>CAKAJE020001550.1:0-49146 GCA_916610135.2 Macropis europaea
TGAGATGCCGCTTAGCCCAATACGCTATCTGAAATAGGAGCGACGTAAATTGAACAAATGTGATAGAACTTCGCTGAATTCTTATATTAACCATAATATAAAATGATCTAATCGGGTCTCTGATTGCCCTACCCTAGAAGTTTAATAGTGCATTTTACTCACCATTCCACGCGCTTTAAGTTGCCCCCTAGCCCAGTACGCTATCTGAAATAGGAGCTACGTAAGTTGAACAAATGTCAGAGAATTACGCTGAATTCTTATATTAACCGTAATATAAAATGATCTAATCGGGTCTCCGTTTGCCTTATCCTAGAAGTTTAATAGTGCATTTTACTCGTCAATCCATGCGCTTTGCGATGCCGCTTAGCCCAATAAGCTATCTGAAATAGGAGCGACGTAAATTGAACAAATGTGATAGAATTTCGCTGAATTCTTATATTAACCAAAATATAAAATGATCTAATCGGGTCTCTGATTGCCCTATCATAGAAGTTTAACAGTGCATTTTACTCGCCATTCCACGCGCTTTAAGTTGCCGCCTAGCCCAGCACGCTATCTGAAATAGGAGCTACGTAAGTTGAACAAATGTCACAGAATTACGCTGAATTCTTATATTAACCGTAATATAAATTGATCTAATCGGGTCTCTGATTGCCCTACCCTAGAAGTTTAATAGTGCATTTTACTCACCATTCCACGCGCTTTAAGTTGCCGCCTAGCCCAGTACGCTGTCTGAAATAGGAGCTACGTAAGTTGAACAAATGTGACAGAATTACGCTGAATTCTTATATTAACCGTAATATAAAATGATCTAATCGGGTCTCTGTTTGCCTTATCCTAGAAGTTTAATAGTGCATTTTACTCGTCAATCCATGCGCTTTGCGATGCCTCTTAGCCCAATACGCTATCTGAAATTGGAGCGACGTATATTGAACAAATGTGATAGAATTTCGCTGAATTCTTATATTAACCAAAATATAAAATGATCTAATCCGGTCTCTGTTTGCCCTACCCTAGAAGTTTAACAGTGCATTTTACGAGCCATTTCTTGCGCTTTGAGATGCAGCTTAGCCCAATACGCTATCTGAAATAGGAGCGACGTAAATTGAACAAATGTGATAGAATTTCGCTGAATTCTTATATTAATCAAAATATGAAATGATCTTATCGGGTCTCTGATTGCCCTACCCTAGAAGTTTAATAGTGCATTTTACTCGCCCTTTCGTGCGCTGTGAGATGCCGCTTAGCCCAATACGCTATCTGAAATAGGAGCGACGTAAATTGAACAAATGTGATAGAATTTCGCTCGATTCTTATATTAACCAAAATATAAAATGATCTAATCGGGTCTCTGATTGCCCTATCATAGAAGTTTAAGAGTGCATTTTACTCGCCATTCCACGCGCTTTAAGTTGCCGCCTAGCCCAGTACGCTATCTGAAATAGGAGCTACGTAAGTTGAACAAATGTCACAGAATTACGCTGCATTCTTATGTTAACCGTAATATAAAATGATCTAATCAGGTCTCTGTTTGCCTTATCCTAGAAGTTTAAGAGTGCATTTTACTCGCCATTTCATGCGCTTTGAGATGCCGCTTAGCCCAATACGCTATCTGAAATAGGAGCGACGTAAATTGAACAAATGTGATAGAATTTCGCTGAATTCTTATATTAACCAAAATATAAAATGATCTAATCGGGTCTCTGATTGCCATACCCTAGAAGTTTAATAGTGCATTTTACTCGCCATTTCATGCGCTTTGAGATGCCGCTTAGCCCAATACGCTATCTGAAATTGGAGCGACGTAAATTGAACAAATGTGATAGAATTTCGCTGAATTCTTATATTAACCAAAATATAAAATGATCTAATCGGGTCTCTGATTGCCCTACCCTAGAAGTTTAACAGTGCATTTTACTCGCCATTTCATGCGCTTTGAGATGCCGCTTAGACCAATACGCTATCTGAAATAGGAGCGACGTAAATTAAACAAATGTGATAGAACTTCGCTGAATTCTTATATTAACCATAATATAAAATGATCTAATCGGGTCTCCGATTGCCCTACCCTAGAAGTTTAATAGTGCATTTTACTCACCATTCCACGCGCTTTAAGTTGCCGCCTAGCCCAGTACGCTATCTGAAATAGGAGCTACGTAAGTTGAACAAATGTCACAGAATTACGCTGAATTCTTATATTAACCGTAATATAAAATGATCTAATCGGGTCTCTGTTTGCCTTATCCTAGAAGTTTAATAGTGCATTTTACTCGCCAATTCATGCGCTTTGCGATGCCGCTTAGCCCAATAAGCTATCTGAAATAGGAGCGACGTAAATTGAACAAATGTGATAGAATTTCGCTGAATTCTTATATTAACCACAATATAAAATGATCTGATCGGGTCTCTGATTGCCCTATCATAGAAGTTTAACAGTGCATTTTACTCGCCATTCCACGCGCTTTAAGTTGCCGCCTAGCCCAGCACGCTATCTGAAATAGGAGCTACGTAAGTTGAACAAATGTCACAGAATTACGCTGAATTCTTATATTAACCGTAATATAAAATGATCTAATCGGGTCTCTGTTTGCCTTATCCTAGAAGTTTAATTGTGCATTTTACTCGCCATTTCATGCGCTTTGAGATGCCGCTTAGCCCAGTACACTATCTGAAATAGGAGCGACGTAAATTGAAAAAATGTGATAGAATTTCCCTGAAATGTTATAGTAAACAAAATATAAAATGATCTATTCGTAACTCTGACTGCCCTATCATAGAAGTTTAGAAGTGCATTTTACTCGCCCTTCCACGCGCTTTAAGATGCCGCCTAGCCCAGTACGCTATCTGAAATAGGAGCGACGTTAGTTGAACAAATGTGATAGAATTACGATGAATTCTTATATTAACCGTAATATAAAATGATCTATTCGGGTGTCTGTTCGCCCTACCCTAGAAGTTTAATAGTGCATTTCACTCGCCATTCCATGCGCTTTGAGATGCCGCTTAGCCCAATACGCTATCTGAAATAGGAGCGACGTAAATTGAACAAATGTGATAGAATTTCGCTGAATTCTTATATTAACCAAAATATGAAATGATCTTATCGGGTCTCTGATTGCCCTACCCTAGAAGTTTAATAGTGCATTTTACTCGCCCTTTCGTGCGCTGTGAGATGCCGCTTAGCCCAATACGCTATCTGAAATAGGAGCGACGTAAATTGAACAAATCTGATAGAATTTCGCTGGATTCTTATATTAACCAAAATATAAAATGATCTAATCGGGTCTCTGATTGCCCTATCATAGAAGTTTAATAGTGCATTTTACTCGCCATTCCACGCGCTTTAAGTTGCCGCCTAGCCCAGTACGCTATCTGAAATAGGAGCTACGTAAGTTGAACAAATGTCACAGAATTACGCTGAATTCTTATGTTAACCGTAATATAAAATGATCTAATCGGGTCTCTGTTTGCCTTGTCCTAGAAGTTTAATAGTGCATTTTACTCGCCATTTCATGCGCTTTGAGATGCCGCTTAGCCCAATACGCTATATGAAATAGGAGCGACGTAAATTGAACAAATGTGATAGAATTTCACTGAATTCTTATATTAACCAAAATATAAAATGATCTAATCCGGTCTCTGTTTGCCCTACCCTAGAAGTTTAATAGTGCATTTTACGAGCCATTTCTTGCGCTTTGAGATGCAGCTTAGCCCAATACGCTATCTGAAATAGGAGCGACGTAAATTGAACAAATGTGATAGAATTTCGCTGAATTCTTATATTAACCAAAATATGAAATGATCTTATCTGGTCTCTGATTGCCCTACCCTAGAAGTTTAATAGTGCATTTTACTCGCCCTTTCGTGCGCTGTGAGATGCCGCTTAGCCCAATACGCTATCTGAAATAGGAGCGACGTAAATTGAACAAATGTGATAGAATTTCGCTGGATTCTTATATTAACCAAAATATAAAATGATCTAATCGGGTCTCTGATTGCCCTATCGTAGAAGTTTATTAGTGCATTTTACTCGCCATTCCACGCGCTTCAAGTTGCCGCCTAGCCCAGTACGCTATCTGAAATAGGAGCTACGTAAGTTGAACGAATGTGACAGAATTACGCTGATTTCTTATATTAACCGTAATATAAAATGATCTAATCGGGTCTCTGTTTGCCTTATCCTAGAAGTTTAATAGTGCATTTTACTCGCCATTTCATGCGCTTTGAGATGCCTCTTAGCCCAATACGCTATCTGAAATAGGAGCGACGTAAATTGAACAAATGTGATAGAATTTCGCTGAATTCTTATATTAACCAAAATATAAAATGATCTAATCCGGTCTCTGATTGCCCTATCATAGAAGTTTAACAGTGCATTTTACGAGCCATTTCTTGCGCTTTGAGATGCAGCTTAGCCCAATACGCTATCTGAAATAGGAGCGACGTAAATTGAACAAATGTGATAGAATTTCGCTGAATTCTTATATTAACCAAAATATGAAATGATCTTATCGGGTCTCTGATTGCCCTACCCTAGAAGTTTAATAGTGCATTTTACTCGCCCTTTCGTGCGCTGTGAGATGCCGCTTAGCCCAATACGCTATCTGAAATAGGAGCGACGTAAATTGAACAAATGTGATAGAATTTCGCTCGATTCTTATATTAACCAAAATATAAAATGATCTAATCGGGTCTCTGATTGCCCTACCCTAGAAGTTTAATAGTGCATTTTACTCGCCATTTCATGCGCTTTGAGATGCCGCTTAGCCCAATACGCTATATGAAATAGGAGCGACGTAAATTGAACAAATGTGATAGAATTTCACTGAATTCTTATATTAACCAAAATATAAAATGATCTAATCCGGTCTCTGTTTGCCCTACCCTAGAAGTTTAACAGTGCATTTTACGAGCCATTTCTTGCGCTTTGAGATGCAGCTTAGCCCAATACGCTATCTGAAATAGGAGCGACGTAAATTGAACAAATGTGATAGAATTTCGCTGAATTCTTATATTAACCAAAATATAAAATGATCTAATGGGGTCTCTGTTTGCCCTACCCTAGAAGATTAATAGTGCATTTTACTCGCCATTTCTTGCGCTTTGAGATGCCACTTAGCACAAGTCGCTATCTGAAATAGGAGCGATGTAAATTGAACAAATGTGATAGAATTTCGCTGAATTCTTATATTAACCTTAATGTAAAATGATCTCATCGGGTCTTTGTTCGCCCTACCCAAGAAGTTTAATAGTGCATTTCCCTCGTCATTTCATGCGCTTTGCGATGCCGCTTAGCCCAATAAGCTATCTGAAATTGGAGCGACGTATATTGAACAAATTTGATAGAATTTCGCTGAATTCTTATATTAACCAAAATATAAAATGATCTAATCGGGTCTCTGATTGCCCTATCATAGAAGTTTAATAGTGCATTTTACTCGCCATTCCACGCGCTTTAAGATGCCGCCTAGCCCAGTACGCTATCTGAAATAGGAGCTACGTAAGTTGAACGAATGTGGCACAATTACGCTGATTTCTTATATTAACCGTAATATAAAATGATCTAATCGGGTCTCTGTTTGCCTTATCCTAGAAGTTTAATAGTGCATTTCCCTCGTCATTTCATGCGCTTTGCGATGCCGCTTAGACCAATACGCTATCTGAAATAGGAGCGACGTAAATTAAACAAATGTGATAGAACTTCGCTGAATTCTTATATTAACCATAATATAAAATGATCTAATCGGGTCTCTGATTGCCCTACCCTAGAAGTTTAATAGTGCATTTTACTCACCATTCCACGCGCTTTAAGTTGCCGCCTAGCCCAGTACGCTATCTGAAATAGGAGCTACGTAAGTTGAACAAATGTCACAGAATTACGCTGAATTCTTATATTAACCGTAATATAAAATGATCTAATCGGGTCTTTGTTCGCCCTACCCTAGAAGTTTAATAGTGCATTTCACTCGTCATTTCATGTGCTTTGAGTTGCCGCTTAGCCCAATACGCTATCTGAAATAGGAGCGACGTAAATTGAACAAATGTCACAGAATTACGCTGAATTCTTATATTAACCGTAATATAAAATGATCTAATCCGGTCTCTGTTTGCCCTACCCTAGAAGTTGAATAGTGCATTGTACGAGCCATTTCTTGCGCTTTGAGATGCAGCTTAGCCCAATACGCTATCTGAAATAGGAGCGACGTAAATTGAACAAATGTGATAGAATTTCGCTGAATTCATATTTTAACCTTAATGTAAAATGATCTAATCGGGTCTTTGTTCGCCCTACCCTAGAAGTTTAATAGTGCATTTCACTCGTCATTTCATGCGCTTTGAGTTGCCGCTTAGCCCAATACGCTATCTGAAATAGGAGCGACGTAAATTGAACAAATGTGATAGAACTTCGCTGAATTTTTATATTAACCATAATATAAAATGATCTAATCGGGTCTCTGATTGCCCTACCCTAGAAGTTTAATAGTGCATTTTACTCGCTATTCCACGCGCTTTAAGTTGCCGCCTAGCCCAGCACGCCATCTGAAATAGGAGCTAAGTAAGTTGAACAAATGTCACAGAATTACGCTGAATTCTTATATTAACCGTAATATAAAATGATCTAATCGGGTCTCTGTTTGCCTTATCCTAGAAGTTTAATAGTGCATTTTACTCGCCATTTCTTGCGCTTTGAGATGCCGCTTAGCCCAGTACGCTATCTGAAATAGGAGCGATGTAAATTGAACAAATGTGATAGAATTTCGATGAATTCATTTATTAACCAAAATATAAAATGATCTAATCGGGTCTCTGATTGCCCAACCCTAGAAGTTTAATAGTGCATTTTACTCGCCATTTCTTGCGCTTTGAGATGCCACTTAGCACAAGTCGCTATCTGAAATAGGAGCGATGTAAATTGAACAAATGTGATAGAATTTCGCTGAATTCATATATTAACCTTAATGTAAAATGATCTAATCGGGTCTTTGTTCGCCCTACCCAAGAAGTTTAATAGTGCATTTCACTCGTCATTTCATGCGCTATGCGATGCCGCTTAGCCCAATAAGCTATCTGAAATTGGAGCGACGTATATTGAACAAATGTGATAGAATTTCGCTGAATTCTTATATTAACCAAAATATAAAATGATCTAATCGGGTCTCTGATCGCCCTATCATAGAAGTTTAATAGTGCATTTTACTCGCCATTCCACGCGCTTTAAGATGCCGCCTAGCCCAGTACGCTATCTGAAATAGGAGCGATGTAAATTGAACAAATGTGATAGAATTTCGATGAATTCATTTATTAACCAAAATATAAAATGATCTAATCCGGTCTCTGTTTGCCCTACCCTAGAAGTTGAATAGTGCATTGTACGAGCCATTTCTTGCGCTTTGAGATGCCTCTTAGCCCAATACGCTATCTGAAATAGGAGCGACGTAAATTGAACAAATGTGATAGAATTTCGCTGAATTCTTATATTAACCAAAATATAAAATGGTCTAATCCGGTCTCTGTTTGCCCTACCCTAGAAGTTGAATAGTGCATTGTACGAGCCATTTCTTGCGCTTTGAGATGCAGCTTAGCCCAATATTTTAACCTTAATGTAAAATGATCTAATCGGGTCTTTGTTCGCCCTACCCTAGAAGTTTAATAGTACATTTCACTCGTCATTTCATGCGCTTTGAGTTGCCGCTTAGCCCAATAGGCTATCTGAAATAGGAGCGACGTAAATTGAACAAATGTGATAGAATTTCGCTGAATTCTTAAATTAACCATAATATGAAATGACCTAATCGGGTCTCTGTTCGCCCTACCCAAGAAGTTTAATAGTGCATTTCTCTCGTCATTTCATACGCTTTGAGATGCCGCTTAGCCCAATACGCTATCTGAAATAGGAGCGACGTAAATTGAACAAATGTGATAGAATTTCGCTGAATTCTTATTTTAACCTTAATGTAAAATGATCTAATCGGGTCTTTGTTCGCCCTACCCTAGAAGTTTAATAGTACATTTCACTCGTCATTTCATGCGCTTTGAGTTGCCGCTTAGCCCAATAGGCTATCTGAAATAGGAGCGACGTAAATTGAACAAATGTGATAGAATTTCGCTGGATTCTTATATTAACCAAAATATAAAATGAACTAATCGGGTCTCTGATTGCCCTATCATAGAAGTTCAATAGTGCATTTTACTCGCCATTCCACGCGGTTTAAGTTGCCGCCTAGCCCAGTACGCTATCTGAAATAGGAGCTACGTAACTTGAACAAATGTGACAGAATTACGCTGAATTCATATATTAACCGTAATATAAAATGATCTAATCGGGTCTCTGTTTGCCTTATCCTAGAAGTTTAATAGTGCATTTTACTCGCCATTTCGTGCCCTTTGAGATGCCGCTTATCCCAATAAGCTATCTGAAATAGGAGCGATGTAACTTGAACAAATGTGATAGAATTTCGCTGAATTCTTAAATTAACCATAATATGAAATGACCTAATCGGGTCTCTGTTTGCCTACCCTAGAAGTTTAATAGAGAATTTTACTCGTCATTTCATGCGCTTTGAGATGCCGCCTAGCCCAGTACGCTATCTGAAATAGGAGCGACGCAAATTGAACAAATGCGATAGAATATCGCTGAATTCTTATATTAACCATAATATAAAATGATGTAATCGGGTCTCTGTTCGCCCTACCCAAGAAGTTTAATAGTGCATTTCTCTCGTCATTTCATGCGCTTTGAGATGCCGCTTAGCCCAATAGCTATCTGAAATAGGAGCGACGTAAATTGAACAAATGTGATAGAATTTCCCTGAAATCTTATATTAACCGTAATATAAAATGATCTAATCGGGTCTCTGTTTGCATTACCCTCGAAGTTTAATAGTGCATTTTACTCGCCTTTCCACGCGCTTTAAGATGCCGCCTATCCGAGTACGCTATCTGAAATAGGAGCGACGTAGTTGAACAAATGTGATAGAATAACGCTGAATTCGTATATTAACCGTAATATAAAATGGTCTAATCGGGTCTCCATTTGCCTTATCCTAGAAGTTTAATAGTGCATTTTACTCGCCATTTCATGCGCATGGAGATGCCGCTTAGCCCAATACGCTATTTGAAATAGGAGCGATGTAAATTGAACAAATGTGATAGAATTTCGCTGAATTCTTAAATTAACCATAATATGAAATGACCTAATCGGGTCTCTGTTCGCCCTACCCAAGAAGTTTAATAGTGCATTTCTCTCGTCATTTCATACGCTTTGAGATGCCGCTTAGCCCAATACGCTATCTGAAATAGGAGCGACGTAAATTGAACAAATGTGATAGAATTTCCCTGAAATCTTATATTAAACAATACATAAAATGATCTAAACGGGACTCTGATTGCCCTACCATAGAAGTTTAGTAGTGCATTTTACTCGCCCTTCCACGCGCTTTAAGATGCCGCCGGACCCAGTACACTATCTGAAATAGGAGCGACGTATGTTGAACAAATGTGATAGAATTACGCTGAATTCTTATATTAACCGTAATATAAAACGATCTAATCGGGTCTCTGTTTGCCTTACCCTAGAAGTTTAATAGTGCATTTTACTCGCCATCTCATGTTCTTTGAGATGCCGCTTAGCCCAATACGCTATCTGAAATAGGAGCGACGTAAATTGAACAAATGTGATAGAATTACGCTGAATCCTTATATTAACCAAAATATAAAATGATCTAATCGGGTCTCTGATTGCCCTATTATAGAAGTTTAATAGTGCATTTTACTCGCCATTCCACGCGCTTTAAGATGCCGCCTAGCCCAGTATGCTATCTGAAATAGGAACGACGTAAATTGAACAAATGTGATAGAATTACGCTGAATTCTTATATTAACCGTAATATAAAATGGTTTAATCGTGTCTCCGTTTGCCTTATTCTAGAAGTTTATTAGTGCATTTTACTCGTCATTCCATGCGCTTTGAGATGCCGCTTAGCCCAATACGCTATCTGAAATAGGAGCGATGTAAATTGAACAAATGTGATAGAATTTCCCTGAAATCTTATATTGACCGTAATATAAAATGATCTAATCGGGTCTCTGTTTGCATTACCCTCGAAGTTTAATAGTGCATTTTACTCGCCTTTCCACGCGCTTTAATATGCCGCCTATCCGAGTACGCTATCTGAAATAGGAGCGACGTAAGTTGAACAAATGGGATAGAATAACGCTGAATTCTTATATTAACCGTAATATAAAATGGTCTAATCGGGTCTCCATTTGCCTTATCCAAGAAGTTTAATAGTGCATTTTACTCGCCATTTCATGCGCATGGAGATGCCGCTTAGCCCAATACGCTATTTGAAATAGGAGCGATGTAAATTGAACAAATGTGATAGAATTTCGCTGAATTCTTAAATTAACCATAATATGAAATGACCTAATCGGGTCTCTGTTCGCCCTACCCAAGAAGTTTAATAGTGCATTTCTCTCGTCATTTCATACGCTTTGAGATGCCGCTTAGCCCAATACGCTATCTGAAACAGGAGCGACGTAAATTGAACAAATGTGATAGAATTTCCCTGAAATCTTATATTAAACAATACATAAAATGATCTAAACGGAACTCTGATTGCCCTACCATAGAAGTTTAGTAGTGCATTTTACTCGCCCTTCCACGCGCTTTAAGATGCCGCCTAGCCCAGTACACTATCTGAAATAGGAGCGACGTATGTTGAACAAATGTGATAGAATTACGCTGAATTCTTATATTAACCGTAATATAAAATGATCTAATCGGGTCTCTGTTTGCCTTACCCTAGAAGTTTAATAGTGCATTTTACTCGCCATCTCATGCGCTTTGAGATGCCGCTTAGCCCAATACGCTATCTGAAATAGGAGCGACGTAAATTGAACAAATGAGATAGAATTACGCTGAATCCTTATATTAACCAAAATATAAAATGATCTAATCGGGTCTCTGATTGCCCTATTATAGAAGTTTAATAGTGCATTTTACTCGCCATTCCACGCGCTTTAAGATGCCGCCTAGCCCAGTATGCTATCTGAAATAGGAACGACGTAAATTGAACAAATGTGATAGAATTACGCTGAATTCTTATATTAACCGTAATATAAAATGGTCTAATCGGATCTCCGTTTGCCTTATCGTAGAAGTTTATTAGTGCATTTTACTCGTCATTCCATGCGCTTTGAGATGCCGCTTAGCCCAATACGCTATCTGAAATAGGAGCGATGTAAATTGAACAAATGTGATAGAATTTTGCTGAATTCTTAAATTAACCATAATATAAAATGATCTAATGGGGTCTCTGTTTGCCCTACCCTAGAAGTTTAATAGTGAATTTTACTCGCCATTTCTTGCGCTTTGAGATGCCGCTTAGCCCAATACGCTATCTGAAATAGGAGCGACGTAAATTGAACAAATGTGATAGAATTTCCCTGAAATGTTATAGTAAACAAAATATAAAATGATCTATTCGGAACTCTGATTGCCCTATCATAGAAGTTTAGAAGTGCATTTTACTCGCCCTTCCACGCGCTTTAAGATGCCGCCTAGCCCAGTACGCTATCTGAAATAGGAGCGACGTTAGTTGAACAAATGTGATAGAATTACGCTGAATTCTTATATTAACCGTAATATAAAATGATCCATTCGGGTGTCTGTTCGCCCTACCCTAGAAGTTTAATAGTGCATTTCACTCGCCATTCCATGCGCTTTGAGATGCCGCTTAGCACAATACGCTATCTGAAATAGGAGCGACGTAAATTGAAGAAATGTGATAGAATTTCGCTGAATTCTTATATTAACCAAAATATGAAATGATCTTATCGGGTCTCTGATTGCCCTACCCTAGAAGTTTAATAGTGCATTTTACTCGCCCTTTCGTGCGCTGTGAGATGCCGCTTAGCCCAATACGCTATCTGAAATAGGAGCGACGTAAATTGAACAAATGTGATAGAATTTCGCTGGATTCTTATATTAACCAAAATATAAAATGATCTAATCGGGTCTCTGATTGCCCTATCATAGAAGTTTAATAGTGCATTTTACTCGCCATTCCACGCGCTTTAATTTGCCGCCTAGCCCAGTACGCTATCTGAAATAGGAGCTACGTAAGTTGAACAAACGTCACAGAATTACGCTGAATTCTTATGTTAACCGTAATATAGAATGATCTAATCGGGTCTCTGTTTGCCTTATCCTAGAAGTTTAATAGTGCATTTTACTCGCCATTTCATGCCCTTTGAGATGCCGCTTATCCCAATAAGCTATCTGAAATAGGAGCGATGTAACTTGAACAAATGTGATAGAATTTCGCTGAATTCTTATATTAACCAAAATATAAAATGATCTATTCAGGTCTCTGATTGCCCTACCCTAGAAGTTTAATAGAGCATTTTACTCGCCATTTCATGCGCTTTGAGATGCCGCTTAGCCCAATACGCTATCTGAAATAGGAGCGACGTAAATTAAACGAATGTGATAGAATTTCGATGAATTCATTTATTAACCAAAATATAAAATGATCTAATCGGGTCTCTGATTGCCCTACCCTAGAAGTTTAATAGTGCATTTTACTCGCCATTTCATGCGCTTTGAGATGCCGCTTAGCCCAATACGCTGTCTGAAATAGGAGCGACGTAAATTGAACAAATGTGATAGAATTTCGCTGAATTCTTAAATTAACCATAATATAAAATGATCTAATGGGGTCTCTGTTTGCCCTACCCTAGAAGTTTAATTGTGCATTTTACTCGCCATTTCTTGCGCTTTGAGATGCCGCTTAGCACAAGTCGCTATCTGAAATAGGAGCGATGTAAATTGAACAAATGTGATAGAATTTCGCTGAATTCTTATATTAACCTTAATGTAAAATGATCTAATCGGGTCTTTGTTCGCCCTACCCAAGAAGTTTAATAGTGCATTTCACTCGTCAATTCATGCGCTTTGCGATGCCGCTTAGCCCAATAAGCTATCTGAAATTGGAGCGACGTATATTGAACAAATGTGATAGAATTTCGCTGAATTCTTATATTAACCAAAATATAAAATGATCTAATCGGGTCTCTGATTGCCCTACCCTAGAAGTTTAATAGTGCATTTTACTCACCATTCCACGCGCTTTAAGTTGCCGCCTAGCCCAGTACGCTATCTGAAATAGGAGCTACGTAAGTTGAACAAATGTCACAGAATTACGCTGAATTCTTATATTAACCGTAATATAAAATGATCTAATCGGGTCTCCGTTTGCCTTATCCTAGAAGCTTAATAATGCATTTTACTCGCCAGTTCATGCGCTTTGAGATGCCGCTTAGCCCAGTACGCTATCTGAAATAGGAGCGATGTAAATTGAACAAATGTGATAGAATTTCGATGAATTCATTTATTAACCAAAATATAAAATGATCTAATCGGGTCTCTGATTGCCCTACCCTAGAAGTTTAATAGTGCATTTTACTCGCCATTTCATGCGCTTTGAGATGCCGCTTAGCCCAATACGCTATCTGAAATAGGAGCGACGTAAATTGAACAAATGTGATAGAATTTCGCTGAATTCTTATATTAACCAAAATATAAAATGATCTAATCGGGTCTCTGATTGCCCTATCATAGAAGTTTAACACTGCATTTTACTCGCCATTCCAAGCGCTTTAAGTTGCTGCCCAGCCCAGCACGCTATCTGAAATAGGAGCTACGTAAGTTGAACAAATGTCACAGAATTACGCTGAATTCTTATATTAACCGTAATATAAAATGATCTAATCGGGTCTCCGTTTGCCTTATCCTAGAAGCTTAATAATGCATTTTACTCGCCAGTTCATGCGCTTTGAGATGCCTCTTAGCCCAATACGCTATCTGAAATAGGAGCGACGTAAATTAAACAAATGTGATAGAACTTCGCTGAATTCTTATATTAACCATAATATAAAATGATCTAATCGGGTCTCTGATTGCCCTACCCTAGAAGTTTAATAGTGCATTTTACTCACCATTCCACGCGCTTTAAGTTGCCCCCTAGCCCAGTACGCTATCTGAAATAGGAGCTACGTAAGTTGAACAAATGTCAGAGAATTACGCTGAATTCTTATATTAACCGTAATATAAAATGATCTAATCGGGTCTCTGTTTGCCTTATCCTAGAAGTTTAATAGTGCATTTTACTCGTCAATCCATGCGCTTTGCGATGCCGCTTAGCCCAATAAGCTATCTGAAATAGGAGCGACGTAAATTGAACAAATGTGATAGAATTTCGCTGAATTCTTATATTAACCAAAATATAAAATGATCTAATCGGGTCTCTGATTGCCCTATCATAGAAGTTTAACAGTGCATTTTACTCGCCATTCCACGCGCTTTAAGTTGCCGCCTAGCCCAGCACGCTATCTGAAATAGGAGCTACGTAAGTTGAACGAATGTCACAGAATTACGCTGAATTCTTATATTAACCGTAATATAAATTGATCTAATCGGATCTCCGTTTGCCTTATCCTAGAAGTTTAATAGTGCATTTTACTCGCCATTTCATGCGCTCTGAGATGCCGCTTAGCCCAATACGCTATCTGAAATAGGAGCGACGTAAATTGAACAAATGTGATAGAATTTCGCTGAATTCTTATATTAACCAAAATATAAAATGATCTAATGGGGTCTCTGTTTGCCCTACCCTAGAAGTTTAATAGTGCATTTTACTCGCCATTTCTTGCGCTTTGAGATGCCACTTAGCACAAGTCGCTATCTGAAATAGGAGCGATGTAAATTGAACAAATGTGATAGAATTTCGCTGAATTCTTATATTAACCTTAATGTAAAATGATCTAATCGGGTCTTTGTTCGCCCTACCCAAGAAGTTTAATAGTTCATTTCACTCGTCATTTCTTGCGCTTTGAGATGCCACTTAGCACAAGTCGCTATCTGAAATTGGAGCGACGTATATTGAACAAATGTGATAGAATTTCGCTGAATTCTTATATTAACCAAAATATAAAATGATCTAATCGGGTCTCTGATTGCCCTATCATAGAAGTTTAATAGTGCATTTTACTCGCCATTCCACGCGCTTTAAGATGCCGCCTAGCCCAGTACGCTATCTGAAATAGGAGCCACGTAAGTTGAACGAATGTGGCACAATTACGCTGATTTCTTATATTAACCGTAATATAAAATGATCTAATCGGGTCTCTGTTTGCCTTATCCTAGAAGTTTAATAGTGCATTTTACTCGCCATTTCATGCGCTTTGAGATGCCTCTTAGCCCAATACGCTATCCGAAATAGGAGCGACGTAAATTGAACAAATGTGATAGAATTTCGCTGAATTCTTATATTAACCAAAATATAAAATGATCTAATCCGGTCTCTGTTTGCCCTACCCTAGAAGCTTAATAGTGCATTTTACGAGCCATTTCTTGCGCTTTGAGATGCATGTTAGCCCAATACGCTATCTGAAATAGGAGCGACGTAAATTGAACAAATGTGATAGAATTTCGCTGAATTCTTATATTAACCAAAATATGAAATGATCTTATCGGGTCTCTGATTGCCCTACCCTAGAAGTTTAATAGTGCATTTTACTCGCCCTTTCGTGCGCTGTGAGATGCCGCTTAGCCCAATACGCTATCTGAAATAGGGGCGACGTAAATTGAACAAATGTGATAGAATTTCGCTGAATTCTTATATTAACCAAAATATAAAATGATCTAATGGGGTCTCTGTTTGCCCTACCCTAGAAGATTAATAGTGCATTTTACTCGCCATTTCTTGCGCTTTGAGATGCCACTTAGCACAAGTCGCTATCTGAAATAGGAGCGATGTAAATTGAACAAATGTGATAGAATTTCGCTGAATTCTTATATTAACCTTAATGTAAAATGATCTCATCGGGTCTTTGTTCGCCCTACCCAAGAAGTTTAATAGTGCATTTCCCTCGTCATTTCATGCGCTTTGCGATGCCGCTTAGCCCAATAAGCTATCTGAAATTGGAGCGACGTATATTGAACAAATTTGATAGAATTTCGCTGAATTCTTATATTAACCAAAATATAAAATGATCTAATCGGGTCTCTGATTGCCCTATCATAGAAGTTTAATAGTGCATTTTACTCGCCATTCCACGCGCTTTAAGATGCCGCCTAGCCCAGTACGCTATCTGAAATAGGAGCTACGTAAGTTGAACGAATGTGGCACAATTACGCTGATTTCTTATATTAACCGTAATATAAAATGATCTAATCGGGTCTCTGTTTGCCTTATCCTAGAAGTTTAATAGTGCATTTCCCTCGTCATTTCATGCGCTTTGCGATGCCGCTTAGACCAATACGCTATCTGAAATAGGAGCGACGTAAATTAAACAAATGTGATAGAACTTCGCTGAATTCTTATATTAACCATAATATAAAATGATCTAATCGGGTCTCTGATTGCCCTACCCTAGAAGTTTAATAGTGCATTTTACTCACCATTCCACGCGCTTTAAGTTGCCGCCTAGCCCAGTACGCTATCTGAAATAGGAGCTACGTAAGTTGAACAAATGTCACAGAATTACGCTGAATTCTTATATTAACCGTAATATAAAATGATCTAATCGGGTCTTTGTTCGCCCTACCCTAGAAGTTTAATAGTGCATTTCACTCGTCATTTCATGTGCTTTGAGTTGCCGCTTAGCCCAATACGCTATCTGAAATAGGAGCGACGTAAATTGAACAAATGTCACAGAATTACGCTGAATTCTTATATTAACCGTAATATAAAATGATCTAATCCGGTCTCTGTTTGCCCTACCCTAGAAGTTGAATAGTGCATTGTACGAGCCATTTCTTGCGCTTTGAGATGCAGCTTAGCCCAATACGCTATCTGAAATAGGAGCGACGTAAATTGAACAAATGTGATAGAATTTCGCTGAATTCATATTTTAACCTTAATGTAAAATGATCTAATCGGGTCTTTGTTCGCCCTACCCTAGAAGTTTAATAGTGCATTTCACTCGTCATTTCATGCGCTTTGAGTTGCCGCTTAGCCCAATACGCTATCTGAAATAGGAGCGACGTAAATTGAACAAATGTGATAGAACTTCGCTGAATTTTTATATTAACCATAATATAAAATGATCTAATCGGGTCTCTGATTGCCCTACCCTAGAAGTTTAATAGTGCATTTTACTCACCATTCCACGCGCTTTAAGTTGCCGCCTAGCCCAGTACGCTATCTAAAATAGGAGCTACGTAAGTTTAACAAATGTCACAGAATTACGCTGAATTCTTATATTAACCGTAATATAAAATGATCTAATCGGGTCTCTGTTTGCCTTATCCTAGAAGTTTAACAGTGCATTTTACTCGCTATTCCACGCGCTTTAAGTTGCCGCCTAGCCCAGCACGCCATCTGAAATAGGAGCTAAGTAAGTTGAACAAATGTCACAGAATTACGCTGAATTCTTATATTAACCGTAATATAAAATGATCTAATCGGGTCTCTGTTTGCCTTATCCTAGAAGTTTAATAGTGCATTTTACTCGCCATTTCTTGCGCTTTGAGATGCCGCTTAGCCCAGTACGCTATCTGAAATAGGAGCGATGTAAATTGAACAAATGTGATAGAATTTCGATGAATTCATTTATTAACCAAAATATAAAATGATCTAATCGGGTCTCTGATTGCCCAACCCTAGAAGTTTAATAGTGCATTTTACTCGCCATTTCTTGCGCTTTGAGATGCCACTTAGCACAAGTCGCTATCTGAAATAGGAGCGATGTAAATTGAACAAATGTGATAGAATTTCGCTGAATTCATATATTAACCTTAATGTAAAATGATCTAATCGGGTCTTTGTTCGCCCTACCCAAGAAGTTTAATAGTGCATTTCACTCGTCATTTCATGCGCTATGCGATGCCGCTTAGCCCAATAAGCTATCTGAAATTGGAGCGACGTATATTGAACAAATGTGATAGAATTTCGCTGAATTCTTATATTAACCAAAATATAAAATGATCTAATCGGGTCTCTGATCGCCCTATCATAGAAGTTTAATAGTGCATTTTACTCGCCATTCCACGCGCTTTAAGATGCCGCCTAGCCCAGTACGCTATCTGAAATAGGAGCGATGTAAATTGAACAAATGTGATAGAATTTCGATGAATTCATTTATTAACCAAAATATAAAATGATCTAATCCGGTCTCTGTTTGCCCTACCCTAGAAGTTGAATAGTGCATTGTACGAGCCATTTCTTGCGCTTTGAGATGCCTCTTAGCCCAATACGCTATCTGAAATAGGAGCGACGTAAATTGAACAAATGTGATAGAATTTCGCTGAATTCTTATATTAACCAAAATATAAAATGGTCTAATCCGGTCTCTGTTTGCCCTACCCTAGAAGTTGAATAGTGCATTGTACGAGCCATTTCTTGCGCTTTGAGATGCAGCTTAGCCCAATATTTTAACCTTAATGTAAAATGATCTAATCGGGTCTTTGTTCGCCCTACCCTAGAAGTTTAATAGTACATTTCACTCGTCATTTCATGCGCTTTGAGTTGCCGCTTAGCCCAATAGGCTATCTGAAATAGGAGCGACGTAAATTGAACAAATGTGATAGAATTTCGCTGAATTCTTAAATTAACCATAATATGAAATGACCTAATCGGGTCTCTGTTCGCCCTACCCAAGAAGTTTAATAGTGCATTTCTCTCGTCATTTCATACGCTTTGAGATGCCGCTTAGCCCAATACGCTATCTGAAATAGGAGCGACGTAAATTGAACAAATGTGATAGAATTTCGCTGAATTCTTATTTTAACCTTAATGTAAAATGATCTAATCGGGTCTTTGTTCGCCCTACCCTAGAAGTTTAATAGTACATTTCACTCGTCATTTCATGCGCTTTGAGTTGCCGCTTAGCCCAATAGGCTATCTGAAATAGGAGCGACGTAAATTGAACAAATGTGATAGAATTTCGCTGGATTCTTATATTAACCAAAATATAAAATGAACTAATCGGGTCTCTGATTGCCCTATCATAGAAGTTCAATAGTGCATTTTACTCGCCATTCCACGCGGTTTAAGTTGCCGCCTAGCCCAGTACGCTATCTGAAATAGGAGCTACGTAACTTGAACAAATGTGACAGAATTACGCTGAATTCTTATATTAACCGTAATATAAAATGATCTAATCGGGTCTCTGTTTGCCTTATCCTAGAAGTTTAATAGTGCATTTTACTCGCCATTTCGTGCCCTTTGAGATGCCGCTTATCCCAATAAGCTATCTGAAATAGGAGCGATGTAACTTGAACAAATGTGATAGAATTTCGCTGAATTCTTAAATTAACCATAATATGAAATGACCTAATCGGGTCTCTGTTTGCCTACCCTAGAAGTTTAATAGAGAATTTTACTCGTCATTTCATGCGCTTTGAGATGCCGCCTAGCCCAGTACGCTATCTGAAATAGGAGCGACGCAAATTGAACAAATGCGATAGAATATCGCTGAATTCTTATATTAACCATAATATAAAATGATGTAATCGGGTCTCTGTTCGCCCTACCCAAGAAGTTTAATAGTGCATTTCTCTCGTCATTTCATGCGCTTTGAGATGCCGCTTAGCCCAATAGCTATCTGAAATAGGAGCGACGTAAATTGAACAAATGTGATAGAATTTCCCTGAAATCTTATATTAACCGTAATATAAAATGATCTAATCGGGTCTCTGTTTGCATTACCCTCGAAGTTTAATAGTGCATTTTACTCGCCTTTCCACGCGCTTTAAGATGCCGCCTATCCGAGTACGCTATCTGAAATAGGAGCGACGTAGTTGAACAAATGTGATAGAATAACGCTGAATTCGTATATTAACCGTAATATAAAATGGTCTAATCGGGTCTCCATTTGCCTTATCCTAGAAGTTTAATAGTGCATTTTACTCGCCATTTCATGCGCATGGAGATGCCGCTTAGCCCAATACGCTATTTGAAATAGGAGCGATGTAAATTGAACAAATGTGATAGAATTTCGCTGAATTCTTAAATTAACCATAATATGAAATGACCTAATCGGGTCTCTGTTCGCCCTACCCAAGAAGTTTAATAGTGCATTTCTCTCGTCATTTCATACGCTTTGAGATGCCGCTTAGCCCAATACGCTATCTGAAATAGGAGCGACGTAAATTGAACAAATGTGATAGAATTTCCCTGAAATCTTATATTAAACAATACATAAAATGATCTAAACGGGACTCTGATTGCCCTACCATAGAAGTTTAGTAGTGCATTTTACTCGCCCTTCCACGCGCTTTAAGATGCCGCCGGACCCAGTACACTATCTGAAATAGGAGCGACGTATGTTGAACAAATGTGATAGAATTACGCTGAATTCTTATATTAACCGTAATATAAAACGATCTAATCGGGTCTCTGTTTGCCTTACCCTAGAAGTTTAATAGTGCATTTTACTCGCCATCTCATGTTCTTTGAGATGCCGCTTAGCCCAATACGCTATCTGAAATAGGAGCGACGTAAATTGAACAAATGTGATAGAATTACGCTGAATCCTTATATTAACCAAAATATAAAATGATCTAATCGGGTCTCTGATTGCCCTATTATAGAAGTTTAATAGTGCATTTTACTCGCCATTCCACGCGCTTTAAGATGCCGCCTAGCCCAGTATGCTATCTGAAATAGGAACGACGTAAATTGAACAAATGTGATAGAATTACGCTGAATTCTTATATTAACCGTAATATAAAATGGTTTAATCGTGTCTCCGTTTGCCTTATTCTAGAAGTTTATTAGTGCATTTTACTCGTCATTCCATGCGCTTTGAGATGCCGCTTAGCCCAATACGCTATCTGAAATAGGAGCGATGTAAATTGAACAAATGTGATAGAATTTCCCTGAAATCTTATATTGACCGTAATATAAAATGATCTAATCGGGTCTCTGTTTGCATTACCCTCGAAGTTTAATAGTGCATTTTACTCGCCTTTCCACGCGCTTTAATATGCCGCCTATCCGAGTACGCTATCTGAAATAGGAGCGACGTAAGTTGAACAAATGGGATAGAATAACGCTGAATTCTTATATTAACCGTAATATAAAATGGTCTAATCGGGTCTCCATTTGCCTTATCCAAGAAGTTTAATAGTGCATTTTACTCGCCATTTCATGCGCATGGAGATGCCGCTTAGCCCAATACGCTATTTGAAATAGGAGCGATGTAAATTGAACAAATGTGATAGAATTTCGCTGAATTCTTAAATTAACCATAATATGAAATGACCTAATCGGGTCTCTGTTCGCCCTACCCAAGAAGTTTAATAGTGCATTTCTCTCGTCATTTCATACGCTTTGAGATGCCGCTTAGCCCAATACGCTATCTGAAACAGGAGCGACGTAAATTGAACAAATGTGATAGAATTTCCCTGAAATCTTATATTAAACAATACATAAAATGATCTAAACGGAACTCTGATTGCCCTACCATAGAAGTTTAGTAGTGCATTTTACTCGCCCTTCCACGCGCTTTAAGATGCCGCCTAGCCCAGTACACTATCTGAAATAGGAGCGACGTATGTTGAACAAATGTGATAGAATTACGCTGAATTCTTATATTAACCGTAATATAAAATGATCTAATCGGGTCTCTGTTTGCCTTACCCTAGAAGTTTAATAGTGCATTTTACTCGCCATCTCATGCGCTTTGAGATGCCGCTTAGCCCAATACGCTATCTGAAATAGGAGCGACGTAAATTGAACAAATGAGATAGAATTACGCTGAATCCTTATATTAACCAAAATATAAAATGATCTAATCGGGTCTCTGATTGCCCTATTATAGAAGTTTAATAGTGCATTTTACTCGCCATTCCACGCGCTTTAAGATGCCGCCTAGCCCAGTATGCTATCTGAAATAGGAACGACGTAAATTGAACAAATGTGATAGAATTACGCTGAATTCTTATATTAACCGTAATATAAAATGGTCTAATCGGATCTCCGTTTGCCTTATCGTAGAAGTTTATTAGTGCATTTTACTCGTCATTCCATGCGCTTTGAGATGCCGCTTAGCCCAATACGCTATCTGAAATAGGAGCGATGTAAATTGAAGAAATGTGATAGAATTTCGCTGAATTCTTATATTAACCAAAATATGAAATGATCTTATCGGGTCTCTGATTGCCCTACCCTAGAAGTTTAATAGTGCATTTTACTCGCCCTTTCGTGCGCTGTGAGATGCCGCTTAGCCCAATACGCTATCTGAAATAGGAGCGACGTAAATTAAACGAATGTGATAGAATTTCGCTGGATTCTTATATTAACCAAAATATAAAATGATCTAATCGGGTCTCTGATTGCCCTATCATAGAAGTTTAATAGTGCATTTTACTCGCCATTCCACGCGCTTTAATTTGCCGCCTAGCCCAGTACGCTATCTGAAATAGGAGCTACGTAAGTTGAACAAACGTCACAGAATTACGCTGAATTCTTATGTTAACCGTAATATAGAATGATCTAATCGGGTCTCTGTTTGCCTTATCCTAGAAGTTTAATAGTGCATTTTACTCGCCATTTCATGCCCTTTGAGATGCCGCTTATCCCAATAAGCTATCTGAAATAGGAGCGATGTAACTTGAACAAATGTGATAGAATTTCGCTGAATTCTTATATTAACCAAAATATAAAATGATCTATTCAGGTCTCTGATTGCCCTACCCTAGAAGTTTAATAGAGCATTTTACTCGCCATTTCATGCGCTTTGAGATGCCGCTTAGCCCAATACGCTATCTGAAATAGGAGCGACGTAAATTAAACGAATGTGATAGAATTTCGATGAATTCATTTATTAACCAAAATATAAAATGATCTAATCGGGTCTCTGATTGCCCTACCCTAGAAGTTTAATAGTGCATTTTACTCGCCATTTCATGCGCTTTGAGATGCCGCTTAGCCCAATACGCTGTCTGAAATAGGAGCGACGTAAATTGAACAAATGTGATAGAATTTCGCTGAATTCTTAAATTAACCATAATATAAAATGATCTAATGGGGTCTCTGTTTGCCCTACCCTAGAAGTTTAATTGTGCATTTTACTCGCCATTTCTTGCGCTTTGAGATGCCGCTTAGCACAAGTCGCTATCTGAAATAGGAGCGATGTAAATTGAACAAATGTGATAGAATTTCGCTGAATTCTTATATTAACCTTAATGTAAAATGATCTAATCGGGTCTTTGTTCGCCCTACCCAAGAAGTTTAATAGTGCATTTCACTCGTCAATTCATGCGCTTTGCGATGCCGCTTAGCCCAATAAGCTATCTGAAATTGGAGCGACGTATATTGAACAAATGTGATAGAATTTCGCTGAATTCTTATATTAACCAAAATATAAAATGATCTAATCGGGTCTCTGATTGCCCAATCATAGAAGTTTAATAGTGCATTTTACTCGCCATTCCACGCGCTTTAAGATGCCGCCTAGCCCAGTACGCTATCTGAAATAGGAGCTACGTAAGTTGAACGAATGTGACAGAATTACGCTGATTTCTTATACTAACCGTAATATAAAATGATCTAATCGGGTCTCTGTTTGCCTTATCCTAGAAGTTTAATAGTGCATTTTACTCGCCATTTCATGCGCTTTGAGATGCCTCTTAGCCCAATACGCTATCTGAAATAGGAGCGATGTAAATTGAACAAATGTGATAGAATTTCGCTGAATTCTTATATTAACCAAAATATAAAATGATCTAATCCGGTCTCTGTTTGCCCTACCCTAGAAGTTTAATAGTGCATTTTACGAGCCATTTCTTGCGCTTTGAGATGCAGCTTAGCCCAATACGCTATCTGAAATAGGAGCGACGTAAATTGAACAAATGTGATAGAATTTCGCTGAATTCTTATATTAACCATAATATAAAATGATCTAATCGGGTCTCTGATTGCCCTACCCTAGAAGTTTAATAGTGCATTTTACTCACCATTCCACGCGCTTTAAGTTGCCGCCTAGCCCAGTACGCTATCTGAAATAGGAGCTACGTAAGTTGAACAAATGTCACAGAATTACGCTGAATTCTTATATTAACCGTAATATAAAATGATCTAATCGGGTCTCCGTTTGCCTTATCCTAGAAGCTTAATAATGCATTTTACTCGCCAGTTCATGCGCTTTGAGATGCCGCTTAGCCCAGTACGCTATCTGAAATAGGAGCGATGTAAATTGAACAAATGTGATAGAATTTCGATGAATTCATTTATTAACCAAAATATAAAATGATCTAATCGGGTCTCTGATTGCCCTACCCTAGAAGTTTAATAGTGCATTTTACTCGCCATTTCATGCGCTTTGAGATGCCGCTTAGCCCAATACGCTATCTGAAATAGGAGCGACGTAAATTGAACAAATGTGATAGAATTTCGCTGAATTCTTATATTAACCAAAATATAAAATGATCTAATCGGGTCTCTGATTGCCCTATCATAGAAGTTTAACACTGCATTTTACTCGCCATTCCAAGCGCTTTAAGTTGCTGCCCAGCCCAGCACGCTATCTGAAATAGGAGCTACGTAAGTTGAACAAATGTCACAGAATTACGCTGAATTCTTATATTAACCGTAATATAAAATGATCTAATCGGGTCTCCGTTTGCCTTATCCTAGAAGCTTAATAATGCATTTTACTCGCCAGTTCATGCGCTTTGAGATGCCTCTTAGCCCAATACGCTATCTGAAATAGGAGCGACGTAAATTAAACAAATGTGATAGAACTTCGCTGAATTCTTATATTAACCATAATATAAAATGATCTAATCGGGTCTCTGATTGCCCTACCCTAGAAGTTTAATAGTGCATTTTACTCACCATTCCACGCGCTTTAAGTTGCCCCCTAGCCCAGTACGCTATCTGAAATAGGAGCTACGTAAGTTGAACAAATGTCAGAGAATTACGCTGAATTCTTATATTAACCGTAATATAAAATGATCTAATCGGGTCTCTGTTTGCCTTATCCTAGAAGTTTAATAGTGCATTTTACTCGTCAATCCATGCGCTTTGCGATGCCGCTTAGCCCAATAAGCTATCTGAAATAGGAGCGACGTAAATTGAACAAATGTGATAGAATTTCGCTGAATTCTTATATTAACCAAAATATAAAATGATCTAATCGGGTCTCTGATTGCCCTATCATAGAAGTTTAACAGTGCATTTTACTCGCCATTCCACGCGCTTTAAGTTGCCGCCTAGCCCAGCACGCTATCTGAAATAGGAGCTACGTAAGTTGAACGAATGTCACAGAATTACGCTGAATTCTTATATTAACCGTAATATAAATTGATCTAATCGGATCTCCGTTTGCCTTATCCTAGAAGTTTAATAGTGCATTTTACTCGCCATTTCATGCGCTCTGAGATGCCGCTTAGCCCAATACGCTATCTGAAATAGGAGCGACGTAAATTGAACAAATGTGATAGAATTTCGCTGAATTCTTATATTAACCAAAATATAAAATGATCTAATGGGGTCTCTGTTTGCCCTACCCTAGAAGTTTAATAGTGCATTTTACTCGCCATTTCTTGCGCTTTGAGATGCCACTTAGCACAAGTCGCTATCTGAAATAGGAGCGATGTAAATTGAACAAATGTGATAGAATTTCGCTGAATTCTTATATTAACCTTAATGTAAAATGATCTAATCGGGTCTTTGTTCGCCCTACCCAAGAAGTTTAATAGTGCATTTCACTCGTCATTTCTTGCGCTTTGAGATGCCACTTAGCACAAGTCGCTATCTGAAATTGGAGCGACGTATATTGAACAAATGTGATAGAATTTCGCTGAATTCTTATATTAACCAAAATATAAAATGATCTAATCGGGTCTCTGATTGCCCTATCATAGAAGTTTAATAGTGCATTTTACTCGCCATTCCACGCGCTTTAAGATGCCGCCTAGCCCAGTACGCTATCTGAAATAGGAGCCACGTAAGTTGAACGAATGTGGCACAATTACGTTGATTTCTTATATTAACCGTAATATAAAATGATCTAATCGGGTCTCTGTTTGCCTTATCCTAGAAGTTTAATAGTGCATTTTACTCGCCATTTCATGCGCTTTGAGATGCCTCTTAGCCCAATACGCTATCCGAAATAGGAGCGACGTAAATTGAACAAATGTGATAGAATTTCGCTGAATTCTTATATTAACCAAAATATAAAATGATCTAATCCGGTCTCTGTTTGCCCTACCCTAGAAGCTTAATAGTGCATTTTACGAGCCATTTCTTGCGCTTTGAGATGCATGTTAGCCCAATACGCTATCTGAAATAGGAGCGACGTAAATTGAACAAATGTGATAGAATTTCGCTGAATTCTTATATTAACCAAAATATGAAATGATCTTATCGGGTCTCTGATTGCCCTACCCTAGAAGTTTAATAGTGCATTTTACTCGCCCTTTCGTGCGCTGTGAGATGCCGCTTAGCCCAATACGCTATCTGAAATAGGGGCGACGTAAATTGAACAAATGTGATAGAATTTCGCTGGATTCTTATATTAACCAAAATATAAAATGATCTAATCGGGTCTCTGATTGCCCTATCATAGAAGTTTAATAGTGCATTTTACTCGCCATTCCACGCGCTTTAAGTTGCCGCCTAGCCCAGTACGCTATCTGAAATAGGAGCTACGTAAGTTGAACAAATGTCACAGAATTACGCTGCATTCTTATGTTAACCGTAATATAAAATGATCTAATCGGGTCTCTGTTTGCCTTATCCTAGAAGTTTAAGAGTGCATTTTACTCGCCATTTCATGCGCTTTGAGATGCCGCTTAGCCCAATACGCTATCTGAAATAGGAGCGACGTAAATTAAACAAATGTGATAGAACTTCGCTGAATTCTTATATTAACCATAATATAAAATGATCTAATCGGGTCTCTGATTGCCCTACCCTAGAAGTTTAATAGTGCATTTTACTCACCATTCCACGCGCTTTAAGTTGCCGCCTAGCCCAGTACGCTATCTGAAATAGGAGCTACGTAAGTTGAACAAATGTCACAGAATTACGCTGAATTCTTATATTAACCGTAATATAAAATGATCTAATCGGGTCTCTGTTTGCCTTATCCTAGAAGTTTAATAGTGCATTTTACTCGTCAATCCATGCGCTTTGCGATGCCGCTTAGCCCAATAAGCTATCTGAAATAGGAGCGACGTAAATTGAACAAATGTGATACAATTTCGCAGAATTCTTATATTAACCAAAATATAAAATGATATAATCGGGTCTCTGTTTGCCTTATCCTAGAAGTTTAATAGTGCATTTTACTCGCCATTTCGTGCCCTTTGAGATGCCGCTTATCCCAATAAGCTATCTGAAATAGGAGCGATGTAACTTGAACAAATGTGATAGAATTTCCCTGAAATCTTATATTAAACAATACATAAAATGATCTAAACGGGACTCTGATTGCCCCACCATAGAAGTTTAGTAGTGCATTTTACTCGCCCTTCCACGCGCTTTAAGATGCCGCCGGACCCAGTACACTATCTGAAATAGGAGCGACGTATGTTGAACAAATGTGATAGAATTACGCTGAATTCTTATATTAACCGTAATATAAAACGATCTAATCGGGTCTCTGTTTGCCTTACCCTAGAAGTTTAATAGTGCATTTTACTCGCCATCTCATGTTCTTTGAGATGCCGCTTAGCCCAATACGCTATCTGAAATAGGAGCGACGTAAATTGAACAAATGTGATAGAATTTCCCTGAATTCTTATATTAACCGTAATATAAAATGGTTTAATCGTGTCTCCGTTTGCCTTATTCTAGAAGTTTATTAGTGCATTTTACTCGTCATTCCATGCGCTTTGAGATGCCGCTTAGCCCAATACGCTATCTGAAATAGGAGCGATGTAAATTGAACAAATGTGATAGAATTTCCCTGAAATCTTATATTGACCGTAATATAAAATGATCTAATCGGGTCTCTGTTTGCATTACCCTCGAAGTTTAATAGTGCATTTTACTCGCCTTTCCACGCGCTTTAATATGCCGCCTATCCGAGTACGCTATCTGAAATAGGAGCGACGTAAGTTGAACAAATGGGATAGAATAACGCTGAATTCTTATATTAACCGTAATATAAAATGGTCTAATCGGGTCTCCATTTGCCTTATCCAAGAAGTTTAATAGTGCATTTTACTCGCCATTTCATGCGCATGGAGATGCCGCTTAGCCCAATACGCTATTTGAAATAGGAGCGATGTAAATTGAACAAATGTGATAGAATTTCGCTGAATTCTTAAATTAACCATAATATGAAATGACCTAATCGGGTCTCTGTTCGCCCTACCCAAGAAGTTTAATAGTGCATTTCTCTCGTCATTTCATACGCTTTGAGATGCCGCTTAGCCCAATACGCTATCTGAAACAGGAGCGACGTAAATTGAACAAATGTGATAGAATTTCCCTGAAATCTTATATTAAACAATACATAAAATGATCTAAACGGAACTCTGATTGCCCTACCATAGAAGTTTAGTAGTGCATTTTACTCGCCCTTCCACGCGCTTTAAGATGCCGCCTAGCCCAGTACACTATCTGAAATAGGAGCGACGTATGTTGAACAAATGTGATAGAATTACGCTGAATTCTTATATTAACCGTAATATAAAATGATCTAATCGGGTCTCTGTTTGCCTTACCCTAGAAGTTTAATAGTGCATTTTACTCGCCATCTCATGCGCTTTGAGATGCCGCTTAGCCCAATACGCTATCTGAAATAGGAGCGACGTAAATTGAACAAATGAGATAGAATTACGCTGAATCCTTATATTAACCAAAATATAAAATGATCTAATCGGGTCTCTGATTGCCCTATTATAGAAGTTTAATAGTGCATTTTACTCGCCATTCCACGCGCTTTAAGATGCCGCCTAGCCCAGTATGCTATCTGAAATAGGAACGACGTAAATTGAACAAATGTGATAGAATTACGCTGAATTCTTATATTAACCGTAATATAAAATGGTCTAATCGGATCTCCGTTTGCCTTATCGTAGAAGTTTATTAGTGCATTTTACTCGTCATTCCATGCGCTTTGAGATGCCGCTTAGCCCAATACGCTATCTGAAATAGGAGCGATGTAAATTGAACAAATGTGATAGAATTTTGCTGAATTCTTAAATTAACCATAATATAAAATGATCTAATGGGGTCTCTGTTTGCCCTACCCTAGAAGTTTAATAGTGAATTTTACTCGCCATTTCTTGCGCTTTGAGATGCCGCTTAGCCCAATACGCTATCTGAAATAGGAGCGACGTAAATTGAACAAATGTGATAGAATTTCCCTGAAATGTTATAGTAAACAAAATATAAAATGATCTATTCGGAACTCTGATTGCCCTATCATAGAAGTTTAGAAGTGCATTTTACTCGCCCTTCCACGCGCTTTAAGATGCCGCCTAGCCCAGTACGCTATCTGAAATAGGAGCGACGTTAGTTGAACAAATGTGATAGAATTACGCTGAATTCTTATATTAACCGTAATATAAAATGATCTATTCGGGTGTCTGTTCGCCCTACCCTAGAAGTTTAATAGTGCATTTCACTCGCCATTCCATGCGCTTTGAGATGCCGCTTAGCACAATACGCTATCTGCAATAGGAGCGACGTAAATTGAAGAAATGTGATAGAATTTCGCTGAATTCTTATATTAACCAAAATATGAAATGATCTTATCGGGTCTCTGATTGCCCTACCCTAGAAGTTTAATAGCGCATTTTACTCGCCCTTTCGTGCGCTGTGAGATGCCGCTTAGCCCAATACGCTATCTGAAATAGGAGCGACGTAAATTGAACAAATGTGATAGAATTTCGCTGGATTCTTATATTAACCAAAATATAAAATGATATAATCGGGTCTCTGATTGCCCTATCATAGAAGTTTAATAGTGCATTTTACTCGCCATTCCACGCGCTTTAATTTGCCGCCTAGCCCAGTACGCTATCTGAAATAGGAGCTACGTAAGTTGAACAAACGTCACAGAATTACGCTGAATTCTTATGTTAACCGTAATATAAAATGATCTAATCGGGTCTCTGTTTGCCTTATCCTAGAAGTTTAATAGTGCATTTTACTCGCCATTTCATGCCCTTTGAGATGCCGCTTATCCCAATAAGCTATCTGAAATAGGAGCGATGTAACTTGAACAAATGTGATAGAATTTCGCTGAATTCTTATATTAACCAAAATATAAAATGATCTAATCGGGTCTCTGATTGCCCTACCCTAGAAGTTTAATAGAGCATTTTACTCGCCATTTCATGCGCTTTGAGATGCCGCTTAGCCCAATACGCTATCTGAAATAGGAGCGACGTAAATTAAACGAATGTGATAGAATTTCGATGAATTCATTTATTAACCAAAATATAAAATGATCTAATCGGGTCTCTGATTGCCCTACCCTAGAAGTTTAATAGTGCATTTTACTCGCCATTTCATGCGCTTTGAGATGCCGCTTAGCCCAATACGCTGTCTGAAATAGGAGCGACGTAAATTGAACAAATGTGATAGAATTTCGCTGAATTCTTAAATTAACCATAATATAAAATGATCTAATGGGGTCTCTGTTTGCCCTACCCTAGAAGTTTAATTGTGCATTTTACTCGCCATTTCTTGCGCTTTGAGATGCCGCTTAGCACAAGTCGCTATCTGAAATAGGAGCGATGTAAATTGAACAAATGTGATAGAATTTCGCTGAATTCTTATATTAACCTTAATGTAAAATGATCTAATCGGGTCTTTGTTCGCCCTACCCAAGAAGTTTAATAGTGCATTTCACTCGTCAATTCATGCGCTTTGCGATGCCGCTTAGCCCAATAAGCTATCTGAAATTGGAGCGACGTATATTGAACAAATGTGATAGAATTTCGCTGAATTCTTATATTAACCAAAATATAAAATGATCTAATCGGGTCTCTGATTGCCCAATCATAGAAGTTTAATAGTGCATTTTACTCGCCATTCCACGCGCTTTAAGATGCCGCCTAGCCCAGTACGCTATCTGAAATAGGAGCTACGTAAGTTGAACGAATGTGACAGAATTACGCTGATTTCTTATACTAACCGTAATATAAAATGATCTAATCGGGTCTCTGTTTGCCTTATCCTAGAAGTTTAATAGTGCATTTTACTAGCCATTTCATGCGCTTTGAGATGCCTCTTAGCCCAATACGCTATCTGAAATAGGAGCGATGTAAATTGAACAAATGTGATAGAATTTCGCTGAATTCTTATATTAACCAAAATATAAAATGATCTAATCCGGTGTCTGTTTGCCCTACCCTAGAAGTTTAATAGTGCATTTTACGAGCCATTTCTTGCGCTTTGAGATGCAGCTTAGCCCAATACGCTATCTGAAATAGGAGCGACGTAAATTGAACAAATGTGATAGAATTTCGCTGAATTCTTATATTAACCAAAATATGAAATGATCTTATCGGGTCTCTGATTGCCCTACCCTAGAAGTTTAATAGTGCATTTTACTCGCCCTTTCGTGCGCTGTGAGGTGCCGCTTAGCCCAATACGCTATCTGAAATAGGAGCGACGTAAATTGAACAAATGTGATAGAATTTCGCTGGATTCTTATATTAACCAAAATATAAAATGATCTAATCGGGTCTCTGATTGCCCTACCCTAGAAGTTTAATAGTGCATTTTACTCGCCATTTCATGCGCTTTGAGATGCCTCTTAGCCCAATACGCTATCTGAAATAGGAGCGACGTAAATTGAACAAATGTGATAGAATTTCGCTGAATTCTTATATTAACCAAAATATAAAATGATCTAATCCGGTCTCTGTTTGCCCTACCCTAGTAGTTTAATAGTGCATTTTACGAGCCATTTCTTGCGCTTTGCGATGCCGCTTAGCCCAATAAGCTATCTGAAATAGGAGCGACGTAAATTGAACAAATGTGATAGAATTTCGCTGAATTCTTATATTAACCAAAATATAAAATGATCTAATCGGGTCTCTGATTGCCCTATCATAGAAGTTTAATAGTGCATTTTACTCGCCATTCCACGCGCTTTAAGATGCCGCCTAGCCCAGTGCGCTATCTGAAATAGGAGCTGCGTAAGTTGAACGAACGTGACAGTATTACGCTGATTTCTTATATTAACCGTAATATAAAATGATCTAATCGGGTCTCTGTTTGCCTTATCCTAGAAGTTTAATAGTGCATTTTACGAGCCATTTCTTGCGCTTTGAGATGCAGCTTAGCCCAATACGCTATCTGAAATAGGAGCGACGTAAATTGAACAAATGTGATAGAATTTCGCTGAATTCTTATATTAACCAAAATATGAAATGATCTTATCGGGTCTCTGATTGCCCTACCCTAGAAGTTTAATAGTGCATTTTACTCGCCCTTTCGTGCGCTGTGAGATGCCGCTTAGCCCAATACGCTATCTGAAATAGGAGCGACGTAAATTGAACAAATGTGATAGAATTTCGCTGAATTCTTATATTAACCAAAATATGAAATGATCTTATCGGGTCTCTGATTGCCCTACCCTAGAAGTTTAATAGTGCATTTTACTCGCCCTTTCGTGCGCTGTGAGATGCCGCTTAGCCCAATACGCTATCTGAAATAGGAGCGACGTAAATTGAACAAATGTGATAGAATTTCACTGAATTCTTATATTAACGAAAATATAAAAAGATCTAATCCGGTCTCTGTTTGCCCTACCCTAGAAGTTTAATAGTGCATTTTACGAGCCATTTCTTGCGCTTTGAGATGCAGCTTAGCCCAATACGCTATCTGAAATAGGAGCGACGTAAATTGAACAAATGTGATAGAATTTCGCTGGATTCTTATATTAACCAAAATATAAAATGATCTAATCGGGTCTCTGATTGCCCTACCCTAGAAGTTTAATAGTGCATTTTACTCGCCCTTTCGTGCGCTGTGAGATGCCGCTTAGCCCAATACGCTATCTGAAATAGGAGCGACGTAAATTGAACAAATGTGATAGAATTTCGCTGAATTCTTATATTAACCAAAATATGAAATGATCTTATCTGGTCTCTGATTGCCCTACCCTAGAAGTTTAATAGTGCATTTTACTCGCCCTTTCGTGCGCTGTGAGATGCCGCTTAGCCCAATACGCTATCTGAAATAGGAGCGACGTAAATTCAACAAATGTGATAGAATTTCGCTCGATTCTTATATTAACCAAAATATAAAATGATCTAATCGGGTCTCTGATTGCCCTATCATAGAAGTTTAAGAGTGCATTTTACTCGCCATTCCACGCGCTTTAAGTTGCCGCCTAGCCCAGTACGCTATCTGAAATAGGAGCTACGTAAGTTGAACAAATGTCACAGAATTACGCTGCATTCTTATGTTAACCGTAATATAAAATGATCCAATCAGGTCTCTGTTTGCCTTATCCTAGAAGTTTAAGAGTGCATTTTACTCGCCATTTCATGCGCTTTGAGATGCCGCTTAGCCCAATACGCTATCTGAAATAGGAGCGACGTAAATTGAACAAATGTGATAGAATTTCGCTGAATTCTTATATTAACCAAAATATAAAATGATCTAATCGGGTCTCTGATTGCCCTATCATAGAAGTTTAACAGTGCATTTTACTCGCCATTCCACGCGCTTTAAGTTGCTGCCCAGCCCAGCACGCTATCTGAAATAGGAGCTACGTAAGTTGAACAAATGTCACAGAATTACGCTGAATTCTTATATTAACCGTAATATAAAATGATCTAATCGGGTCTCCGTTTGCCTTATCCTAGAAGCTTAATAATGCATTTTACTCGCCAGTTCATGCGCTTTGAGATGCCGCTTAGCCCAGTACGCTATCTGAAATAGGAGCGATGTAAATTGAACAAATGTGATAGAATTCCGATGAATTCATTTATTAACCAAAATATAAAATGATCTAATCGGGTCTCTGATTGCCCTACCCTAGAAGTTTAATAGTGCATTTTACTCGCCATTTCATGCGCTTTGAGATGCCGCTTAGCCCAATACGCTATCTGAAATAGGAGCGACGTAAATTGAACAAATGTGATAGAATTTCGCTGAATTCTTATATTAACCAAAATATAAAATGATCTAATCCGGTCTCTGTTTGCCCTACCCTAGTAGTTTAATAGTGCATTTTACGAGCCATTTCTTGCGCTTTGCGATGCCGCTTAGCCCAATAAGCTATCTGAAATAGGAGCGACGTAACTTGAACAAATGTGATAGAATTTCGCTGAATTCTTATATTAACCAAAATATAAAATGATCTAATCGGGTCTCTGATTGCCCTATCATAGAAGTTTAACAGTGCATTTTACTCGCCATTCCACGCGCTTTAAGTTGCTGCCCAGCCCAGCACGCTATCTGAAATAGGAGCTACGTAAGTTGAACAAATGTCACAGAATTACGCTGAATTCTTATATTAACCGTAATATAAAATGATCTAATCGGGTCTCCGTTTGCCTTATCCTAGATGCTTAATAATGCATTTTACTCGCCAGTTCATGCGCTTTGAGATGCCGCTTAGCCCAGTACGCTATCTGAAATAGGAGCGATGTAAATTGAACAAATGTGATAGAATTTCGATGAATTCATTTATTAACCAAAATATAAAATGATCTAATCGGGTCTCTGATTGCCCTACCCTAGAAGTTTAATAGTGCATTTTACTCGCCATTTCATGCGCTTTGAGATGCCGCTTAGCCCAATACGCTATCTGAAATAGGAGCGACGTAAATTGAACAAATGTGATAGAATTTCGCTGAATTCTTAAATTAACCATAATATAAAATGATCTAATGGGGTCTCTGTTTGCCCTACCCTAGAAGTTTAATAGTGCATTTTACTCGCCATTTCTTGCGCTTTGAGATGCCACTTAGCACAAGTCGCTATCTGAAATAGGAGCGATGTAAATTGAACAAATGTGATAGAATTTCGCTGAATTCTTATATTAACCTTAATGTAAAATGATCTAATCGGGTCTTTGTTCGCCCTACCCAAGAAGTTTAATAGTGCATTTCACTCGTCATTTCATGCGCTTTGCGATGCCGCTTAGCCCAATAAGCTATCTGAAATTGGAGCGACGTATATTGAACAAATGTGATAGAATTTCGCTGAATTCTTATATTAACCAAAATATGAAATGATCTAATCGGGTCTCTGATTGCCCTATCGTAGAAGTTTAATAGTGCATTTTACTCGCCATTCCACGCGCTTTAAGATGCCGCCTAGCCCAGTACGCTATCTGAAATAGGAGCTACGTAAGTTGAACGAATGTGACAGAATTACGCTGATTTCTTATATTAACCGTAATATAAAATGATCTAATCGGGTCTCTGTTTGCCTTATCCTAGAAGTTTAATAGTGCATTTTACTCGCCATTTCATGCGCTTTGAGATGCCTCTTAGCCCAATACGCTATCTGAAATAGGAGCGACGTAAATTGAACAAATGTGATAGAATTTCGCTGAATTCTTATATTAACCAAAATATGAAATGATCTTATCGGGTCTCTGATTGACCTACCCTAGAAGTTTAATAGTGCATTTTACTCGCCCTTTCGTGCGCTGTGAGATGCCGCTTAGCCCAATACGCTATCTGAAATAGGAGCGACGTAAATTGAACAAATGTGATAGAATTTCGCTGGATTCTTATATTAACCAAAATATAAAATGATCTAATCGGGTCTCTGATTGCCCTATCATAGAAGTTTAATAGTGCATTTTACTCGCCAATCCACGCGCTTTAAGTTGCCGCCTAGCCCAGTACGCTATCTGAAATAGGAGCTACGTAAGTTGAACAAATGTCACAGAATTACGCTGCATTCTTATGTTAACCGTAATATAAAATGATCTAATCGGGTCTCTGTTTGCCTTATCCTAGAAGTTTAAGAGTGCATTTTACTCGCCATTTCATGCGCTTTGAGATGCCGCTTAGCCCAATACGCTATCTGAAATAGGAGCGACGTAAATTAAACAAATGTGATAGAACTTCGCTGAATTCTTATATTAACCATAATATAAAATGATCTAATCGGGTCTCTGATTGCCCTACCCTAGAAGTTTAATAGTGCATTTTACTCACCATTCCACGCGCTTTAAGTTGCCCCCTAGCCCAGTACGCTATCTGAAATAGGAGCTACGTAAGTTGAACAAATGTCAGAGAATTACGCTGAATTCTTATATTAACCGTAATATAAAATGATCTAATCGGGTCTCCGTTTGCCTTATCCTAGAAGTTTAATAGTGCATTTTACTCGTCAATCCATGCGCTTTGCGATGCCGCTTAGCCCAATAAGCTATCTGAAATAGGAGCGACGTAAATTGAACAAATGTGATAGAATTTCGCTGAATTCTTATATTAACCAAAATATAAAATGATCTAATCGGGTCTCTGATTGCCCTATCATAGAAGTTTAACAGTGCATTTTACTCGCCATTCCACGCGCTTTAAGTTGCCGCCTAGCCCAGCACGCTATCTGAAATAGGAGCTACGTAAGTTGAACAAATGTCACAGAATTACGCTGAATTCTTATATTAACCGTAATATAAATTGATCTAATCGGGTCTCTGATTGCCCTACCCTAGAAGTTTAATAGTGCATTTTACTCACCATTCCACGCGCTTTAAGTTGCCGCCTAGCCCAGTACGCTGTCTGAAATAGGAGCTACGTAAGTTGAACAAATGTGACAGAATTACGCTGAATTCTTATATTAACCGTAATATAAAATGATCTAATCGGGTCTCTGTTTGCCTTATCCTAGAAGTTTAATAGTGCATTTTACTCGTCAATCCATGCGCTTTGCGATGCCTCTTAGCCCAATACGCTATCTGAAATTGGAGCGACGTATATTGAACAAATGTGATAGAATTTCGCTGGATTCTTATATTAACCAAAATATAAAATGATCTAATCCGGTCTCTGTTTGCCCTACCCTAGAAGTTTAACAGTGCATTTTACGAGCCATTTCTTGCGCTTTGAGATGCAGCTTAGCCCAATACGCTATCTGAAATAGGAGCGACGTAAATTGAACAAATGTGATAGAATTTCGCTGAATTCTTATATTAATCAAAATATGAAATGATCTTATCGGGTCTCTGATTGCCCTACCCTAGAAGTTTAATAGTGCATTTTACTCGCCCTTTCGTGCGCTGTGAGATGCCGCTTAGCCCAATACGCTATCTGAAATAGGAGCGACGTAAATTGAACAAATGTGATAGAATTTCGCTCGATTCTTATATTAACCAAAATATAAAATGATCTAATCGGGTCTCTGATTGCCCTATCATAGAAGTTTAAGAGTGCATTTTACTCGCCATTCCACGCGCTTTAAGTTGCCGCCTAGCCCAGTACGCTATCTGAAATAGGAGCTACGTAAGTTGAACAAATGTCACAGAATTACGCTGCATTCTTATGTTAACCGTAATATAAAATGATCTAATCAGGTCTCTGTTTGCCTTATCCTAGAAGTTTAAGAGTGCATTTTACTCGCCATTTCATGCGCTTTGAGATGCCGCTTAGCCCAATACGCTATCTGAAATAGGAGCGACGTAAATTGAACAAATGTGATAGAATTTCGCTGAATTCTTATATTAACCAAAATATAAAATGATCTAATCGGGTCTCTGATTGCCATACCCTAGAAGTTTAATAGTGCATTTTACTCACCATTTCATGCGCTTTGAGATGCCGCTTAGCCCAATACGCTATCTGAAATTGGAGCGACGTAAATTGAACAAATGTGATAGAATTTCGCTGAATTCTTATATTAACCAAAATATAAAATGATCTAATCGGGTCTCTGATTGCCCTACCCTAGAAGTTTAACAGTGCATTTTACTCGCCATTTCATGCGCTTTGAGATGCCGCTTAGACCAATACGCTATCTGAAATAGGAGCGACGTAAATTAAACAAATGTGATAGAACTTCGCTGAATTCTTATATTAACCATAATATAAAATGATCTAATCGGGTCTCCGATTGCCCTACCCTAGAAGTTTAATAGTGCATTTTACTCACCATTCCACGCGCTTTAAGTTGCCGCCTAGCCCAGTACGCTATCTGAAATAGGAGCTACGTAAGTTGAACAAATGTCACAGAATTACGCTGAATTCTTATATTAACCGTAATATAAAATGATCTAATCGGGTCTCTGTTTGCCTTATCCTAGAAGTTTAATAGTGCATTTTACTCGCCAATTCATGCGCTTTGCGATGCCGCTTAGCCCAATAAGCTATCTGAAATAGGAGCGACGTAAATTGAACAAATGTGATAGAATTTCGCTGAATTCTTATATTAACCACAATATAAAATGATCTGATCGGGTCTCTGATTGCCCTATCATAGAAGTTTAACAGTGCATTTTACTCGCCATTCCACGCGCTTTAAGTTGCCGCCTAGCCCAGCACGCTATCTGAAATAGGAGCTACGTAAGTTGAACAAATGTCACAGAATTACGCTGAATTCTTATATTAACCGTAATATAAAATGATCTAATCGGGTCTCTGTTTGCCTTATCCTAGAAGTTTAATAGTGCATTTTACTCGCCATTTCATGCGCTTTGAGATGCCGCTTAGCCCAGTACACTATCTGAAATAGGAGCGACGTAAATTGAAAAAATGTGATAGAATTTCCCTGAAATGTTATAGTAAACAAAATATAAAATGATCTATTCGTAACTCTGACTGCCCTATCATAGAAGTTTAGAAGTGCATTTTACTCGCCCTTCCACGCGCTTTAAGATGCCGCCTAGCCCAGTACGCTATCTGAAATAGGAGCGACGTTAGTTGAACAAATGTGATAGAATTACGATGAATTCTTATATTAACCGTAATATAAAATGATCTATTCGGGTGTCTGTTCGCCCTACCCTAGAAGTTTAATAGTGCATTTCACTCGCCATTCCATGCGCTTTGAGATGCCGCTTAGGCCAATACGCTATCTGAAATAGGAGCGACGTAAATTGAACAAATGTGATAGAATTTCGCTGAATTCTTATATTAACCAAAATATGAAATGATCTTATCGGGTCTCTGATTGCCCTACCCTAGAAGTTTAATAGTGCATTTTACTCGCCCTTTCGTGCGCTGTGAGATGCCGCTTAGCCCAATACGCTATCTGAAATAGGAGCGACGTAAATTGAACAAATCTGATAGAATTTCGCTGGATTCTTATATTAACCAAAATATAAAATGATCTAATCGGGTCTCTGATTGCCCTATCATAGAAGTTTAATAGTGCATTTTACTCGCCATTCCACGCGCTTTAAGTTGCCGCCTAGCCCAGTACGCTATCTGAAATAGGAGCTACGTAAGTTGAACAAATGTCACAGAATTACGCTGAATTCTTATGTTAACCGTAATATAAAATGATCTAATCGGGTCTCTGTTTGCCGTATCCTAGAAGTTTAATAGTGCATTTTACTCGCCATTTCATGCGCTTTGAGATGCCGCTTAGCCCAATACGCTATATGAAATAGGAGCGACGTAAATTGAACAAATGTGATAGAATTTCACTGAATTCTTATATTAACCAAAATATAAAATGATCTAATCCGGTCTCTGTTTGCCCTACCCTAGAAGTTTAATAGTGCATTTTACGAGCCATTTCTTGCGCTTTGAGATGCAGCTTAGCCCAATACGCTATCTGAAATAGGAGCGACGTAAATTGAACAAATGTGATAGAATTTCGCTGAATTCTTATATTAACCAAAATATGAAATGATCTTATCTGGTCTCTGATTGCCCTACCCTAGAAGTTTAATAGTGCATTTTACTCGCCCTTTCGTGCGCTGTGAGATGCCGCTTAGCCCAATACGCTATCTGAAATAGGAGCGACGTAAATTGAACAAATGTGATAGAATTTCGCTGGATTCTTATATTAACCAAAATACAAAATGATCTAATCGGGTCTCTGATTGCCCTATCGTAGAAGTTTAATAGTGCATTTTACTCGCCATTCCACGCGCTTTAAGTTGCCGCCTAGCCCAGTACGCTATCTGAAATAGGAGCTACGTAAGTTGAACGAATGTGACAGAATTACGCTGATTTCTTATATTAACCGTAATATAAAATGATCTAATCGGGTCTCTGTTTGCCTTATCCTAGAAGTTTAATAGTGCATTTTACTCGCCATTTCATGCGCTTTGAGATGCCTCTTAGCCCAATACGCTATCTGAAATAGGAGCGACGTAAATTGAACAAATGTGATAGAATTTCGCTGAATTCTTATATTAACCAAAATATAAAATGATCTAATCCGGTCTCTGATTGCCCTATCATAGAAGTTTAACAGTGCATTTTACGAGCCATTTCTTGCGCTTTGAGATGCAGCTTAGCCCAATACGCTATCTGAAATAGGAGCGACGTAAATTGAACAAATGTGATAGAATTTCGCTGAATTCTTATATTAACCAAAATATGAAATGATCTTATCGGGTCTCTGATTGCCCTACCCTAGAAGTTTAATAGTGCATTTTACTCGCCCTTTCGTGCGCTGTGAGATGCCGCTTAGCCCAATACGCTATCTGAAATAGGAGCGACGTAAATTGAACAAATGTGATAGAATTTCGCTCGATTCTTATATTAACCAAAATATAAAATGATCTAATCGGGTCTCTGATTGCCCTATCATAGAAGTTTAAGAGTGCATTTTACTCGCCATTCCACGCGCTTTAAGTTGCCGCCTAGCCCAGTACGCTATCTGAAATAGGAGCTACGTAAGTTGAACAAATGTCACAGAATTACGCTGCATTCTTATGTTAACCGTAATATAAAATGATCTAATCAGGTCTCTGTTTGCCTTATCCTAGAAGTTTAAGAGTGCATTTTACTCGCCATTTCATGCGCTTTGAGATGCCGCTTAGCCCAATACGCTATCTGAAATAGGAGCGACGTAAATTGAACAAATGTGATAGAATTTCGCTGAATTCTTATATTAACCAAAATATAAAATGATCTAATCGGGTCTCTGATTGCCATACCCTAGAAGTTTAATAGTGCATTTTACTCACCATTTCATGCGCTTTGAGATGCCGCTTAGCCCAATACGCTATCTGAAATTGGAGCGACGTAAATTGAACAAATGTGATAGAATTTCGCTGAATTCTTATATTAACCAAAATATAAAATGATCTAATCGGGTCTCTGATTGCCCTACCCTAGAAGTTTAATAGTGCATTTTACTCGCCATTTCATGCGCTTTGAGATGCCGCTTAGACCAATACGCTATCTGAAATAGGAGCGACGTAAATTAAACAAATGTGATAGAACTTCGCTGAATTCTTATATTAACCATAATATAAAATGATCTAATCGGGTCTCTGATTGCCCTACCCTAGAAGTTTAATAGTGCATTTTACTCACCATTCCACGCGCTTTAAGTTGCCGCCTAGCCCAGTACGCTATCTGAAATAGGAGCTACGTAAGTTGAACAAATGTCACAGAATTACGCTGAATTCTTATATTAACCGTAATATAAAATGATCTAATCGGGTCTCTGTTTGCCTTATCCTAGAAGTTTAATAGTGCATTTTACTCGTCAATTCATGCGCTTTGCGATGCCGCTTAGCCCAATAAGCTATCTGGAATAGGAGCGACGTAAATTGAACAAATGTGATAGAATTTCGCTGAATTCTTATATTAACCACAATATAAAATGATCTGATCGGGTCTCTGATTGCCCTATCATAGAAGTTTAACAGTGCATTTTACTCGCCATTCCACGCGCTTTAAGTTGCCGCCTAGACCAGCACGCTATCTGAAATAGGAGCTACGTAAGTTGAACAAATGTCACAGAATTACGCTGAATTCTTATATTAACCGTAATATAAAATGATCTAATCGGGTCTCTGTTTGCCTTATCCTAGAAGTTTAATAGTGCATTTTACTCGCCATTTCATGCGCTTTGAGATGCCGCTTAGCCCAGTACACTATCTGAAATAGGAGCGACGTAAATTGAAAAAATGTGATAGAATTTCCCTGAAATGTTATAGTAAACAAAATATAAAATGATCTATTCGTAACTCTGATTGCCCTATCATAGAAGTTCAGAAGTGCATTTTACTCGCCCTTCCACGCGCTTTAAGATGCCGCCTAGCCCAGTACGCTATCTGAAATAGGAGCGACGTTAGTTGAACAAATGTGATAGAATTACGCTGAATTCTTATATTAACCGTAATATAAAATGATCTATTCGGGTGTCTGTTCGCCCTACCCTAGAAGTTTAATAGTGCATTTCACTCGCCATTCCATGCGCTTTGAGATGCCGCTTAGCCCAATACGCTATCTGAAATAGGAGCGACGTAAATTGAACAAATGTGATAGAATTTCGCTGAATTCTTATATTAACCAAAATATGAAATGATCTTATCGGGTCTCTGATTGCCCTACCCTAGAAGTTTAATAGTGCATTTTACTCGCCCTTTCGTGCGCTGTGAGATGCCGCTTAGCCCAATACGCTATCTGAAATAGGAGCGACGTAAATTGAACAAATGTGATAGAATTTCGCTGGATTCTTATATTAACCAAAATATAAAATGATCTAATCGGGTCTCTGATTGCCCTATCGTAGAAGTTTAATAGTGCATTTTACTCGCCATTCCACGCGCTTTAAGTTGCCGCCTAGCCCAGTACGCTATCTGAAATAGGAGCTACGTAAGTTGAACGAATGTGACAGAATTACGCTGAATTCTTATGTTAACCGTAATATAAAATGATCTAATCGGGTCTCTGTTTGCCGTATCCTAGAAGTTTAATAGTGCATTTTACTCGCCATTTCATGCGCTTTGAGATGCCGCTTAGCCCAATACGCTATATGAAATAGGAGCGACGTAAATTGAACAAATGTGATAGAATTTCACTGAATTCTTATATTAACCAAAATATAAAATGATCTAATCCGGTCTCTGTTTGCCCTACCCTAGAAGTTTAATAGTGCATTTTACGAGCCATTTCTTGCGCTTTGAGATGCAGCTTAGCCCAATACGCTATCTGAAATAGGAGCGACGTAAATTGAACAAATGTGATAGAATTTCGCTGAATTCTTATATTAACCAAAATATGAAATGATCTTATCTGGTCTCTGATTGCCCTACCCTAGAAGTTTAATAGTGCATTTTACTCGCCCTTTCGTGCGCTGTGAGATGCCGCTTAGCCCAATACGCTATCTGAAATAGGAGCGACGTAAATTGAACAAATGTGATAGAATTTCGCTGGATTCTTATATTAACCAAAATATAAAATGATCTAATCGGGTCTCTGATTGCCCTATCGTAGAAGTTTAATAGTGCATTTTACTCGCCATTCCACGCGCTTTAAGTTGCCGCCTAGCCCAGTACGCTATCTGAAATAGGAGCTACGTAAGTTGAACGAATGTGACAGAATTACGCTGATTTCTTATATTAACCGTAATATAAAATGATCTAATCGGGTCTCTGTTTGCCTTATCCTAGAAGTTTAATAGTGCATTTACTCGCCATTTCATGCGCTTTGAGATGCCTCTTAGCCCAATACGCTATCTGAAATAGGAGCGACGTAAATTGAACAAATGTGATAGAATTTCGCTGAATTCTTATATTAACCAAAATATAAAATGATCTAATCCGGTCTCTGATTGCCCTATCATAGAAGTTTAACAGTGCATTTTACGAGCCATTTCTTGCGCTTTGAGATGCAGCTTAGCCCAATACGCTATCTGAAATAGGAGCGACGTAAATTGAACAAATGTGATAGAATTTCGCTGAATTCTTATATTAACCAAAATATGAAATGATCTTATCGGGTCTCTGATTGCCCTACCCTAGAAGTTTAATAGTGCATTTTACTCGCCCTTTCGTGCGCTGTGAGATGCCGCTTAGCCCAATACGCTATCTGAAATAGGAGCGACGTAAATTGAACAAATGTGATAGAATTTCGCTCGATTCTTATATTAACCAAAATATAAAATGATCTAATCGGGTCTCTGATTGCCCTATCATAGAAGTTTAAGAGTGCATTTTACTCGCCATTCCACGCGCTTTAAGTTGCCGCCTAGCCCAGTACGCTATCTGAAATAGGAGCTACGTAAGTTGAACAAATGTCACAGAATTACGCTGCATTCTTATGTTAACCGTAATATAAAATGATCTAATCAGGTCTCTGTTTGCCTTATCCTAGAAGTTTAAGAGTGCATTTTACTCGCCATTTCATGCGCTTTGAGATGCCGCTTAGCCCAATACGCTATCTGAAATAGGAGCGACGTAAATTGAACAAATGTGATAGAATTTCGCTGAATTCTTATATTAACCAAAATATAAAATGATCTAATCGGGTCTCTGATTGCCATACCCTAGAAGTTTAATAGTGCATTTTACTCGCCATTTCATGCGCTTTGAGATGCCGCTTAGCCCAATACGCTATCTGAAATTGGAGCGACGTAAATTGAACAAATGTGATAGAATTTCGCTGAATTCTTATATTAACCAAAATATAAAATGATCTAATCGGGTCTCTGATTGCCCTACCCTAGAAGTTTAATAGTGCATTTTACTCGCCATTTCATGCGCTTTGAGATGCCGCTTAGACCAATACGCTATCTGAAATAGGAGCGACGTAAATTAAACAAATGTGATAGAACTTCGCTGAATTCTTATATTAACCATAATATAAAATGATCTAATCGGGTCTCTGATTGCCCTACCCTAGAAGTTTAATAGTGCATTTTACTCACCATTCCACGCGCTTTAAGTTGCCGCCTAGCCCAGTACGCTATCTGAAATAGGAGCTACGTAAGTTGAACAAATGTCACAGAATTACGCTGAATTCTTATATTAACCGTAATATAAAATGATCTAATCGGGTCTCTGTTTGCCTTATCCTAGAAGTTTAATAGTGCATTTTACTCGTCAATTCATGCGCTTTGCGATGCCGCTTAGCCCAATAAGCTATCTGGAATAGGAGCGACGTAAATTGAACAAATGTGATAGAATTTCGCTGAATTCTTATATTAACCACAATATAAAATGATCTGATCGGGTCTCTGATTGCCCTATCATAGAAGTTTAACAGTGCATTTTACTCGCCATTCCACGCGCTTTAAGTTGCCGCCTAGACCAGCACGCTATCTGAAATAGGAGCTACGTAAGTTGAACAAATGTCACAGAATTACGCTGAATTCTTATATTAACCGTAATATAAAATGATCTAATCGGGTCTCTGTTTGCCTTATCCTAGAAGTTTAATAGTGCATTTTACTCGCCATTTCATGCGCTTTGAGATGCCGCTTAGCCCAGTACACTATCTGAAATAGGAGCGACGTAAATTGAAAAAATGTGATAGAATTTCCCTGAAATGTTATAGTAAACAAAATATAAAATGATCTATTCGTAACTCTGATTGCCCTATCATAGAAGTTTAGAAGTGCATTTTACTCGCCCTTCCACGCGCTTTAAGATGCCGCCTAGCCCAGTACGCTATCTGAAATAGGAGCGACGTTAGTTGAACAAATGTGATAGAATTACGCTGAATTCTTATATTAACCGTAATATAAAATGATCTATTCGGGTGTCTGTTCGCCCTACCCTAGAAGTTTAATAGTGCATTTCACTCGCCATTCCATGCGCTTTGAGATGCCGCTTAGCCCAATACGCTATCTGAAATAGGAGCGACGTAAATTGAACAAATGTGATAGAATTTCGCTGAATTCTTATATTAACCAAAATATGAAATGATCTTATCGGGTCTCTGATTGCCCTACCCTAGAAGTTTAATAGTGCATTTTACTCGCCCTTTCGTGCGCTGTGAGATGCCGCTTAGCCCAATACGCTATCTGAAATAGGAGCGACGTAAATTGAACAAATGTGATAGAATTTCGCTGGATTCTTATATTAACCAAAATATAAAATGATCTAATCGGGTCTCTGATTGCCCTATCGTAGAAGTTTAATAGTGCATTTTACTCGCCATTCCACGCGCTTTAAGTTGCCGCCTAGCCCAGTACGCTATCTGAAATAGGAGCTACGTAAGTTGAACGAATGTGACAGAATTACGCTGATTTCTTATATTAACCGTAATATAAAATGATCTAATCGGGTCTCTGTTTGCCTTATCCTAGAAGTTTAATAGTGCATTTTACTCGCCATTTCATGCGCTTTGAGATGCCTCTTAGCCCAATACGCTATCTGAAATAGGAGCGACGTAAATTGAACAAATGTGATAGAATTTCGCTGAATTCTTATATTAACCAAAATATAAAATGATCTAATCCGGTCTCTGATTGCCCTATCATAGAAGTTTAACAGAGCATTTTACGAGCCATTTCTTGCGCTTTGAGATGCAGCTTAGCCCAATACGCTATCTGAAATAGGAGCGACGTAAATTGAACAAATGTGATAGAATTTCGCTGAATTCTTATATTAACCAAAATATGAAATGATCTTATCGGGTCTCTGATTGCCCTACCCTAGAAGTTTAATAGTGCATTTTACTCGCCCTTTCGTGCGCTGTGAGATGCCGCTTAGCCCAATACGCTATCTGAAATAGGAGCGACGTAAATTGAACAAATGTGATAGAATTTCGCTCGATTCTTATATTAACCAAAATATAAAATGATCTAATCGGGTCTCTGATTGCCCTATCATAGAAGTTTAAGAGTGCATTTTACTCGCCATTCCACGCGCTTTAAGTTGCCGCCTAGCCCAGTACGCTATCTGAAATAGGAGCTACGTAAGTTGAACATATGTCACAGAATTACGCTGCATTCTTATGTTAACCGTAATATAAAATGATCTAATCAGGTCTCTGTTTGCCTTATCCTAGAAGTTTAAGAGTGCATTTTACTCGCCATTTAATGCGCTTTGAGATGCCACTTAGACCAATACGCTATCTGAAATAGGAGCGACGTAAATTAAACAAATGTGATAGAACTTCGCTGAATTCTTATATTAACCATAATATAAAATGATCTAATCGGGTCTCTGATTGCCCTACCCTAGAAGTTTAATAGTGCATTTTACTCACCATTCCACGCGCTTTAAGTTGCCGCCTAGCCCAGTACGCTATCTGAAATAGGAGCTACGTAAGTTGAACAAATGTCACAGAATTACGCTGAATTCTTATATTAACCGTAATATAAAATGATCTAATCGGGTCTCTGTTTGCCTTATCCTAGAAGTTTAATAGTGCATTTTACTCGTCAATCCATGCGCTTTGCGATGCCGCTTAGCCCAATAAGCTATCTGAAATAGGAGCGACGTAAATTGAACAAATGTGATAGAATTTCGCTGAATTCTTATATTAACCAAAATATAAAATGATCTAATCGGGTCTCTGATTGCCCTATCATAGAAGTTTAACAGTGCATTTTACTCGCCATTCCACGCGCTTTAAGTTGCCGCCTAGCCCAGCACGCTATCTGAAATAGGAGCTACGTAAGTTGAACAAATGTCACAGAATTACGCTGAATTCTTATATTAACCGTAATATAAAATGATCTAATCGGGTCTCCGTTTGCCTTATCCTAGAAGTTTAATAGTGCATTTTACTCGCCATTTCATGCGCTTTGAGATGCCGCTTAGCCCAATACGCTATCTGAAATAGGAGCGACGTAAATTGAACAAATGTGATAGAATTTCGCTGAATTCTTATATTAACCAAAATATAAAATGATCTAATGGGGTCTCTGTTTGCCCTACCCTAGAAGATTAATAGTGCATTTTACTCGCCATTTCTTGCGCTTTGAGATGCCACTTAGCACAAGTCGCTATCTGAAATAGGAGCGATGTAAATTGAACAAATGTGATAGAATTTCGCTGAATTCTTATATTAACCTTAATGTAAAATGATCTCATCGGGTCTTTGTTCGCCCTACCCAAGAAGTTTAATAGTGCATTTCCCTCGTCATTTCATGCGCTTTGCGATGCCGCTTAGCCCAATAAGCTATCTGAAATTGGAGCGACGTATATTGAACAAATTTGATAGAATTTCGCTGAATTCTTATATTAACCAAAATATAAAATGATCTAATCGGGTCTCTGATTGCCCTATCATAGAAGTTTAATAGTGCATTTTACTCGCCATTCCACGCGCTTTAAGATGCCGCCTAGCCCAGTACGCTATCTGAAATAGGAGCTACGTAAGTTGAACGAATGTGGCACAATTACGCTGATTTCTTATATTAACCGTAATATAAAATGATCTAATCGGTCTCTGTTTGCCTTATCCTAGAAGTTTAATAGTGCATTTCCCTCGTCATTTCATGCGCTTTGCGATGCCGCTTAGACCAATACGCTATCTGAAATAGGAGCGACGTAAATTAAACAAATGTGATAGAACTTCGCTGAATTCTTATATTAACCATAATATAAAATGATCTAATCGGGTCTCTGATTGCCCTACCCTAGAAGTTTAATAGTGCATTTTACTCACCATTCCACGCGCTTTAAGTTGCCGCCTAGCCCAGTACGCTATCTGAAATAGGAGCTACGTAAGTTGAACAAATGTCACAGAATTACGCTGAATTCTTATATTAACCGTAATATAAAATGATCTAATCGGGTCTCTGTTTGCCTTATCCTAGAAGTTTACTAGTGCATTTTACTCGTCAATTCATGCGCTTTGCGATGCCGCTTAGCCCAATAAGCTATCTGAAATAGGAGCGACGTAAATTGAACAAATGTGATAGAATTTCGCTGAATTCTTATATTAACCACAATATAAAATGATCTGATCGGGTCTCTGATTGCCCTATCATAGAAGTTTAACAGTGCATTTTACTCGCCATTCCACGCGCTTTAAGTTGCCGCCTAGCCCAGCACGCTATCTGAAATAGGAGCTACGTAAGTTGAACAAATGTCACAGAATTACGCTGAATTCTTATATTAACCGTAATATAAAATGATCTAATCGGGTCTCTGTTTGCCTTATCCTAGAAGTTTAATAGTGCATTTTACTCGCCATTTCATGCGCTTTGAGATGCCGCTTAGCCCAGTACACTATCTGAAATAGGAGCGACGTAAATTGAAAAAATGTGATAGAATTTCCCTGAAATGTTATAGTAAACAAAATATAAAATGATCTATTCGTAACTCTGACTGCCCTATCATAGAAGTTTAGAAGTGCATTTTACTCGCCCTTCCACGCGC
>CAKAJE020001551.1:0-56387 GCA_916610135.2 Macropis europaea
CATAGAAGTTTAATAGTGCACTTTAGTCGTCATTTCGAGCGCTTTAAGGTGCCGCCTAGCGCAATCCGCTATCTGAAATAGGAGCGACGTAAATTGAACAAATGTGATAGAATTTTGCTGAATTCTTAAATTAACCATAATATAAAATGATCTAATCGGGTCTCCGTTTGCCCTACCCTAGAAGATTAATAGTGCATTTTACTCGCCATTTCATGCGCTTTGAGATGCCGCTTAACCCAATACGCTATCTGAAATAGGAGCGACGTGAATTGAACAAATGTGATAGAATTTCGCTGAATTCTTATATTAACCAAAATATAAAATGATCTGATCGGGTCTCTGATTGCCCAATCATAGAAGTTTAATAGTGCATTTTACTCGCCATTCAAACGCGCTTTAAGATGCCGCCTAGCCCAGTACGCTATCTGAAATAGGAACGACGTAAATTGAACAAATGTGATAGAATTTTCCTGAATTCTTAAATTAACCATAATATAAAATGGTCTATTCGGGTCTCTGTTTGCCCTACCGTAGAAGTTTTATAGTGCATTTTCCTGGCCATTTCATGCGCTTTGAGATGCCGCTTAGCCCAATACGCTATCTGAAATAGGAGCGATGTAAATTGAACAGATGTGATAGCATTTCGCTGAATTCTTTTATTAGCCATAATGTAAAATGATCTAATCGGGTCTCTGTTCGCCCTAGCCTAGAAGTTTAATTGTCCATTTCACTCGTCATTTCATGCGCTTTGAAATGCCGCTTAGCCAAATACGCTATCTGAAATAGGAGCGATGTAAATTGAACAAATGTGATAGAATTTCGCTGAATTCTTTTATTAACCATAATATAAAATGATATAATCGGGTCTCTGTTTGCCATACCCTACAAGTTTAATAGTGCATAATACTCGCCATTTCATGCGCACTGAGATGCCTCATAGTCCAATACGCTACCTGATATAGGAGCGACGTAAATGGAACAAATGTGATAGAATTTCGCTGAATTCTTAAATTAACCATAATATAAAATGATCTTATCGGGTCTCTGTTTGCCCTACCCTAGAAGTTTAATAGTGCATTTTACTCCACATTTCTTGCGCTTTGAGATGCCGCTTAGCCCAATACGCTATCTGAAATAGAGCGACGTAAATTGAACAAATGTGATAGAATTTCCCTGAAATCTTATATTAAACAAAATATAAAATGATCTAATCGGGTCTCTGATTGCCCTAGCATAGAAGTTTAATAGTGCATTTTACTCGCCATTCCGCGCGCTTTAGGATGCCGCCTAGCCCAGTACGCTATCTGAAATAGGAGCGACGTAAATTGAACAAATGTGATAGAATTTTGCTGAATTCTTAAATTAACCATAATATAAAATGATCTAATCGGATCTCTGTTTGCCCTACCCTAGAAGTTGAATAGTGCATTTCACTCGTCACTTCATGCGCTTTGAGATGCCGCTAAGCACAATAAGCTATCTGTAATAGGAGCGACGTAAATTGAGCAAATGTGATAGAATTTCGCTGAATTCTTATATTAACCGTAATATAAAAAGATCTATTCGGGTTTCTGTTCGCCCTACCCAGAAGTTTAATAGAGCATTTCACTCGTCAATCCATGCGCTTTGAGATGCCGCTTAGCCTAACACGCTATCTGAAATAGGAGCGACGTAAATTGAACAAATGTGACAGAATTACGCTGAATTCTTATATTAACCGTAATATAAAATGATCTAATCGGGTATCTGTTTGCCTTACCCTAGAAGTGTAATAGTGCATTTTAATCGCCATTTCATGGGCTTTGAGATGCCGCTTAGCCCAATACGCTATCTGAAATAGGAGCGACGTAAATTGAACAAATGTGATAGAATTTCGCTGAATTCTTAAATTAACCATAATATAAAATGATCTAATCGGGTCTCTGTTTGCCCTACCCTAGAAGTTTAATAGTGCATTTTACTCGACATTTCTTTCGCTTTGAGATGCCGCTTAGCCCAATACGCTATCTGAAATATCAGCGACGTAAATTGAACAAATGTGACAGAATTACGCTGAATTCTTATATTAACCTTAATGTAAAATGATCTAATCGGGTCTCTGTTCGCCCTACTCTAGAAGTTTAATAGTGCATTTTACTCGCCATTCCACGCGCTTTAAGATGCCGCCTATCCGAGTACGCTATTTGAAATAGGAGCAACGTAAATTGAACAAATGTGACAGAATTACGCTGAATTCTTATATTAACCGTAATATAAAATGATCTAATCGGATCTCTGTTTGCCTTATCCTAGAAGTTTAGTAGTGCACTTTACTCGCCATTTCATGCGCTTTAAGTTGCTGCCTAGCCCAGTACGCTATCTGAAATAGGAGCTACGTAAGTTGAACAAATGTGACAGAATTACGCTGAATTCTTATATTTACCGTAATATAAAATGACCTAATCGGGTCTCTGTTTGCCTTATCCTAGAAGTTTAATAGTGCATTTTACTCGCTATTTCATGCGCTTTGAGATGCCGCTTAGCCCAGTACGCTATCTGAAACAGGAGCGACGTAAATTGAACAAATGTGATAGAATTTCGCTGAATTCTTAAATTAACCATAATATAAAATGATCTAATCGGGTCTCTGTTTGCCCTACCCTAGAAGTTTAATAGTGCATTTTACTCGCCATTTCATGCGCTTTGAGATGCCGCTTAGCCCAATACGCTATCTGAAATAGGAGCGACGTAAATTGAACAAATGTGATAGAATTTCGCTGAATTCTTAAATTAACCATAATATGAAATGATCTAATGGGGTCTCTGTTTGCCCTACCCTAGAAGTTTAATAGTGTATTTTACTCGTCATTTCATGCGCTTTGAGATGCCGCTTAGCCCAATACGCTATCTGAAATAGGAGCGATGTAAATTGATCAAATGTGATAGAATTTCGCTGAATTCTTTTATTAACCATAACGTAAAATGATCTAATCGGGTCTCTGTTCGCCCTAGCGTAGAAGCTTAATTGTGCATTTTATTCGTCATTTCATGCGCTTTGAGATGCCGCTTAGCCCAATACGCTATCTGAAATAGGAGCGACGTAAATTGAACAAATGTGATAGAATTTCGCTGAATTCTTATATTAACCAAAATATAAAATGATCTAATCGGGTCTCTGTTTGCCCTACCCTAGAAGTTTAATAGTGCATTTTACTCGCCATTTCTCGCGCTTTGAGATGCCGCTTAGCCCAATACGCTATCTGAAATATCAGCGACGTAAATTGAACAAATCTGAGAGAATTTCGCTGAATTCTTAAATTAACCATAATATAAAATGATCTTATCGGGTCTCTGTTTGCACTACCCTAGAAGTTTAATAGTGCATTTTACTCGACATTTCTTGCGCTTTGAGATGCCGCTTAGTCCAATACGCTATCTGAAATATCAGCGACGTAAATTGAACAAATGTGATAGAATTTCGCTGAATTCTTATATTAACCAAAATATAAAATGATCTAATCGGGTCTCTGTTTGCCGTACCCTCGAAGTTTAATAGTGCATTTTCCTCGCCATTTCATGCGCTTTGAGATGCCGCTTAGCCCAATACGCTATCTGAAATAGGAGCGACGTAAATTGAACATATGTGATAGAATTTCGCTGAATTCTTAAATTAACCATAATATAAAATGATCTAATCGGGTCTTTGATTGCCCTACCCTAGAAGATTAATAGTGCATTTCACTCGCCATTTCATGCGCTTTGAGATGCCGCTTAGCCCAATACGCTATCTGAAATACGAGCGACGTAAGTTGAACAAATGTGATAGATTTCGCTGAATCCTTTTATTAACCATAACGTAAAATGATCTTATCGCGTCTCTGTTTGCCCTACCCTAGAAGTTTAATAGTGCATTTTACTCGCCATTTCATGCGCTTTGAGATGCCGCTTAGCCCAATACGCTATCTGAAATAGGAGCGACGTAAATTGAATAAATGTGATAGAATTTCGCTGAATTCTTAAATTAACCATAATATAAATTGATCTTATCGGGACTCTGTTTGCCCTACCCTAGAAGTTTAATAGTGCATTTTACTCGCCATTTCATGCGCTTTGAGATGCCGCGTAGCCCAATACGCTATCTGAAATACGAGCGACGTAAGAGGAACAAATGTGATAGAATTTCGCTGAATTCTTTTATTAACCATAATGTAAAATGATCTAATCGGGTCTCTGTTCGCCCTAGCCTAGAAGTTTACTAGTGCATTTTATTCGCCATTTCATGCTCTTTGAGATGCCGCCTAGCCGAATACGCTAACTGAAATAGGAGCGACGTAAATTGAACAAATGAGATAGAATTTCCCTGAAATCTTATATTAAACAAAATATAAAATGATCTAATCGAGTGCCTGATTGCCCTATCATAGAAGTTTAGTAGTTCATTTTACTCGCCATTCCACGCGCTTTAAGATGCCGCCTAGCCCAGTACGCTATCTGAAATAGGAGCGACGTTACTTGAACAAATGTGATAGCATTACGCTGAATTCTTATATTAACCAAAATATTAAATGATCTAATCGGGTCTCTGATTGCCCTATCATAGAAGTTTAATAGTGCATTTTACTCGCCTTTCCACACGCTTTAAGATGCCGCCTAGCCCAGTACGCTATCTGAAATAGGAGCGACGTAAATTGAGCAAATGTGATAGAATTTCGCTGAATTCTTTTATTAAGCAAAATGTAAAATGATCTAATCGGGTCTCTGTTCGCCCTCGCCTAGAAGTTTAATAGTGCATTTTATTCGCCATTTCATGCGCTTTGAGATGCCGCTTAGCCCAATACGCTATGTGAAATAGCAGCGACGTAAATTAAACAAATGTGATAGAATGTCCCTGAAATCGTATATTAAACAAAATGTAAAATGATCTAATCGGGTCTCTGATTGCCCTATCATAGAAGTTTAAGAGTGCATTTTACTCGCCATTTCTTGCGCTTTGCGATGCCGCGTAGCCCAATACGCTATCTGAAATATCAGCGACGTAAGTTGAACGAATGTGATAGAATTTCGCTGATTTCTTTTATTAAACAAAATATAAAATGATCTAATCGGGTCTCTGATTGCCCTATCATAGAAGCTTAATAGTGCATTTCACTCGTCACTTCATGCGTTTTGAGATGCCGCTAAGCACAATAAGCTATCTGAAATAGGAGCCACGTAAATTGAACAAATGTGATAGAATTTCGCTGAATTCTTAAATTAACCATAATATAAAATGATCTAATCGGGTCTCTGTTTGCCCTACCCTAGAAGTTTAATAGTGCATTTTACTCGACATTTCTTTCGCTTTGAGATGCCGCTTAGCCCAATACGCTATCTGAAATATCAGCGACGTAAATTGAACAAATGTGACAGAATTACGCTGAATTCTTATATTAACCTTAATGTAAAATGATCTAATCGGGTCTCTGTTCGCCCTACTCTAGAAGTTTAATAGTGCATTTTACTCGCCATTCCACGCGCTTGAAGATGCCGCCTATCCGAGTACGCTATTTGAAATAGGAGCAACGTAAATTGAACAAATGTGACAGAATTACGCTGAATTCTTATATTAACCGTAATATAAAATGATCTAATCGGATCTCTGTTTGCCTTATCCTAGAAGTTTAGTAGTGCACTTTACTCGCCATTTCATGCGCTTTAAGTTGCTGCCTAGCCCAGTACGCTATCTGAAATAGGAGCTACGTAAGTTGAACAAATGTGACAGAATTACGCTGAATTCTTATATTTACCGTAATATAAAATGATCTAATCGGATCTCTGTTTGCCCTACCCTGGAAGTTTAATAGTGCATTTTACTCGCCATTTCATGCGCTTTGAGATGCCGTTTAGCCCAATACGTTATCTGAAATAGGAGCGACGTAAATTGAACAAGTGTGATAGAATTTTGCTGAATTCTTAAATTAACCATAATATAAAATGGTCTATACGGGTCTCTGTTTGCCCTACCCTTGAAGTTTAATAGTGCATTTTACTCGACATTTCATGCGCTTTGAGATGCCGCTTAGCCCAATACGCTATCTGAAATAGGAGCGATGTAAATTGAACAAATGTGATAGAATTTCGCTGAATTCTTTTATTAACCATAATGTAAAATGATCTAATCGGGTCTCTGTTCGCCCTACCCTAGAAGTTTAATAGTGCCTTTCACTCGCCATTTCATGCGCACTGAGATGCCGCATAGCCCAATACGCTACCTGAAATAGGAGCGACGTAAATTGAACAAATGTGATACAATTTCGCTGAATTCTTTTATTAACCATAATATAAAATGATCTAAGCGGGTCTCTGTTTGCCCTATCCTAGAAGTTTAATAGCGCATTTTACTCGCCATTTCATGTGCACTGAGATGCCGCATAGCCCAATACGCTATCTGAAATAGAAGCGACGTAAATTGAACAAATGTGATAGAATTTCGCTGAATTCTTATATTAACCTAAATGTAAAATGATCTAATCGGGTCTCTGATTGCCCTATCATAGAAGTTTAATAGTGCCTTTTACTGGCCATTCCACGCCTTTTAAGATGCCGCCTAGCCCAGTACGCTATCTGAAATAGGAGCGACGTAAATTGAACAAATGTGATAGTATTTCGCTGAATTCTTGTATTAACCAAAATATAAAATGATCTAATCGGGTCTCTGATTGCCCTATCAAAGAAATTTGATAGTACATTTTACTTGCCATTCCACGCGCTTTAAGATGCCGCCTAGCCAAGTACGCTATCTGAAATAGGAGCGACGTAAATTGAACAAATGTGATAGAATTTCGCAGAATTCTTAAATTAACCATAATATAAAATGATCTAATCGGGTCTCTGTTCGCCCTACGCTATAAGTTTAATAGTGCATTTTACTCGACATTTCATGCGCTTTAAGATGCCACCCAGCCCAATACGCTACCTGGAATAGGGGCGACGTAAATTGAGCAAATGTGATAAAATTTCGCTGAATTCTTATATTAACCATAATATAAGATGACCTAATCGGGTCTCTGATTGCCCTATCCGAGAAGTTTAGCAGTGCATTTTACTCGACATTTCATGCGCTTTAAGATGCCGCCTAGCCCAATAGGCTATCTGAAATTGGAGCTACGTAAATTGAACAAACGTGATAGAATTACGCAGAATTCTTAATTAACCATAACATAAAGTGCTCTAATCAGGTCTATGATTGCCCTATCATAGAAGTTGAATAGTGCATTTTACTCGACATATCATGCGCTTTAAGGTGCCACCTAGCCCAAAAGGCTATCTGTAATAGGAGCGATGTAAATTGAACAAATGTGATAGAATTACGCCGAATTCTTATATCAATCATAATATAAGATGACCTAATCGGGTCTCTGATTGCCCTATCCTAGAAGTTTAGCAGTGCATTTTTCTCGACATTTCATGCGCTTTAAGATGCCGCTTAGCCCAATACGCTATCTCAAATAGGAGGGACGTAAATTGAACAAATGTGATAGAATTTCCCTGAATTCTTATATTAACCTTAATGTAAAATGATCTAATCGGGTCTCTGCTCGCCCTACCCTAGAAGTTTAATAGTGCATTTCACTCGTCATTTCATGCGCTTTGAGATGCCGCTTAGCCCAATACGCTATCTGAAATAGGAGCGACGTAAATTGAACAAAAGTGATAGAATTTCGCTGAATTCTTATATTAACCAAAATATAAAATGATGTAATCGGGTCGCTGATTGCCCTACCCTAGAAGTTTAATAGTGCCTTTTACTCGCCATTTCATGAGCACTGAGTTGCCGCAAAGCCCAATACGCTATCTGAAATAGGAGCGACGTAAATTGAACAAATGTGATAGAATTTTGCTGAATTCTTATATTAACCATAATATAAAATGGTCTATTCGGGTCTCTGTTTGCCGTACCCTAGAAGTTTAATAGTGCATTTTGCTCGCCATTTCATGCGCTTTGCGATGCCGCTTAGCCCAATACGCTACCTGAAATAGGAGCGATGTAAATTGAACAAATGTGATAGAATTTCGCTCAATTCTGTTATTAACCATAATATAAAATGATCTAATCGGGTCTCTGTTTGCCCTACCCTAGAAGTTTAATAGTGCCTTTCACTCGCCATTTCATGCGCACTGAGATGCCGCATAGCCCAATACGCTACCTGAAATAGGAGCGACGTAAATTGAACAAATGTGATAGAATTTCGCTGAATTCTTTTATTAACCATAATACAAAATGATCTAATCGGGTCTCTGTTTGCCCTACCCTAGAAGTTTAATAGTGCCTTTTACTCGCCATTTCATGAGCACTGAGATGCCGCAAAGCCCAATACGCTATCTGAAATCGGAGCGACGTAAATAGAACAAATGTGATAGAATTTTGCTGAATTCTTAAATTAACCATAATATAAAATGATCTAATCGGGTCTCTGTTTGCCGTACCCTAGAAGTTTAATAGTGCATTTCACTTGCCATTCATGCGCTATGAGATGCCGCTTAGCCCAATACGCTGTCTAAAATAGGAGCGACGTAAATTGAACAAATGTGATAGAATTTCGCTGAATTCTTATATTAACCATATTATAAAATGATCTAATCGGGTCTCTGATTGCCCTACCATAGAAGTTGAATAGTGCATTATTCTCGCCATTTCATACGCTTTAAGGAGCCGTTTAGCCCAATACGCTATCTGAAATAGGTGCGTCGTAAATAGAACAAATGTGATAGAATTACCCTGAATTCTTATATTAACCATAATATAATATGATCTATTCGATTCTCTGATTGCCCTATCATAGAAGTTTAATAGTGCACTTTAGTCGTCATTTCGAGCGCTTTAAGGTGCCGCCTAGCGCAATCCGCTATCTGAAATAGGAGCGACGTAAATTGAACAAATGTGATAGAATTTTGCTGAATTCTTAAATTAACCATAATATAAAATGATCTAATCGGGTCTCCGTTTGCCCTACCCTAGAAGATTAATAGTGCATTTTACTCGCCATTTCATGCGCTTTGAGATGCCGCTTAACCCAATACGCTATCTGAAATAGGAGCGACGTGAATTGAACAAATGTGATAGAGTTTCGCTGAATTCTTATATTAACCAAAATATAAAATGATCTGATCGGGTCTCTGATTGCCCAATCATAGAAGTTTAATAGTGCATTTTACTCGCCATTCAAACGCGCTTTAAGATGCCGCCTAGCCCAGTACGCTATCTGAAATAGGAACGACGTAAATTGAACAAATGTGATAGAATTTTCCTGAATTCTTAAATTCACCATAATATAAAATGGTCTATTCGGGTCTCTGTTTGCCCTACCGTAGAAGTTTTATAGTGCATTTTCCTGGCCATTTCATGCGCTTTGAGATGCCGCTTAGCCCAATACGCTATCTGAAATAGGAGCGATGTAAATTGAACAGATGTGATAGCATTTCGCTGAATTCTTTTATTAGCCATAATGTAAAATGATCTAATCGGGTCTCTGTTCGCCCTAGCCTAGAAGTTTAATTGTCCATTTCACTCGTCATTTCATGCGCTTTGAAATGCCGCTTAGCCAAATACGCTATCTGAAATAGGAGCGATGTAAATTGAACAAATGTGATAGAATTTCGCTGAATTCTTTTATTAACCATAATATAAAATGATATAATCGGGTCTCTGTTTGCCATACCCTAGAAGTTTAATAGTGCATAATACTCGCCATTTCATGCGCACTGAGGTGCCTCATAGTCCAATACGCTACCTGATATAGGAGCGACGTAAATGGAACAAATGTGATAGAATTTCGCTGAATTCTTAAATTAACCATAATATAAAATGATCTTATCGGGTCTCTGTTTGCCCTACCCTAGAAGTTTAATAGTGCATTTTACTCCAAATTTCTTGCGCTTTGAGATGCCGCTTAGCCCAATACGCTATCTGAAATAGAGCGACGTAAATTGAACAAATGTGATAGAATTTCCCTGAAATCTTATATTAAACAAAATATAAAATGATCTAATCGGGTCTCTGATTGCCCTAGCATAGAAGTTTAATAGTGCATTTTACTCGCCATTCCGCGCGCTTTAGGATGCCGCCTAGCCCAGTACGCTATCTGAAATAGGAGCGACGTAAATTGAACAAATGTGATAGAATTTTGCTGAATTCTTAAATTAACCATAATATAAAATGATCTAATCGGATCTCTGTTTGCCCTACCCTAGAAGTTGAATAGTGCATTTCACTCGTCACTTCATGCGCTTTGAGATGCCGCTAAGCACAATAAGCTATCTGTAATAGGAGCGACGTAAATTGAGCAAATGTGATAGAATTTCGCTGAATTCTTATATTAACCGTAATATAAAAAGATCTATTCGGGTTTCTGTTCGCCCTACCCCAGAAGTTTAATAGAGCATTTCACTCGTCAATCCATGCGCTTTGAGATGCCGCTTAGCCTAACACGCTATCTGAAATAGGAGCGACGTAAATTGAACAAATGTGACAGAATTACGCTGAATTCTTATATTAACCGTAATATAAAATGATCTAATCGGGTATCTGTTTGCCTTACCCTAGAAGTGTAATAGTGCATTTTAATCGCCATTTCATGGGCTTTGAGATGCCGCTTAGCCCAATACGCTATCTGAAATAGGAGCGACGTAAATTGAACAAATGTGATAGAATTTCGCTGAATTCTTAAATTAACCATAATATAAAATGATCTAATCGGGTCTCTGTTTGCCCTACCCTAGAAGTTTAATAGTGCATTTTACTCGACATTTCTTTCGCTTTGAGATGCCGCTTAGCCCAATACGCTATCTGAAATATCAGCGACGTAAATTGAACAAATGTGACAGAATTACGCTGAATTCTTATATTAACCTTAATGTAAAATGATCTAATCGGGTCTCTGTTCGCCCTACTCTAGAAGTTTAATAGTGCATTTTACTCGCCATTCCACGCGCTTTAAGATGCCGCCTATCCGAGTACGCTATTTGAAATAGGAGCAACGTAAATTGAACAAATGTGACAGAATTACGCTGAATTCTTATATTAACCGTAATATAAAATGATCTAATCGGATCTCTGTTTGCCTTATCCTAGAAGTTTAGTAGTGCACTTTACTCGCCATTTCATGCGCTTTAAGTTGCTGCCTAGCCCAGTACGCTATCTGAAATAGGAGCTACGTAAGTTGAACAAATGTGACAGAATTACGCTGAATTCTTATATTTACCGTAATATAAAATGACCTAATCGGGTCTCTGTTTGCCTTATCCTAGAAGTTTAATAGTGCATTTTACTCGCCATTTCATGCGCTTTGAGATGCCGCTTAGCCCAGTACGCTATCTGAAACAGGAGCGACGTAAATTGAACAAATGTGATAGAATTTCGCTGAATTCTTAAATTAACCATAATATAAAATGATCTAATCGGGTCTCTGTTTGCCCTACCCTAGAAGTTTAATAGTGCATTTTACTCGCCACTTCATGCGCTTTGAGATGCCGCTTAGCCCAATACGCTATCTGAAATAGGAGCGACGTAAATTGAACAAATGTGATAGAATTTCGCTGAATTCTTAAATTAACCATAATATGAAATGATCTAATGGGGTCTCTGTTTGCCCTACCCTAGAAGTTTAATAGTGTATTTTACTCGTCATTTCATGCGCTTTGAGATGCCGCTTAGCCCAATACGCTATCTGAAATAGGAGCGATGTAAATTGATCAAATGTGATAGAATTTCGCTGAATTCTTTTATTAACCATAACGTAAAATGATCTAATCGGGTCTCTGTTCGCCCTAGCGTAGAAGCTTAATTGTGCATTTTATTCGTCATTTCATGCGCTTTGAGATGCCGCTTAGCCCAATACGCTATCTGAAATAGGAGCGACGTAAATTGAACAAATGTGATAGAATTTCGCTGAATTCTTATATTAACCAAAATATAAAATGATCTAATCGGGTCTCTGTTTGCCCTACCCTAGAAGTTTAATAGTGCATTTTACTCGCCATTTCTCGCGCTTTGAGATGCCGCTTAGCCCAATACGCTATCTGAAATATCAGCGACGTAAATTGAACAAATCTGAGAGAATTTCGCTGAATTCTTAAATTAACCATAATATAAAATGATCTTATCGGGTCTCTGTTTGCACTACCCTAGAAGTTTAATAGTGCATTTTACTCGACATTTCTTGCGCTTTGAGATGCCGCTTAGTCCAATACGCTATCTGAAATATCAGCGACGTAAATTGAACAAATGTGATAGAATTTCGCTGAATTCTTAAATTAACCATAATATAAAATGATCTAATCGGGTCTTTGATTGCCCTACCCTAGAAGATTAATAGTGCATTTCACTCGCCATTTCATGCGCTTTGAGATGCCGCTTAGCCCAATACGCTATCTGAAATACGAGCGACGTAAGTTGAACAAATGTGATAGATTTCGCTGAATCCTTTTATTAACCATAACGTAAAATGATCTTATCGCGTCTCTGTTTGCCCTACCCTAGAAGTTTAATAGTGCATTTTACTCGCCATTTCATGCGCTTTGAGATGCCGCTTAGCCCAATACGCTATCTGAAATAGGAGCGACGTAAATTGAATAAATGTGATAGAATTTCGCTGAATTCTTAAATTAACCATAATATAAATTGATCTTATCGGGACTCTGTTTGCCCTACCCTAGAAGTTTAATAGTGCATTTTACTCGCCATTTCATGCGCTTTGAGATGCCGCGTAGCCCAATACGCTATCTGACATACGAGCGACGTAAGAGGAACAAATGTGATAGAATTTCGCTGAATTCTTTTATTAACCATAATGTAAAATGATCTAATCGGGTCTCTGTTCGCCCTAGCCTAGAAGTTTACTAGTGCATTTTATTCGCCATTTCATGCTCTTTGAGATGCCGCCTAGCCGAATACGCTAACTGAAATAGGAGCGACGTAAATTGAACAAATGAGATAGAATTTCCCTGAAATCTTATATTAAACAAAATATAAAATGATCTAATCGAGTGCCTGATTGCCCTATCATAGAAGTTTAGTAGTTCATTTTACTCGCCATTCCACGCGCTTTAAGATGCCGCCTAGCCCAGTACGCTATCTGAAATAGGAGCGACGTTACTTGAACAAATGTGATAGCATTACGCTGAATTCTTATATTAACCAAAATATTAAATGATCTAATCGGGTCTCTGATTGCCCTATCATAGAAGTTTAATAGTGCATTTTACTCGCCTTTCCACACGCTTTAAGATGCCGCCTAGCCCAGTACGCTATCTGAAATAGGAGCGACGTAAATTGAGCAAATGTGATAGAATTTCGCTGAATTCTTTTATTAAGCAAAATGTAAAATGATCTAATCGGGTCTCTGTTCGCCCTCGCCTAGAAGTTTAATAGTGCATTTTATTCGCCATTTCATGCGCTTTGAGATGCCGCTTAGCCCAATACGCTATGTGAAATAGCAGCGACGTAAATTAAACAAATGTGATAGAATGTCCCTGAAATCGTATATTAAACAAAATGTAAAATGATCTAATCGGGTCTCTGATTGCCCTATCATAGAAGTTTAAGAGTGCATTTTACTCGCCATTTCTTGCGCTTTGCGATGCCGCGTAGCCCAATACGCTATCTGAAATATCAGCGACGTAAGTTGAACGAATGTGATAGAATTTCGCTGATTTCTTTTATTAAACAAAATATAAAATGATCTAATCGGGTCTCTGATTGCCCTATCATAGAAGCTTAATAGTGCATTTCACTCGTCACTTCATGCGTTTTGAGATGCCGCTAAGCACAATAAGCTATCTGTAATAGGAGCCACGTAAATTGAACAAATGTGATAGAATTTCGCTGAATTCTTAAATTAACCATAATATAAAATGATCTAATCGGGTCTCTGTTTGCCCTACCCTAGAAGTTTAATAGTGCATTTTACTCGACATTTCTTTCGCTTTGAGATGCCGCTTAGCCCAATACGCTATCTGAAATATCAGCGACGTAAATTGAACAAATGTGACAGAATTACGCTGAATTCTTATATTAACCTTAATGTAAAATGATCTAATCGGGTCTCTGTTCGCCCTACTCTAGAAGTTTAATAGTGCATTTTACTCGCCATTCCACGCGCTTGAAGATGCCGCCTATCCGAGTACGCTATTTGAAATAGGAGCAACGTAAATTGAACAAATGTGACAGAATTACGCTGAATTCTTATATTAACCGTAATATAAAATGATCTAATCGGATCTCTGTTTGCCTTATCCTAGAAGTTTAGTAGTGCACTTTACTCGCCATTTCATGCGCTTTAAGTTGCTGCCTAGCCCAGTACGCTATCTGAAATAGGAGCTACGTAAGTTGAACAAATGTGACAGAATTACGCTGAATTCTTATATTTACCGTAATATAAAATGATCTAATCGGGTCTCTGTTTGCCTTATCCTAGAAGTTTAATAGTGCATTTTACTCGCTATTTCATGCGCTTTGAGATGCCGCTTAGCCCAGTACGCTATCTGAAACAGGAGCGACGTAAATTGAACAAATGTGATAGAATTTCGCTGAATTCTTAAATTAACCATAATATAAAATGATCTAATCGGGTCTCTGTTTGCCCTACCCTAGAAGTTTAATAGTGCATTTTACTCGCCATTTCATGCGCTTTGAGATGCCGCTTAGCCCAATACGCTATCTGAAATAGGAGCGACGTAAATTGAACAAATGTGATAGAATTTCGCTGAATTCTTAAATTAACCATAATATAAAATGATCTAATGGGGTCTCTGTTTGCCCTACCCTAGAAGTTTAATAGTGTATTTTACTCGTCATTTCATGCGCTTTAAGATGCCGCTTAGCCCAATACGCTATCTGAAATAGGAGCGATGTAAATTGATCAAATGTGATAGAATTTCGCTGAATTCTTTTATTAACCATAACGTAAAATGATCTAATCGGGTCTCTGTTCGCCCTAGCGTAGAAGCTTAATTGTGCATTTTATTCGTCATTTCATGCGCTTTGAGATGCCGCTTAGCCCAATACGCTATCTGAAATAGGAGCGACGTAAATTGAACAAATGTGATAGAATTTCGCTGAATTCTTATATTAACCAAAATATAAAATGATCTAATCGGGTCTCTGTTTGCCCTACCCTAGAAGTTTAATAGTGCATTTTACTCGCCATTTCTCGCGCTTTGAGATGCCGCTTACCCCAATACGCTATCTGAAATATCAGCGACGTAAATTGAACAAATCTAAGAGAATTTCGCTGAATTCTTAAATTAACCATAATATAAAATGATCTTATCGGGTCTCTGTTTGCACTACCCTAGAAGTTTAATAGTGCATTTTACTCGACATTTCTTGCGCTTTGAGATGCCGCTTAGTCCAATACGCTATCTGAAATATCAGCGACGTAAATTGAACAAATGTGATAGAATTTCGCTGAATTCTTATATTAACCAAAATATAAAATGATCTAATCGGGTCTCTGTTTGCCGTACCCTCGAAGTTTAATAGTGCATTTTCCTCGCCATTTCATGCGCTTTGAGATGCCGCTTAGCCCAATACGCTATCTGAAATAGGAGCGACGTAAATTGAACATATGTGATAGAATTTCGCTGAATTCTTAAATTAACCATAATATAAAATGATCTAATCGGGTCTTTGATTGCCCTACCCTAGAAGATTAATAGTGCATTTCACTCGCCATTTCATGCGCTTTGAGATGCCGCTTAGCCCAATACGCTATCTGAAATACGAGCGACGTAAGTTGAACAAATGTGATAGATTTCGCTGAATCCTTTTATTAACCATAACGTAAAATGATCTTATCGCGTCTCTGTTTGCCCTACCCTAGAAGTTTAATAGTGCATTTTACTCGCCATTTCATGCGCTTTGAGATGCCGCTTAGCCCAATACGCTATCTGAAATAGGAGCGACGTAAATTGAATAAATGTGATAGAATTTCGCTGAATTCTTAAATTAACCATAATATAAATTGATCTTATCGGGACTCTGTTTGCCCTACCCTAGAAGTTTAATAGTGCATTTTACTCGCCATTTCATGCGCTTTGAGATGCCGCGTAGCCCAATACGCTATCTGAAATACGAGCGACGTAAGAGGAACAAATGTGATAGAATTTCGCTGAATTCTTTTATTAACCATAATGTAAAATGATCTAATCGGGTCTCTGTTCGCCCTAGCCTAGAAGTTTACTAGTGCATTTTATTCGCCATTTCATGCTCTTTGAGATGCCGCTTAGCCGAATACGCTAACTGAAATAGGAGCGACGTAAATTGAACAAATGAGATAGAATTTCCCTGAAATCTTATATTAAACAAAATATAAAATGATCTAATCGAGTGCCTGATTGCCCTATCATAGAAGTTTAGTAGTTCATTTTACTCGCCATTCCACGCGCTTTAAGATGCCGCCTAGCCCAGGACGCTATCTGAAATAGGAGCGACGTTACTTGAACAAATGTGATAGCATTACGCTGAATTCTTATATTAACCAAAATATTAAATGATCTAATCGGGTCTCTGATTGCCCTATCATAGAAGTTTAATAGTGCATTTTACTCGCCTTTCCATACGCTTTAAGATGCCGCCTAGCCCAGTACGCTATCTGAAATAGGAGCGACGTAAATTGAGCAAATGTGATAGAATTTCGCTGAATTCTTTTATTAAGCAAAATGTAAAATGATCTAATCGGGTCTCTGTTCGCCCTCGCCTAGAAGTTTAATAGTGCATTTCACTCGCCATTTCATGCGCTTTGAGATGCCGCTTAGCCCAATAAGCTATCTGAAATAGGAGCGACGTAAATTGAACAAATGTGACAGAGTTACGCTGAATTCTTATATTAACCGCAATATAAAATGATCTAATCGGGTCTCTGTTTGCCCTACCCTAGAAGTTTAAAAGTGCATTTCACTCGTCATTTCATGCGCTTTGTGATGCCGCTTAGCCCAATAAGCTATCTGAAATAGGAGCGACGTAAATTGAACAAATGTGATAGAATTTCGCTGAATTCTTATATTCACCAAAATATAAAATGATCTAATCGGGTCCCTGATTGCCCTATCATAGAAGTTTAATAGTGTATTTTACTCGCCATTCCACGCGCTTTAAGGTGCCGCCTAGCACAGTACGCTATCTGAAATAGGAGCGACGTAAGTTGAACAAATGTGATAGAATTTTGCTGAATTCTTAACTTAACCATAATATAAAATGATCTAATCGGGTCTCTGATTGCCCTACACTAGAAGTTTAATAGTGCATTTTACTCGCCATTTCATGCGCTTTGAGATGCCGCTTAGCCCAATACGCTATCTGACATAGGAGCGACGTAAATTGAACAAATGTGATAGAATTTCGCTAAATTCTTATATTAACCAAAATATAAAATCATCTAATCGGATCTCTGATTGCCCTATCATAGAAGCTTAATAGTGCATTTTACTCGCCATTCCACGCGCCTTAAGTTGCCGCCTAGCCCAGTACGCTATCTGAAATAGGAGCTACGTAAGTTGAACAAGTGTGACAGAATTACGCTGAATTCTTATATTAACCGTAATATAAAATGATCTAATCGGGTCTCTGTTTGCCTTATCCTAGAAGTTTAATAGTGCATTTTACTCGCCATTTCTTGCGCTTTGAGATGCAGCTTAGCCCACTTCGCTATCTGAAATAGGAGCGACGTAAGTTGAACAAATGCGATAGAATTTCGCTGAATTCTTTTATTAACCATAATGTTAAATGATCTAATCGGGTCTCTGTTCGCCCTAGCGTAGAAGCTTAATAGTGCATTTTATTCGCCATTCCACGTTCTTTAAGATGCCGCCTAGCCCAGTACGCTATCTGAAATAGGAGCGACGTAAATTGAACAAATGTGATAGAATTTTGCTGAATTCTTAAATTAACCATAATATAAAATGATCTAATCGGGTCTCTGATTGCCCTACCCTAGAAGTTCAATAGTGCATTTCACTCGCCATTTCATGGGCTTTGCGATGCCGCTTAGCCCAATAAGCTATCTGAAATAGGAGCGACGTAAATTGAACAAATGTGATAGAATTTCGCTGAATTCTTATATTAACCTTAAGGTAAAATGATCTAATCGGGTCTTTGTTCGCCCTACCCTAGAAGTTTAATAGTGCATCTCACTCGCCATTTCATGCGCTTTGTGATGCCGCTTAGCCCAATAAGCTATCTGAAATAGGAGCGACGTAAATTGAACAAATGTGATAGAATTTCGCTGAATTCTTATATTCACCAAAATATAAAATGATCTAATCGGGTCCCTGATTGCCCTATCATAGAAGTTTAATAGTGTATTTTACTCGCCATTCCACGCGCTTTAAGGTGCCGCCTAGCCCAGTACGCTATCTGAAATAGGAGCGACGTAAGTTGAACAAATGTGATAGAATTTTGCTGAATTCTTAACTTAACCATAATATAAAATGATCTAATCGGGTCTCTGATTGCCCTACACTAGAAGTTTAATAGTGCATTTTACTCGCCATTTCATGCGCTTTGAGATGCCGCTTAGCCCAATACGCTATCTGACATAGGAGCGACGTACATTGAACAAATGTGATAGAATTTCGCTAAATTCTTATTTTAACCAAAATATAAAATGATCTAAACGGGACTCTGACTGCCCTATCATAGAAGTTTAGTAGTGCATTTTACTCGCCCTTCCACGCGCTTTAAGATGCCGCCCAGCTCAGTACACTATCTGAAATAGGAGCGACGTATGTTGAACAAATGTGATAGAATTACGCTGAATTCTTACATTAACCGTAATATAAAATGATCTAATCGGGTCTCTGTTTGCATTACCCTAGAAGTTTAATAGTGCATTTTACTCGCCATTTCATGCGCTTTGAGATGCCGCTTAGCCGAATGCGCTATCTGCAATAGGATCGACGTAAATTGAACAAATGTGATAGAATTTCGCTGAATTCTTAAATTAACCATAATATAAAATGATCTAAACGGGTCTCTGTTTGCCCTACCCTAGTAGTTTAATAGTGCATTTTACTCCCCATTTCCTGCGCTTTGAGATGCCGCTTAGCCCAATACGCTATCTGAAATATCAGCGACGTAAATTGAACAAATGTGAGAGAATCTCGCTGAATTCTTATATTAATCTTAATGTAAAATAATCTAATTGGGTCTCTGTTCGCTCTACCCTAGACAATTAATAGTGCATTTCACTCGTCATTTCATGCGCTTTGAGATGCCGCTTAGCCCAATAAGCTATCTGAAATAGGAGCGACGTAAATTGGACAAATGTGATAGAATTTTTCTGAATTCTTAAATAAACCATAATATGAAATGATCTAATCGGGTCTCTGTTTGCCCTACCCTAGAAGTTTAACAGTGCATTTTACTCGCCATTTCATGCGCTTTGAGATGCCGCTTAGCCCAATACGCTATCTGAAATAGGAGCGACGTAAATTGAACAAATGTGATAGAACTTCGCTGAATTCTTATATTAACCAAAATATAAAATGATCTAATCGGCTCTCTGATTGCCCTATCATAGAAGTTTAATAGTGCATTTTACTCGCCATTCCACGCTCTTTAAGATGCCGCCTAGCCCAGTACGCTATCTGAAATAGGAGCGACGTAAATTGAACAAATGTGATAGAATTTCGCTGAATTCTTATATTCACCAAAATATAAAATGATCTAATCGGGTCTCTGATTGCCCTACACTAGAAGTTTAATAGTGCATTTTACTCGCCATTTCATGCGCTTTGAGATGCCGCTTAGCCCAATACGCTATCTGACATAGGAGCGACGTAAATTGAACAAATGTGATAGAATTTCGCTAAATTCTTATATTAACCAAAATATAAAATGATCTAATCGGATCTCTGATTGCCCTATCATAGAAGTTTAATAGTGCATTTTACTCGCCATTCCACGCGCTTTAAGTTGCCGCCTAGCCCAGTACGCTATCTGAAATAGGAGCTACGTAAGTTGAACAAGTGTGACAGAATTACGCTGAATACTTATATTAACCGTAATATAAAATGATCTAAACGGGACTCCGACTGCCCTATCATAGAAGTTTAGTAGTGCATTTTACTCGCCCTTCCACGCGCTTTAAGATGCCGCCCAGCTCAGTACACTATCTGAAATAGGAGCGACGTATGTTGAACAAATGTGATAGAATTACGCTGAATTCTTACATTAACCGTAATATAAAATGATCTAATCGGGTCTCTGATTGCCCTACACTAGAAGTTTAATAGTGCATTTTACTCGCCATTTCTTGCGCTTTGAGATGCCGCTTAGCCCAATACGCTATCTGAAATATCAGAGACGTAAATTGAACAAATGTGAGAGAATCTCGCTGAATTCTTATGTTAATCTTAATGTAAAATGATCTAATCGGGTCGCTGTTCGCCCTACCCTAGACGATTAATAGTGCATTTCACTCGTCATTTCATGCGCTTTGAGATGCCGCTTAGCCCAATAAGCTATCTGAAATAGGAGCGACGTAAATTGAACAAATGTGATGGAATTTCGCTGAATTCTTATATTAACCAAAATATAAAATGATCTAATCGGGTCTCTGATTGCCCTATCATAGAAGTTTAATAGTGCATTTTACTCGCCATTCCACGCGCTTTAAGTTACCGCCTAGCCCAGTACGCTATCTGAAATAGGAGCTACGTAACTTGAACAAATGTGACAGAATTACGCTGCATTCTTATATTAACCGTAATATAAAATGATCTAATCGGGTCTCTGTTTGCCTTATCCTAGAAGTTTAACAGTGCATTTTACTCGCCATTTCTTGCGCTTTGAGATGCAGCTTAGCCCAATGCGCTATCTGAAATAGGAGCGACGTAAATTGAACAAATGCGATAGAATTTCGCTGAACACTTTTATTAACCATAATGTTAAATGATCTAATCGGGTCTCTGTTCGCCCTAGCGTAGAAGCTTAATAGTGCATTTTATTCGCCATTCCACGCTCTTTAAGATGCCGCCTAGCCCAGTACGCTATCTGAAATAGGAGCGACGTAAATTGAACAAATGTGATAGAATTTTGCTGAATTCTTAAGTTAACCATAATATAAAATGATCTAATCGGGTCTCTGATTGCCCTACCCTAGAAGTTCAATAGTGCATTTCACTCGCCATTTCATGGGCTTTGCGATGCCGCTTAGCCCAATAAGCTATCTGAAATAGGAGCGACGTAAATTGAACAAATGTGATAGAATTTCGCTGAATTCTTATATTAACCTTAAGGTAAACTGATCTAATCGGGTCTTTGTTCGCCCTACCATAGAAGTTTAATAGTGCATTTCACTCGCCATTTCATGCGCTTTGAGATGCCGCTTAGCCCAATAAGCTATCTGAAATAGGAGCGACGTAAATTGAACAAATGTGACAGAGTTACGCTGAATTCTTATATTAACCGCAATATAAAATGATCTAATCGGGTCTCTGTTTGCCCTACCCTAGAAGTTTAAAAGTGCATTTCACTCGTCATTTCATGCGCTTTGTGATGCCGCTTAGCCCAATAAGCTATCTGAAATAGGAGCGACGTAAATTGAACAAATGTGATAGAATTTCGCTGAATTCTTATATTCACCAAAATATAAAATGATCTAATCGGGTCCCTGATTGCCCTATCATAGAAGTTTAATAGTGTATTTTACTCGCCATTCCACGCGCTTTAAGGTACCGCCTAGCACAGTACGCTATCTGAAATAGGAGCGACGTAAGTTGAACAAATGTGATAGAATTATGCTGAATTCTTAACTTAACCATAATATAAAATGATCTAATCGGGTCTCTGATTGCCCTACACTAGAAGTTTAATAGTGCATTTTACTCGCCATTTCATGCGCTTTGAGATGCCGCTTAGCCCAATACGCTATCTGACATAGGAGCGACGTAAATTGAACAAATGTGATAGAATTTCGCTAAATTCTTATATTAACCAAAATATAAAATCATCTAATCGGATCTCTGATTGCCCTATCATAGAAGCTTAATAGTGCATTTTACTCGCCATTCCACGCGCCTTAAGTTGCCGCCTAGCCCAGTACGCTATCTGAAATAGGAGCTACGTAAGTTGAACAAGTGTGACAGAATTACGCTGAATTCTTATATTAACCGTAATATAAAATGATCTAAACGGGACTCTGACTGCCCTATCATAGAAGTTTAGTAGTGCATTTTACTCGCCCTTCCACGCGCTTTAAGATGCCGCCCAGCTCAGTACACTATCTGAAATAGGAGCGACGTATGTTGAACAAATGTGATAGAATTACGCTGAATTCTTACATTAACCGTAATATAAAATGACCTAATCGGGTCTCTGTTTGCATTACCCTAGAAGTTTAATAGTGCATTTTACTCGCCATTTCATGCGCTTTGAGATGCCGCTTAGCCGAATGCGCTATCTGCAATAGGATCGACGTAAATTGAACAAATGTGATAGAATTTCGCTGAATTCTTAAATTAACCATAATATAAAATGATCTAAACGGGTCTCTGTTTGCCCTACCCTAGTAGTTTAATAGTGCATTTTACTCCCCATTTCCTGCGCTTTGAGATGCCGCTTAGCCCAATACGCTATCTGAAATAGGAGCTACGTAAGTTGAACAAGTGTGACAGAATTACGCTGAATACTTATATTAACCGTAATATAAAATGATCTAAACGGGACTCCGACTGCCCTATCATAGAAGTTTAGTAGTGCATTTTACTCGCCCTTCCACGCGCTTTAAGATGCCGCCCAGCTCAGTACACTATCTGAAATAGGAGCGACGTATGTTGAACAAATGTGATAGAATTACGCTGAATTCTTACATTAACCGTAATATAAAATGATCGAATCGGGTCTCTGATTGCCCTACACTAGAAGTTTAATAGTGCATTTTACTCGCCATTTCTTGCGCTTTGAGATGCCGCTTAGCCCAATACGCTATCTGAAATATCAGAGACGTAAATTGAACAAATGTGAGAGAATCTCGCTGAATTCTTATGTTAATCTTAATGTAAAATGATGTAATCGGGTCGCTGTTCGCCCTACCCTAGACGATTAATAGTGCATTTCACTCGTCATTTCATGCGCTTTGAGATGCCGCTTAGCACAATAAGCTATCTGAAATAGGAGCGACGTAAATTGAGCAAATGTGATGGAATTTCGCTGAATTCTTATATTAACCAAAATATAAAATGATCTAATCGGGTCTCTGATTGCCCTATCATAGAAGTTTAATAGTGCATTTTACTCGCCATTCCACGCGCTTTAAGTTACCGCCTAGCCCAGTACGCTATCTGAAATAGGAGCTACGTAACTTGAACAAATGTGACAGAATTACGCTGCATTCTTATATTAACCGTAATATAAAATGATCTAATCGGGTCTCTGTTTGCCTTATCCTAGAAGTTTAACAGTGCATTTTACTCGCCATTTCTTGCGCTTTGAGATGCAGCTTAGCCCAATGCGCTATCTGAAATAGGAGCGACGTAAATTGAACAAATGCGATAGAATTTCGCTGAACACTTTTATTAACCATAATGTTAAATGATCTAATCGGGTCTCTGTTCGCCCTAGCGTTGAAGCTTAATAGTGCATTTTATTCGCCATTCCACGCTCTTTAAGATGCCGCCTAGCCCAGTACGCTATCTGAAATAGGAGCGACGTAAATTGAACAAATGTGATAGAATTTTGCTGAATTCTTAAGTTAACCATAATATAAAATGATCTAATCGGGTCTCTGATTGCCCTACCCTAGAAGTTCAATAGTGCATTTCACTCGCCATTTCATGGGCTTTGCGATGCCGCTTAGCCCAATAAGCTATCTGAAATAGGAGCGACGTAAATTGAACAAATGTGATAGAATTTCGCTGAATTCTTATATTAACCTTAAGGTAAAATGATCTAATCGGGTCTTTGTTCGCCCTACCATAGAAGTTTAATAGTGCATTTCACTCGCCATTTCATGCGCTTTGAGATGCCGCTTAGCCCAATAAGCTATCTGAAATAGGAGCGACGTAAATTGAACAAATGTGACAGAGTTACGCTGAATTCTTATATTAACCGCAATATAAAATGATCTAATCGGGTCTCTGTTTGCCCTACCCTAGAAGTTTAAAAGTGCATTTCACTCGTCATTTCATGCGCTTTGTGATGCCGCTTAGCCCAATAAGCTATCTGAAATAGGAGCGACGTAAATTGAACAAATGTGATAGAATTTCGCTGAATTCTTATATTCACCAAAATATAAAATGATCTAATCGGGTCCCTGATTGCCCTATCATAGAAGTTTAATAGTGTATTTTACTCGCCATTCCACGCGCTTTAAGGTGCCGCCTAGCACAGTACGCTATCTGAAATAGGAGCGACGTAAGTTGAACAAATGTGATAGAATTTTGCTGAATTCTTAAATTAACCATAATATAAAATGATCTAATCGGGTCTCTGATTGCCCTACCCTAGAAGTTCAATAGTGCATTTCACTCGCCATTTCATGGGCTTTGCGATGCCGCTTAGCCCAATAAGCTATCTGAAATAGGAGCGACGTAAATTGAACAAATGTGATAGAATTTCGCTGAATTCTTATATTAACCTTAAGGTAAAATGATCTAATCGGGTCTTTGTTCGCCCTACCCTAGAAGTTTAATAGTGCATCTCACTCGCCATTTCATGCGCTTTGTGATGCCGCTTAGCCCAATAAGCTATCTGAAATAGGAGCGACGTAAATTGAACAAATGTGATAGAATTTCGCTGAATTCTTATATTCACCAAAATATAAAATGATCTAATCGGGTCCCTGATTACCCTATCATAGAAGTTTAATAGTGTATTTTACTCGCCATTCCACGCGCTTTAAGGTGCCGCCTAGCCCAGTACGCTATCTGAAATAGGAGCGACGTAAGTTGAACAAATGTGATAGAATTTTGCTGAATTCTTAACTTAACCATAATATAAAATGATCTAATCGGGTCTCTGATTGCCCTACACTAGAAGTTTAATAGTGCATTTTACTCGCCATTTCATGCGCTTTGAGATGCCGCTTAGCCCAATACGCTATCTGACATAGGAGCGACGTAAATTGAACAAATGTGATAGAATTTCGCTAAATTCTTATATTAACCAAAATATAAAATGATCTAATCGGATCTCTGATTGCCCTATCATAGAAGTTTAATAGTGCATTTTACTCGCCATTCCACGCGCTTTAAGTTGCCGCCTAGCCCAGTACGCTATCTGAAATAGGAGCTACGTAAGTTGAACAAGTGTGACAGAATTACGCTGAATTCTTATATTAACCGTAATATAAAATGATCTAAACGGGACTCTGACTGCCCTATCATAGAAGTTTAGTAGTGCATTTTACTCGCCCTTCCACGCGCTTAAGATGCCGCCCAGCTCAGTACACTATCTGAAATAGGAGCGACGTATGTTGAACAAATGTGATAGAATTACGCTGAATTCTTACATTAACCGTAATATAAAATGATCTAATCGGGTCTCTGTTTGCATTACCCTAGAAGTTTAATAGTGCATTTTACTCGCCATTTCATGCGCTTTGAGATGCCGCTTAGCCGAATGCGCTATCTGCAATAGGATCGACGTAAATTGAACAAATGTGATAGAATTTCGCTGAATTCTTAAATTAACCATAATATAAAATGATCTAAACGGGTCTCTGTTTGCCCTACCCTAGTAGTTTAATAGTGCATTTTACTCCCCATTTCCTGCGCTTTGAGATGCCGCTTAGCCCAATACGCTATCTGAAATATCAGCGACGTAAATTGAACGAATGTGAGAGAATCTCGCTGAATTCTTATATTAATCTTAATGTAAAATAATCTAATTGGGTCTCTGTTCGCCCTACCCTAGACAATTAATAGTGCATTTCACTCGTCATTTCATGCGCTTTGAGATGCCGCTTAGCCCAATAAGCTATCTGAAATAGGAGCGACGGAAGTTGAACAAATGTGATAGAATTACGCTGAATTCTTATATTAACCGTAATATAAAATGATCTAATCGGGTCTCTGTTTGCCCTACCCTGGAAGTTTAATAGTGCATTTCACTCGTCATTCCACGCGCTTTAAGATGCCGCCCAGCCCGGTACGCTATCTGAAATATCAGCGACGTAAATTGAACAAATGTGATAGAATTTCGCTGAATTCTTATATTAACCAAAATATAAAATGATCTAATCGGCTCTCTGATTGCCCTATCATAGAAGTTTAGTAGTGCATTTTACTGGCCCTTCCACGCGCTTTAAGATGCCGCCTAGGCAAGTACACTATCTGAAATAGGAGCGACGTAAATTGAACAAATGTGATAGAATTAGGCTGCATTCTTATATTAACCAAAATATAAAAAGATCAAATCGGGTCTCTGATTGCCCTATCATTGAAGTTTAATAGTGCATTTTACTCGCCATTCCACGCGCTTTAAGATGCCGCCTAGCCCAGTATGCTATCTGAAATAGGAACCACGTAAATTGAACAAATGTGATAGAATTTTGCTGAATCCTTAAATTAACCATAATATAAAATGATCTAATCGGGTCTGTGATTGCTCTACCCTAGAAGTTTAATAGTGCATTTTACTCGCCATTTCATGCGCTTTGAGATTCCGCTTAGTCCAATACGCTATCTGAAATAGGTGCGACGTAAATTAAACAAATGTGATAGAATTTCGCTGAATTCTTATATTAACCAAAATATAAAATGATCTAATCGGTTCTGATTGCCCTATCATAGATGTTTAAGAGTGCATTTTACTCGCCATTCCACGCGCTTTAAGATGCCGCCTAGCCCAGTATGCTATCTGAAATAGGAACGACGTAAATTGAACAAATGTGATAGAATTTTGCTGTATTCTTAAATTAACCATAATATAAAATGATCTAATCGGGTCTCTGATTGCCCTACCCTAGAAGTTTAATAGCGCATTTTACTCGCCATTTCATGCGCTTTGAGATGCCGCTTAGCCAATACGCTATCTGAAATAGGAGCGACGTAAATTGAACAAATGTGATAGAATTTCGCTGAATTCTTATATTAACCTTAATGTAAAATGATCTAATCGGGTCTCTGTTCCACCTACCCAAGAAGTTTAATAGTGCATTTCTCTCGTCATTTCATGCGCTTTGAGAAGCCGCCTAGCCCAGTACGCTATCTGAAATAGGAGCTACGTAAGTTGAACAAATGTCACAGAATTACGCTCAATTCTTATATTAACCGTAATATAAAATGATCTAATCGGGTCTCTGTTTGCCTTATCCTAGATGTTTAATAGTGCATTTGACTCGCCATTTCATGCGCTTTAAGATGCCGCTTAGTCCAATACGCTATCTGAAATATTAGCGACCTAAATTGAACAAATGTGAGAGAATCTCGCTGAATTCTTATATTAACCTTAATGTAAAATGATCTAATCGGGTCTCTGTTCACCCTACCCTAGAAGATTAATAGTGCATTTCACTCGTCATTTCATGCGCTTTGAGATGCCGCTTAGCCCAATAAGCTATCTGAAATAGGAGCGACGTAAATTGAACAAATGTGATAGAAGTTCCCTGAATACTTATATTAACCTTAATGTAAAATGATCTAATCGGGTCTTTGTTCGCCCTACCCTAGAAGTTTAATAGTGCGTTTTGCTCGCCATTCCACGCGCTTTAAGATTCCGCCCAGGCCAGTATGCTATCTGAAATAGGAACGACGTAAATTGAACAACTGTGATAGAATTTCGCTGAATTGTTAAATTAACCATAATATAAAATGATCTAATCGGGTCTCTGATTGCCCTACCCTAGAAGTTTAATAGTGCATTTTACTCGCCATTTCATGCGCTTTGAGATGCCGCTTAGCCCAATACGCTATCTGAAATAGGAGCGACGTAAATTAAACAAATGTGATAGAATTTCCCTGAAATCTTATATTGAACAAAATATAAAATGATCTAATCGGGTCTCTGATTGCCCTATCATAGAAGTTTAATAGTGCATTTTACTCGCCATTCCACGCGATTTAAGTTGCCGCCTAGCCCAGTACGCTATCTGAAATAGGAGCTACGTAACTTGAACAAATGTGACAGAATTACGCTGAATTCTTATATTAACCTTAATGTAAAATGATCTAATCGGGTCTCTGTTCGCCCTACCCTAGAAGATTAATAGTGCATTTCACTCGCCATTTCATGCGCTTTGTAATGCCGCTGAGCCCAATAAGCTATCTGAAATAGGAGCCACGTAAATTGAACGAATGTGATAGAAATTCGCTGAATTCTTGAATTAACTATAATATAAAATGATCTTATCGGGTGTCTGTTTGCCCTACCCTGGAAGTTTAATAGTGCATTTTACTCGCCATTTCTTGCGCTTTGAGATGCCGCTTAGCTCAATACGCTATCTGAAATGTCAGCGACGTAAATTGAACAAATGTGATAGAATTTCGCTGAATTCTTATATTAACCAAAATATAAAATGATTTAATCGGCTCTCTGATTGCCCTATCATAGAAGTTTCGTAGTGCATTTTACTGGCCCTTCCACGCGCTTTAAGATGCCGCCTAGGCAAGTACACTATCTGAAATAGGAGCGACGTATGTTGAACAAATGTGATAGAATTACGCTGAATTCTTATATTAACCGTAATATAAAAAGATCTAATCGGGTCTCTGTTTGCCTTACCCTAGAAGTTTAATAGTGCATTTTACTCGCCATTTCTTGCGCTTTGAGATGCCGCTTAGCCCAATACGCTATCTGAAATATCAGCGACGTAAATTGAACAAATGTGAGAGAATTTCGCTGAATTCTTATATTAACCTTAATGTAAAATGTTCTAATCGGGTCTCTGTTCGCCCTGCCCTAGAAGATTAAAAGTGCATTTCACTCGTCATTTCATGCGCTTTGAGATGCCGCTCAGCCCATTACGCTATCTGTAATAGGAGCGATGTAAATTGAACAAATGTGATAGAATTTCGATGAATTCTTTTACTAACCATAATGTAAAATGATCTAATCAGGTCTCTGTTCGCCCTAGCCTAGAAGTTTAATAGTGCATTTTATTCGCCATTTCATGCGCTTTGAGATGCCGCTTAGCCCAATACGCAATCTGCAATAGTAGCGACGTAAATTGAACAAAGGTGATAGAATTTCGCTGAATTCATAAATTAACCATAATATGAAATGATCTAATCGGGTCTCTGTTTGCCCTACCCTAGAAGTTAAATAGTGCATTTCACTCGTCAATCCATGCGCTTTGACATACCGCTTAGCCCAATACGCTATCTGAAATAGGAGCGACGTAAATTGAGCAAGTGTGATAGAATTACGCTGAATTCTTACATTAACCGTATTATAAAATGATCTAATCGGGTCCCTGTTTGCCTTACCCTAGAAGATTAATAGTGCATTTTACTCGCCATTTCATGCGCTTTGAGATGCCGCTTAGCCCAATACGCTATCTGAAATAGGAGCGACGGAAATTGAACAAATGTGATAGAATTTCGCTGAATTCTTACATTAACCAAAATATAAAATGATCAAATCGGGTCTCTGATTGCCCCATCATAGAAGTTTAATAGTGCATTTTACTCGCCATTCCACGCGCTTTAAGATGCCGCCTAGCCCAATAAGCTATCTGAAATAGGAGCGACGTAAATTGAACAAATGTGACAGAATTTCCCTGAAATCTTATATTAAACAAAATATAAAATGATCTAATCGGGTCTCTGATTGCCCTATCATAGAAGTTTAACAGTGCATTTTACTCGCCCTTTCGTGCGCTTTGAGATGCCGCTTAGCCCAATACGCTATCTGAAATAGGAGCGACGGAAATTGAACAAATGTGATAGAATTTCGCTGAATTCTTACATTAACCAAAATATAAAATGATCAAATCGGGTCTCTGATTGCCCCATCATAGAAGTTTAATAGTGCATTTTACTCGCCATTCCACGCGCTTTAAGATGCCGCCTAGCCCAGTATGCTGTCTGAAATAGGAACGACGTAAATTGAACAAATGTGATAGAATTTTGCTGAATTCTTAAATTAACCATAATATAAAATGATCTAATCGGGTCTCTGATTGCCCTACCCTAGAAGTTTAATAGTGCATTTTACTCGCCATTTCATGCGCCTTGAGATGCCGCTTAGCCCAATACGCTATCTGAAATAGGTGCGATGTAAATTGAACAAATGTGATAGAATTTCCCTGAAATCTTATATTAAACAAAATATAAAATGATCTAAGCGGGTCTCTGTTTGCCCTACCCTAGAAGTTTAATAGTGCATTTTACTCGCCATTTCTTGCGCTTTGAGATGCCGCTTAGCCCAATGCGCTATCTGAAATATTAGCGACGTAAATTGAACAAATGTGAGAGAATCTCGCTGAATTCTTATATTAACCTTAATGAAAAATGATGTAATCGGGTCTCAGTTCGCCCTACCCTAGAAGATTAATAGTGCATTTCACTCGTCATTTCATGCGCTTTGAGATGCCGCTTAGCCAAAAAGCTATCTGAAATAGGAGCGACGTAAATTGAACAAATGTGATAGAAGTTCCCTGAATACTTATATTAACCTTAATGTAAAATGATCTAATCGGGTCTCTGTTCGCCCTACCCTAGAAGTTTAATAGTGCATTTTACTCGCCATTTCATGTGCTTTGAGATTCCGCTTAGCCCAATACGCTATCTGAAATAGGAGCGACGTAAATTGAACAAATGTGATAGGATTTCGCTGAATTCTTAAATTAACCATAATATAGAATGATCTAATCGGGTCTCTATGTGCCCTACCCTAGAAGTTTAATAGTGCATTTTACTCGCCATCTCCTGCGCTTTGAGATGCCGCTTCGCCCAATACGCTATCTGAAATTGGAGCGACGTAAATTGAACAAATGTGATAGAATTTCCCTGAAATGTTATAGTACACAAAATATAAAATGATCTAATCGGGACTCTGATTGCCCTATCATAGAAGTTTAGTAGTGCATTTTACTCGCCCTTCCACGCGCTTCAAGATGCCGCCTAGCGCAGTACGCTATCTGAAATCGGAGCGACGTTAGTTGAACAAATGTGATAGAATTACGCTGAATTCTTATATTAACCGTAATATAAAATGATCTATTCGGGTCTCTGTTCGCCCTACCCTAGAAGTTTAATAGTGCATTTCACTCGACATTCTATGCACTTTGAGATGCCGCTTAGCCCAATACGCTATCTGTAATAGGAGCGACGTAAATTGAACAAATGTGATAGAATTTCGCTGAATTCTTATATTAACCAAAATATAAAATGATCTAATCGGCTCTCTGATTGCCCTATCATAGAAGCTTAGTAGTGCATTTTACTGGCCGTTCCACACGCTTTAAGATGCCGCCTAGGCAAATACACTATCTGAAATAGGAGCGACGTATGTTGAACAAATGTGATAGAATTACGCTGAATTCTTATATTAACCGTAATATAAAAAGATCTAATCGGGTCTCTGTTTGCCTTACCCTAGAAGTTTAATACTGCATTTTACTCGCCATTTCATGCGCTTTGAGCTGCCGCTTAGCCGAATACGTTATCTGCAATAGGAGTGACGTAAATTGAACAAATGTGATAGAATTTCGCTGAATTCATAAATTAACCATAATATGAAGTGATCTAATCGGGTCTCTGTTTGCCCTACCCTAGAAGTTTAATAGTGCATTTTACGAGCCATTTCATGCGCTTTGAGATGCAGCTTAGCCCAATACGCCATCTGAAATAGGAGCGACGTAAATTGAACAAATGTGATAGAATTACGCTGAAATCTTATATTAAACAAAATATAAAATGATCTAAACGGGACTCTGATTGCCCTACCCTAGAAGTTTAATAGTGCATTTTACGAGCCATTTCTTGCGCTTTGAGATGCAGCTTAGGACAATACGCTATCTGAAATAGGAGCGATGTAAATTGAACAAATGTGATAGAATTTCGCTGAATTCATAAATTAACCATAATATGAAATGATCTATTCGGGTCTCTGTTTGCCCTACCCTAGAAGTTTAATAGTGCATTTTACTCGACATTTCTTGCGCTTTGAGATGCCGCTTAGCCCAATACGCTATCTGAAATATCAGCGACGTAAATTGAACAAATGTGTGAGAATTTCGTTGAATTCTTATATTATCCTTAATGTAAAATGTTCTAATCGGGTCTCTGTACGCCCTACCCTAGAAGATTAAAAGTGCATTCCACTCGTCATTTCATGCGCTTTGAGATGCCGCTCAGCCCATTACGCTATCTGAAATAGGAGCGATGTAAATTGAACAAATGTGATAGAATTTCGATGAATTCTTTTATTAACCATAATGTAAAATGATCTAATCAGGTCTCTGTTCGCCCTAGCCTAGAAGTTTAATAGTGCATTTTATTCGCCATTTCATGCGCTTTGAGATGCCGCTTAGCCCAATACGCTATCTGAAATAGGAGCGACGTAAATTGAACAAATGTGATAGAATTTCCCTGAAATCTTATAGTAAACGAAATATAAAATGATCTAATCGGGACTCTGATTGTCCTATCACAGAATTTTAGTAGTGCATTTTACTCGCCCTTCCATGCGCTTTGAGATGCCGCCTAGCCCAGTACGCTATCTGAAATAGGAGCGACGTAAGCTGAACACATGTGATAGAATTACGCTGAATTCTTATATTAACCGTAATATAAAATGATCTATTCGGGTCTCTGTTCGCCCTACCCTAGAAGTTTAATAGTGCATTTCACTCGTCAATCCATGCGCTTTGAGATACCGCTTAGCCCAATACGCTATCTGAAATAGGAGCGACGTAAGTGGAACAAATGTGATAGAATTACGCTGAATTCTTATATTAACCGTAATATAAAATCATCTAATCGGGTCTCTGTTTGCCTTATCCTAGAAGTTTAATAGTGCATTTTACTCGCCATTTCATGCGCATTGAGACGCCGCTTAGCCCAATACGCTATCTGAAATAGGAGCGACGTAAATTGAACAAATGTGATAGAGTTTCGCTGAATTCTTGAATTCACCATAATATAAAATGATCTTATCGGGCGTCTGTTTGCCCTACCCTAGAAGTTTAATAGTGCGTTTTACTCGCCATTTCTTGCGCTTTGAGATGCCGCTTAGCCCAATACGCTATCTGAAATATCAGCGACGTAAATTGAACAAATGTGATAGAATTTCGCTGAATTCTTATATTAACCAAAATATAAAATGATCTAATCGGCTCTCTCATTGCCCTATCATAGTAGTTTAGTAGTACATTTTACTGGCCCTTCCACGCGCTTTAAGATGCCGCCTAGGCAAGTACACTATCTGAAATAGGAGCGACGTATGTTGAACAAATGTGATAGAATTACGCTGAATTCTTATATTAACCGTAATATACAAAGATCTAATCGGGTCTCTGTTTGCCGCACCCTAGAAGTTTAATACTGCATTTTACTCGCCATTTCTTGCGCTTTGAGATGCCGCTTAGCCCAATACGCTATCTGTAACAGGAGCGACGTAAATTGAACAAATGTGATAGAATTTCGCTGAATTCTTATATTAACCAAAATATAAAATGATCTAATCGGCTCTCTGATTGCCCTATCATGGAAGTTTAGTAGTGCATTTTACTGGCCGTTCCACGCGCTTTAAGATGCCGCCTAGGCAAATACACTATCTGAAATAGGAGCGACGTATGTTGAACAAATGTGATAGAATTACGCTGCATACTTATATTAACCGTAATATAGAAAGATCTAATCGGGTCTCTGTTTGCCTTACCCTAGAAGTTTAATAGTGCATTTTACTCGCCATTTCATGCGCTTTAAGATGCCGCTTAGCCCAATACGCTATCTGCAATAGGATCGACGTAAATGGAACAAATGTGATAGAATTTCGCTGAATTCTTAAATTAACCATAATATAAAATGATCTACACGGGTCTCTGTTTGCCCTACCCTAGAAGTTTAATAGTGCATTTTACTCGCCATTTCTTGCGCTTTGAGATGCCGCTTAGCCCAATGCGCTATCTGAAATATTAGCGACGTAAATTGCACAAATGTGAGAGAATCTCGCTGAATTCTTATATTAACCTTAATGAAAAATGATCTAATCGGGTCTCAGTTCGCCCTACCCTAGAAGATTAATAGTGCATTTCACTCGTCAGTTCATGCGCTTTGAGATGCCGCTTAGCCCAATAAGCTATCTGAAATAGGAGCGACGTAAATTGAACAAATGTGATAGAAGTTCCCTGAATACTTATATTAACCTTAATGTAAAATGATCTAATCGGGTCTCTGTTCGCCCTACCCTAGAAGTTTAATAGTGCATTTTACTCGCCATTTCATGTGCTTTGAGATTCCGCTTAGCCCAATACGCTATCTGAAATAGGAGCGACGTAAATTGAACAAATGTGATACGATTTCGCTGAATTCTTAAATTAACCATAATATAGAATGATCTAATCGGGTCCCTATGTGCCCTACCCTAGAAGTTTAATAGTGCATTTTACTCGCCATTTCTTGCGCTTTGAGATGCCGCTTAGCCCAATACGCTATCTGAAATTGGAGCGACGTAAATTGAACAAATGTGATAGAATTTCCCTGAAATGTTATAGTAAACAAAATATAAAATGATCTAATCGGGACTCTGATTGCCCTATCATAGAAGTTTAGTAGTGCATTTTACTCGCCCTTCCACGCGCTTCAAGATGCCGCCTAGCGCAGTATGCTATCTGAAATAGGAGCGACGTTAGTTGAACAAATGTGATAGAATTACGCTGAATTCTTATATTAACCGTAATATAAAATGATCTATTCGGGTCTCTGTTCGCCCTACCCTAGAAGTTTAATAGTGCATTTCACTCGACATTCCATGCACTTTGAGATGCCGCTTAGCCCAATACGCTATCTGTAATAGGAGCGACGTAAATTGAACAAATGTGATAGAATTTCGCTGAATTCTTATATTAACCAAAATATAAAATGATCTAATCGGCTCTCTGATTGCCCTATCATAGAAGTTTAGTAGTGCATTTTACTGGCCGTTCCACGCGCTTTAAGATGCCGCCTAGGCAAATACACTATCTGAAATAGGAGCGACGTATGTTGAACAAATGTGATAGAATTTCGCTGAATTCTTATATTAACCAAAATATAAAATGATCTAATCGGGTCTCTGATTGGCCTACCCTAGAAGTTTAGTAGTGCATTTTACTCGCCATTTCATGCGCTTTGAGATGCCGCTTAGCCCAATACGCTATCTGAAATAGGAGCGACGTAAATTAAACAAATGTCCTAGAATTTCGCTGAATTCTTATATTAACCAAAATATAAAGTGATCTAATCGGGTCTCTGATTGCCCTATCACAGAAGTTTAATAGTGCATTTTACTCGCCATTCCACGCGCTTTAAGATGCCGCATATCCGAGTACGCTATCTGAAATAGGAGCGACGTAAATTGAACAAATGTGATAGAATTTTTCTGAATTCTTAAATTAACCATAATATAAAATGTTCTAATCGGGTCTCTGATTGCCCTATCATAGAAGTTTAGTAGTGCATTTTACTCGCCCTTCCACGCGCTTTAAGATGCCGCCTAGCCCAGTACGCTATCTGAAATAGGAGCGACGTAAATTGAACAAATGTGATAGAATTTCGCTGAATTCTTATATTAACCTTAATGTCAAATGATCTAATCGGGTCTCTGATCGCCCTACCACAGAAGTCTAATAGTGCATTTCACTCGCCATTTCATGCGCTTTGGGATGCCGCTTAGCCCAATACGCTATCTGAAATAGGAGCGACGTAAATTGAACAAATGTGATCGAATTTCCCTGAAATCTTATATTAAACAAAATATAAAATGATCTAATCGGGTCTCTGTTCGCCCTACCCTAGAAGTTTAATAGTGCATTTTACTCGCCATACCACGCGCTTTAAGATGCCGCCTAGCCCAGTACGCTATCTGAAATAGGAGCGACGTAAATTGAACAAATGTGATAGAATTTCGCTAAATTCTTTTATTAACCATAATGTTAAATGATCTAATCGGGTCTCTGTTCGCCATAGCGTAGAAGCTTAATAGTGCATTTTATTCGTCATTTCATGCGCTTTGAGATGCCGCTTAGCCCAATACGCTATCTGAAATAGGAGCGACGTAAATTGAACAAATGTGATACAATTTCGCTGAATTCTTATATTAACCATAATATAAAATGATGTAATCGGGTCTCTGTTCGCCCTACCCAAGAAGTTTAAGAGTGCATTTCTCTCGTCATTTCATGCGCTTTGAGATGCCGCTTAGCCCAATAGCTATCTGAAATAGGAGCGACGTAAATTGAACAAATGTGATAGAATTTCCCTGAAATCTTATATTAACCAAAATATAAAATGTTCTAATCGGGTCTCTGATTGCCCTATCATAGAAGTTTAATAGTGCATTGTACTCGCCATTCCACGCGCTTTAAGATGCCGCCTAGCCCAGTACGCTATCTGAAATAGGAGCTACGTAAGCTGAACAAATGTCACAGAATTACGCTGAATTCTTATATTAACCGTAATATAAAATGATCTAATCGGGTCTCTCTTTGCCTTATCCTAGAATTTTAATAGTGCATTTTACTCGCCATTTCATGCGCTTTGAGATGCCGCTTAGCCCAATACGCTATCTGAAATAGGAGCGACGTAAATTGAACAAATGTGATAGAATTTCGCTGAATCCTTATATTAACCAAAAGATAAAATGATCTAATCCGGTCTCTGTTTGCCCTACCCGAGAAGTTTAATAGTGCATTTTACGAGCCATTTCATGCGCTTTGAGATGCCGCTTAGCACAATATGCTATCTGAAATAGGAGCGACGTAAATTGAACAAATGTGATAGAATTACGCCGCATCCTTATATTAACCAAAATATAAAATGATCTAATCGGGTCTCTGATTGCCCTATCATAGAAGTTTAATAGTGCATTTTACTCGCCATTCCACGCACATTAAGGTGCCGCCTAGCCCAGTATGCTATCTGAAATAGGAACGACGTAAATTGAACAAATGTGATAGAATTTTGCTGAATTCTTTTATTAACCATAATGTTAAATGATCTAATCGGGTCTCTGTTTGCCTAATCCTAGAAGTTTAATAGTGCATTTTACTCGTCATTTCTTGCGCTTTGAGATGCCGCTTAGCCCAATACGCTATCTGAAATAGGAGCGACGTACATTGAACAAATGTGATAGAATTTCCCTGAATTCTTATATTAACCAAAATATAAAATGATCTAATCCGGTCTCTGTTTGCCCTACCCTAGAAGTATAATAGTGCATTTTACGAGCCATTTCTTGCGCTTTGAGATGCAGCTTAGCCCAATACGCTATCTGAAATAGGAGCGACGTAAATTGAACAAATGTGATAGAAGTTCCCTGAATACTTATATTAACATTAATGTAAAATGATCTAATCGGGTCTCTGTTCGCCCTACCCTAGAAGATTAATAGTGCATTTTACTCGCCCTTCCACGCGCTTCAAGATGCCGCCTAGCGCAGTACGCTATCTGAAATAGCAGCGACGTTAGTTGAACAAATGTGATAGAATTACGCTGAATCCTTATATTAACCGTAATATAAAATGATCTATTCGGGTCTCTGTGCGCCCTACCCTAGAAGTTTAATAGTGCATTTCACTCGACATTCCATGCACTTTGAGATGTCGCTTAGCCCAATACGCTATTTGTAATAGGAGCGACGTAAATTGAACAAATGTGATAGAAGTTCCCTGAATACTTATATTAACCTTAATGTAAAATGATCTAATCGGGTCTCTGTTCGCCCTACCCTAGAAGTTTAATAGTGCATTTTACTCGCCATTTCATGTGCTTTGAGATTCCGCTTAGCCCAATACGCTATCTGAAATAGGAGCGACGTAAATTGAACAAATGTGATACGATTTCGCTGAATTCTTAAATTAACCATAATATAGAATGATCTAATCGGGTCCCTATGTGCCCTACCCTAGAAGTTTAATAGTGCATTTTACTCGCCATTTCTTGCGCTTTGAGATGCCGCTTAGCCCAATACGCTATCTGAAATTGGAGCGACGTAAATTGAACAAATGTGATAGAATTTCCCTGAAATGTTATAGTAAACAAAATATAAAATGATCTAATCGGGACTCTGATTGCCCTATCATAGAAGTTTAGTAGTGCATTTTACTCGCCCTTCCACGCGCTTCAAGATGCCGCCTAGCGCAGTATGCTATCTGAAATAGGAGCGACGTTAGTTGAACAAATGTGATAGAATTACGCTGAATTCTTATATTAACCGTAATATAAAATGATCTATTCGGGTCTCTGTTCGCCCTACCCTAGAAGTTTAATAGTGCATTTCACTCGACATTCCATGCACTTTGAGATGCCGCTTAGCCCAATACGCTATCTGTAATAGGAGCGACGTAAATTGAACAAATGTGATAGAATTTCGCTGAATTCTTATATTAACCAAAATATAAAATGATCTAATCGGCTCTCTGATTGCCCTATCATAGAAGTTTAGTAGTGCATTTTACTGGCCGTTCCACACGCTTTAAGATGCCGCCTAGGCAAATACACTATCTGAAATAGGAGCGACGTATGTTGAACAAATGTGATAGAATTTCGCTGAATTCTTATATTAACCAAAATATAAAATGATCTAATCGGGTCTCTGATTGGCCTACCCTAGAAGTTTAGTAGTGCATTTTACTCGCCATTTCATGCGCTTTGAGATGCCGCTTAGCCCAATACGCTATCTGAAATAGGAGCGACGTAAATTAAACAAATGTCCTAGAATTTCGCTGAATTCTTATATTAACCAAAATATAAATTGATCTAACCGGGTCTCTGATTGCCGTATCGCAGAAGTTTAATAGTGCATTTTACTCGCCATTCCACGCGCTTTAAGATGCCGCATATCCGAGTACGCTATCTGAAATAGGAGCGACGTAAATTGAACAAATGTGATAGAATTTTTCTGAATTCTTAAATTAACCATAATATAAAATGTTCTAATCGGGTCTCTAATTGCCCTATCATAGAAGTTTAGTAGTGCATTTTATTCGCCCTTCCACGCGCTTTAAGATGCCGCCTAGCCCAGTACGCTATCTGAAATAGGAGCGACGTAAACTGAACAAATGTGATAGAATTTCGCTGAATTCTTATATTAACCTTAATGTCAAATGATCTAATCGGGTCTCTGATCGCCCTACCACAGAAGTCTAATAGTGCATTTCACTCGCCATTTCATGCGCTTTGGGATGCCGCTTAGCCCAATACGCTATCTGAAATAGGAGCGACGTAAATTGAACAAATGTGATCGAATTTCCCTGAAATCTTATATTAAACAAAATATAAAATGATCTAATCGGGTCTCTGTTCGCCCTACCCAAGAAGTTTAATAGTGCATTTTACTCGCCATACCACGCGCTTTAAGATGCCGCCTAGCCCAGTATGCTATCTGAAATAGGAGCGACGTAAATTGAACAAATGTGATAGAATTTAGCGAAATTCTTTTATTAACCATAATGTTAAATGATCTAATCGGGTCCCTGTTCGCCATAGCGTAGAAGCTTAATAGTGCATTTTATTCGTCATTTCATGCGCTTTGAGATGCCGCTTAGCCCAATACGCTATCTGAAATAGGAGCGACGTAAATTGAACAAATGTGATACAATTTCGCTGAATTCTTATATTAACCATAATATAAAATGATGTAATCGGGTCTCTGTTCGCCCTACCCAAGAAGTTTAAGAGTGCATTTCTCTCGTCATTTCATGCGCTTTGAGATGCCGCTTAGCCCAATAGCTATCTGAAATAGGAGCGACGTAAATTGAACAAATGTGATAGAATTTCCCTGAAATCTTATATTAACCAAAATATAAAATGTTCTAATCGGGTCTCTAATTGCCCTATCATAGAAGTTTAATAGTGCATTGTACTCGCCATTCCACGCGCTTTAAGATGCCGCCTAGCCCAGTACGCTATCTGAAATAGGAGCTACGTAAGCTGAACAAATGTCACAGAATTACGCTGAATTCTTATATTAACCGTAATATAAAATGATCTAATCGGGTCTCTCTTTGCCTTATCCTAGAATTTGAATAGTGCATTTTACTCGCCATTTCATGCGCTTTGAGATGCCGCTTAGCCCAATACGCTATCTGTAATAGGAGCGACGTAAATTGAACAAATGTGATAGAATTTCGCTGAATTCTTATATTAACCAAAATATAAAATGATCTAATCGGCTCTCTGATTGCCCTATCATAGAAGTTTAGTAGTGCATTTTACTGGCCGTTCCACACGCTTTAAGATGCCGCCTAGGCAAATACACTATCTGAAATAGGAGCGACGTATGTTGAACAAATGTGATAGAATTTCGCTGAATTCTTATATTAACCAAAATATAAAATGATCTAATCGGGTCTCTGATTGGCCTACCCTAGAAGTTTAGTAGTGCATTTTACTCGCCATTTCATGCGCTTTGAGATGCCGCTTAGCCCAATACGCTATCTGAAATAGGAGCGACGTAAATTAAACAAATGTCCTAGAATTTCGCTGAATTCTTATATTAACCAAAATATAAATTGATCTAACCGGGTCTCTGATTGCCGTATCGCAGAAGTTTAATAGTGCATTTTACTCGCCATTCCACGCGCTTTAAGATGCCGCATATCCGAGTACGCTATCTGAAATAGGAGCGACGTAAATTGAACAAATGTGATAGAATTTTTCTGAATTCTTAAATTAACCATAATATAAAATGTTCTAATCGGGTCTCTGTTTGCCCTATCATAGAAGTTTAGTAGTGCATTTTATTCGCCCTTCCACGCGCTTTAAGATGCCGCCTAGCCCAGTACGCTATCTGAAATAGGAGCGACGTAAACTGAACAAATGTGATAGAATTTCGCTGAATTCTTATATTAACCTTAATGTCAAATGATCTAATCGGGTCTCTGATCGCCCTACCACAGAAGTCTAATAGTGCATTTCACTCGCCATTTCATGCGCTTTGGGATGCCGCTTAGCCCAATACGCTATCTGAAATAGGAGCGACGTAAATTGAACAAATGTGATAGAATTTCCCTGAAATCTTATATTAAACAAAATATAAAATGATCTAATCGGGTCTCTGTTCGCCCTACCTAAGAAGTTTAATAGTGCATTTTACTCGCCATACCACGCGCTTTAAGATGCCGCCTAGCCCAGTATGCTATCTGAAATAGGAGCGACGTAAATTGAACAAATGTGATAGAATTTCGCTAAATTCTTTTATTAACCATAATGTTAAATGATCTAATCGGGTCCCTGTTCGCCATAGCGTAGAAGCTTAATAGTGCATTTTATTCGTCATTTCATGCGCTTTGAGATGCCGCTTAGCCCAATACGCTATCTGAAATAGGAGCGACGTAAATTGAACAAATGTGATACAATTTCGCTGAATTCTTATATTAACCATAATATAAAATGATGTAATCGGGTCTCTGTTCGCCCTACCCAAGAAGTTTAAGAGTGCATTTCTCTCGTCATTTCATGCGCTTGGAGATGCCGCTTAGCCCAATAGCTATCTGAAATAGGAGCGACGTAAATTGAACAAATGTGATAGAATTTCCCTGAAATCTTATATTAACCAAAATATAAAATGTTCTAATCGGGTCTCTGATTGCCCTATCATAGAAGTTTAATAGTGCATTGTACTCGCCATTCCACGCGCTTTAAGATGCCGCCTAGCCCAGTACGCTATCTGAAATAGGAGCTACGTAAGCTGAACAAATGTCACAGAATTACGCTGAATTCTTATATTAACCGTAATATAAAATGATCTAATCGGGTCTCTCTTTGCCTTATCCTAGAATTTGAATAGTGCATTTTACTCGCCATTTCATGCGCTTTGAGATGCCGCTTAGCCCAATACGCTATCTGAAATAGGAGCGACGTAAATTGAACAAATGTGATAGAATTTCGCTGAATCCTTATATTAACCAAAAGATAAAATGATCTAATCCGGTCTCTGTTTGCCCTACCCTAGAAGTTTAATAGTGCATTTTACGAGACATTTCATGCGCTTTGAGATGCCGCCTATCACAATATGCTATCTGAAATAGGAGCGACGTAAATTGAACAAATGTGATAGAATTACGCCGCATCCTTATATTAACCAAAATATAAAATGATCTAATCGGGTCTCTGATTGCCCTATCATAGAAGTTTAATAGTGCATTTTACTCGCCATTCCACGCACATTAAGGTGCCGCCTAGCCCAGTATGCTATCTGAAATAGGAACGACGTAAATTGAACAAATGTGATAGAATTTTGCTGAATTCTTTTATTAACCATAATGTTAAATGATCTAATCGGGTCTCTGTTTGCCTAATCCTAGAAGTTTAATAGTGCATTTTACTCGTCATTTCTTGCGCTTTGAGATGCCGCTTAGCCCAATACGCTATCTGAAATAGGAGCGACGTACATTGAACAAATGTGATAGAATTTCCCTGAATTCTTATATTAACCAAAATATAAAATGATCTAATCCGGTCTCTGTTTGCCCTACCCTAGAAGTATAATAGTGCATTTTACGAGCCATTTCTTGCGCTTTGAGATGCAGCTTAGCCCAATACGCTATCTGAAATAGGAGCGACGTAAATTGAACAAATGTGATAGAAGTTCCCTGAATACTTATATTAACATTAATGTAAAATGATCTAATCGGGTCTCTGTTCGCCCTACCCTAGAAGTGTAATAGTGCATTTTACTCGCCCTTCCACGCGCTTCAAGATGCCGCCTAGCGCAGTACGCTATCTGAAATAGCAGCGACGTTAGTTGAACAAATGTGATAGAATTACGCTGAATCCTTATATTAACCGTAATATAAAATGATCTATTCGGGTCTCTGTGCGCCCTACCCTAGAAGTTTAATAGTGCATTTCACTCGACATTCCATGCACTTTGAGATGTCGCTTAGCCCAATACGCTATTTGTAATAGGAGCGACGTAAATTGAACAAATGTGATAGAATTTCGCTGAATTCTTATATTAACCAAAATATAAAATGATCTAATCGGGTCTCTGATTGGCCTACCCTAGAAGTTTAGTAGTGCATTTTACTCGCCATTTCATGCGCTTTGAGATGCCGCTTAGCCCAATACGCTATCTGAAATAGAAGCGATGTAAATTGAACAAATGTGATACAATTTTGCTGAATTCTTAAATTAACCATAATATAAAATGATGTAATCGGGTCTTTGTTCGCCCTACCCAAGAAGTTTAATAGTTCATTTCTCTCGTCATTTCATGCGCTTTGAGATGCCGCTTAGCCCAATACGCTATCTGAAATAGGAGCGACGTAAATTGAACAAATGTGATAGAATTTCCCTGAAATGTTATAGTAAACAAAATATAAAATGACCTAATCGGAACTCTGATTGCCCTATCATAGAAGTTTAGTAGTGCATTTTATTCGCCCTTCCACGCGCTTTAAGATGCCGCCTAGCCCAGTACGCTATCTGAAATAGGAGCGACGTAAACTGAACAAATGTGATAGAATTTCGCTGAATTCTTATATTAACCTTAATGTAAAATGATCTAATCGGGTCTCTGATCGCCCTACCACAGAAGTCTAATAGTGCATTTCACTCGCCATTTCATGCGCTTTGGGATGCCGCTTAGCCCAATACGCTATCTGAAATAGGAGCGACGTAAATTGAACAAATGTGATCGAATTTCCCTGAAATCTTATATTAAACAAAATATAAAATGATCTAATCGGGTCTCTGTTCGCCCTACCCAAGAAGTTTAATAGTGCATTTTACTCGCCATACCACGCGCTTTAAGATGCCGCCTAGCCCAGTATGCTATCTGAAATAGGAACGACGTAAATTGAACAAATGTGATAGAATTTCGCTGAATTCTTTTATTAACCATAATGTTAAATGATCTAATCGGGTCTCTGTTTGCCTAATCCTAGAAGTTTAATAGTGCATCTTACTCGCCATTTCATGCGCTTTGAGATGCCGCTTAGCCCAATACGCTATCTGAAATAGGAACGACGCAAATTGAACAAATGTGATAGAATTTCGCTGAATTCTTATATTAACCATAATATAAAATGATGTAATCGGGTCTCTGTTCGCCCTACCCAAGAAGTTTAAGAGTGCATTTCTCTCGTCATTTCATGCGCTTTGAGATGCCGCTTAGCCCAATAGCTATCTGAAATAGGAGCGACGTAAATTGAACAAATGTGATAGAATTTCCCTGAAATCTTATATTAAACAAAATATAAAATGATCTAAACGGGACTCTGATTGCCCTATCACAGAAGTTTAGTAGTGCATTTTACTCGCCCTTCCACGTGCTTTAAGATGCTGCCTAGCCCAGTAGACTATCTGAAATAGGAGCGACGTATGTTGAACAAATGTGATAGAATTACGCTGAATTCTTATATTAACCGTAGTATAAAATGATCTAAGCGGGTCTCTGTTTGCATTACCCTAGAAGTTTAATAGTGCATTTTACTCGCCATTTCATGCGCTTTAAGATGCCGCTTCGCCCAATACGCTATCTGCAATAGGATCGACGTAAATGGAACAAATGTGATAGAATTTCGCTGAATTCTAAAATTAACCATAATATAAAATGATCTAAACGGGTCTCTGTTTGCCCTACCCTAGAAGTTTAATAGTGCATTTTACTCGCCATTTCTTGCGCTTTGAGATGCCGCTTAGCCCAATACGCTATCTGAAATATTAGCGACGTAAATTGAACAAATGTGAGAGAATCTCGCTGAATTCTTATATTAACCTTAATGTAAAATGATCTAATCGGGTCTCTGTTCGCCCTACCCTAGAAGTTTAATAGTGCATTTTACTCGCCATTTCATGTGCTTTGAGATTCCGCTTAGCCCAATACGCTATCTGAAATAGGAGCGACGTAAATTGAACAAATGTGATAGGATTTCGCTGAATTCTTAAATTAACCATAATATAGAATGATCTAATCGGGTCTCTATGTGCCCTACCCTAGAAGTTTAATAGTGCATTTTACTCGCCATTTCTTGCGCTTTGAGATGCCGCTTAGCCCAATACGCTATCTGAAATTGGAGCGACGTAAATTGAACAAATGTGATAGAATTTCCCTGAAATGTTATAGTAAACAAAATATAAAATGATCTAATCGGGACTCTGATTGCCCTATCATAGAAGTTTAGTAGTGCATTTTACTCGCCCTTCCACGCGCTTCAAGATGCCGCCTAGCGCAGTACGCTATCTGAAATAGGAGCGACGTTAGTTGAACAAATGTGAGAGAATTACGCTGCATTCTTATATTAAGCGTAATATAAAATGATCTATGCGGGTCTCTGTTCGCCCTACCCTAGAAGTTTAATAGTGCATTTCACTCGACATTCCATGCACTTTGAGATGCCGCTTAGCCCAATACGCTATCTGTAATAGGAGCGACGTAAATTGAACAAATGTGATAGAATTTCGCTGAATTCTTATATTAACCAAAATATAAAATGATCTAATCGGGTCTCTGATTGGCCTACCCTAGAAGTTTAGTAGTGCATTTTACTCGCCATTTCATGCGCTCTGAGATGCCGCTTAGTCCAATACGCTATCTGAAATAGGAGCGACGTAAATTAAACAAATGTCCTAGAATTTCGCTGAATTCTTATATTAACCAAAATATAAAATGATCTAATCGGGTCTCTGATTGCCCTATCATAGAAGTTTAATAGTGCATTTTACTCGCCATTCCACGCGCTTTAAGATGCCGCATATCCGAGTACGCTATCTGAAATAGGAGCGACGTAAGCTGAACAAATGTGATAGAATTACGCTGAATTCTTATATTAACCGTAATATAAAATGGTCTAATCGGGTCTCCGCTTGCCTTATCCTAGAAGTTTAATAGTGCATTTTACTCGCCATTTCATGCGCATTGAGATGCCGCTTAGCCCAATACGCTATTTGAAATAGGAGCGATGTAAATTGAACAAATGTGATAGAATTTCTCTGAATTCTTAAATTAACCATAATATGAAATGACCTAATCGGGTCTCTGTTCGCCCTACCCTAGAAGTTTAATAGTGCATTTCACTCGTCATTTCATGCGCTGTGAGATGCCGCTTAGCCCAATACGCTATCTGAAATAGGAGCGACGTAAATTGAACAATTGTGATAGAATTGCCCTGAAATCTTATATTAAACAATACATAAAATGATCTAAACGGGACTCTGATTGCCCTGCCATAGAAGTTTAGTCGTGCATTTTACACGCCCTTCCACGCGCTTTAAGATGCCGCCTAGCCCAGTACGCTATCTGAAATAGGAGCGACGTATGTTGAACAAATGTGATAGAATTACGCTGAATTCTTATATTAACCGTAATATAAAAAGATCTAATCGGGTCTCTGTTTGCCTTACCCTAGAAGTTTAATACTGCATTTTACTCGCCATTTCATGCGCTTTGAGCTGCCGCTTAGCCGAATACGTTATCTGCAATAGGAGTGACGTAAATTGAACAAATGTGATAGAATTTCGCTGAATTCATAAATTAACCATAATATGAAGTGATCTAATCGGGTCTCTGTTTGCCCTACCCTAGAAGTTTAATAGTGCATTTTACGAGCCATTTCATGCGCTTTGAGATGCAGCTTAGCCCAATACGCTATCTGAAATAGGAGCGACGTAAATTGAACAAATGTGATAGAATTACGCTGAAATCTTATATTAAACAAAATATAAAATGATCTAAACGGGACTCTGATTGCCCTACCCTAGAAGTTTAATAGTGCATTTTACGAGCCATTTCTTGCGCTTTGAGATGCAGCTTAGGACAATACGCTATCTGAAATAGGAGCGACGTAAATTGAACAAATGTGATAGAATTTCGCTGAATTCTTATATTAACCATAATGTAAAATGATCTAATCGGGTCTTTGTTCGCCCTACCCTAGAAGTTTAATAGTGCATTTCACTCGTCATTTCATGCGCTTTGAGATGCCGCTCAGCCCATTACGCTATCTGAAATAGGAGCGATGTAAATTGAACAAATGTGATAGAATTTCGCTGAATTCATAAATTAACCATAATATGAAATGATCTATTCGGGTCTCTGTTTGCCCTACCCTAGAAGTTTAATAGTGCATTTTACTCGACATTTCTTGCGCTTTGAGATGCCGCTTAGCCCAATACGCTATCTGAAATATCAGCGACGTAAATTGAACAAATGTGTGAGAATTTCGTTGAATTCTTATATTATCCTTAATGTAAAATGTTCTAATCGGGTCTCTGTACGCCCTACCCTAGAAGATTAAAAGTGCATTCCACTCGTCATTTCATGCGCTTTGAGATGCCGCTCAGCCCATTACGCTATCTGAAATAGGAGCGATGTAAATTGAACAAATGTGATAGAATTTCGATCAATTCTTTTATTAACCATAATGTAAAATGATCTAATCAGGTCTCTGTTCGCCCTAGCCTAGAAGTTTAATAGTGCATTTTATTCGCCATTTCATGCGCTTTGAGATGCCGCTTAGCCCAATACGCAATCTGCAATAGGAGCGACGTAAATTGAACAAATGTGATAGAATTTCGCTGAATTCATAAATTAACCATAATATGAAATGATCTAATCGGGTCTCTGTTTGCCCTACCCTAGAAGTTTAATAGTGCATTTTACTCGCCATTTCTTGCGCGTTGAGAAGCCGCTTAGCCCAATACGCTATCTGAAATATCAGCGACGTAAATTGAACAAATGTGAGAGAATTTCGCTGAATTCTTTTATTAACCATAATGTAAAATGATCTAATCAGGTCTCTGTTCGCCCTAGCCTAGAAGTTTAATAGTGCATTTTATTCGCCATTTCATGCGCTTTGAGATGCCGCTTAGCCCAATACGCTATCTGAAATAGGAGCGACGTAAATTGAACAAATGTGATAGAATTTCCCTGAAATCTTATAGTAAACGAAATATAAAATGATCTAATCGGGACTCTGATTGTCCTATCACAGAATTTTAGTAGTGCATTTTACTCGCCCTTCCATGCGCTTTGAGATGCCGCCTAGCCCAGTACGCTATCTGAAATAGGAGCGACGTAAGCTGAACACATGTGATAGAATTACGCTGAATTCTTATATTAACCGTAATATAAAATGATCTATTCGGGTCTCTGTTCGCCCTACCCTAGAAGTTTAATAGTGCATTTCACTCGTCAATCCATGCGCTTTGAGATACCGCTTAGCCCAATACGCTATGTGAAATAGGAGCGACGTAAGTGGAACAAATGTGATAGAATTACGCTGAATTCTTATATTAACCGTAATATAAAATCATCTAATCGGGTCTCTGTTTGCCTTATCCTAGAAGTTTAATAGTGCATTTTACTCGCCATTTCATGCGCATTGAGACGCCGCTTAGCCCAATACGCTATCTGAAATAGGAGCGACGTAAATTGAACAAATGTGATAGAGTTTCGCTGAATTCTTGAATTCACCATAATATAAAATGATCTTATCGGGCGTCTGTTTGCCCTACCCTAGAAGTTTAATAGTGCGTTTTACTCGCCATTTCTTGCGCTTTGAGATGCCGCTTAGCCCAATACGCTATCTGAAATATCAGCGACGTAAATTGAACAAATGTGATAGAATTTCGCTGAATTCTTATATTAACCAAAATATAAAATGATCTAATCGGCTCTCTGATTGCCCTATCATAGTAGTTTAGTAGTACATTTTACTGGCCCTTCCACGCGCTTTAAGATGCCGCCTAGGCAAGTACACTATCTGAAATAGGAGCGACGTATGTTGAACAAATGTGATAGAATTACGCTGAATTCTTATATTAACCGTAATATACAAAGATCTAATCGGGTCTCTGTTTGCCGCACCCTAGAAGTTTAATACTGCATTTTACTCGCCATTTCTTGCGCTTTGAGATGCCGCTTAGCCCAATACGCTATCTGTAACAGGAGCGACGTAAATTGAACAAATGTGATAGAATTTCGCTGAATTCTTATATTAACCAAAATATAAAATGATCTAATCGGCTCTCTGATTGCCCTATCATGGAAGTTTAGTAGTGCATTTTACTGGCCGTTCCACGCGCTTTAAGATGCCGCCTAGGCAAATACACTATCTGAAATAGGAGCGACGTATGTTGAACAAATGTGATAGAATTACGCTGAAATCTTATATTAACCGTAATATAGAAAGATCTAATCGGGTCTCTGTTTGCCTTACCCTAGAAGTTTAATAGTGCATTTTACTCGCCATTTCATGCGCTTTAAGATGCCGCTTAGCCCAATACGCTAGCTGCAATAGGATCGACGTAAATGGAACAAATGTGATAGAATTTCGCTGAATTCTTAAATTAACCATAATATAAAATGATCTACACGGGTCTCTGTTTGCCCTACCCTAGAAGTTTAATAGTGCATTTTACTCGCCATTTCTTGCGCTTTGAGATGCCGCTTAGCCCAATACGCTATCTGAAATATTAGCGACGTAAATTGAACAAATGTGAGAGAATCTCGCTGAATTCTTATATTAACCTTAATGAAAAATGATCTAATCGGGTCTCAGTTCGCCCTACCCTAGAAGATTAATAGTGCATTTCACTCGTCAGTTCATGCGCTTTGAGATGCCGCTTAGCCCAATAAGCTATCTGAAATAGGAGCGACGTAAATTGAACAAATGTGATAGAAGTTCCCTGAATACTTATATTAACCTTAATGTAAAATGATCTAATCGGGTCTCTGTTCGCCCTACCCTAGAAGTTTAATAGTGCATTTTACTCGCCATTTCATGTGCTTTGAGATTCCGCTTAGCCCAATACGCTATCTGAAATAGGAGCGACGTAAATTGAACAAATGTGATACGATTTCGCTGAATTCTTAAATTAACCATAATATAGAATGATCTAATCGGGTCCCTATGTGCCCTACCCTAGAAGTTTAATAGTGCATTTTACTCGCCATTTCTTGCGCTTTGAGATGCCGCTTAGCCCAATACGCTATCTGAAATTGGAGCGACGTAAATTGAACAAATGTGATAGAATTTCCCTGAAATGTTATAGTAAACAAAATATAAAATGATCTAATCGGGACTCTGATTGCCCTATCATAGAAGTTTAGTAGTGCATTTTACTCGCCCTTCCACGCGCTTCAAGATGCCGCCTAGCGCAGTATGCTATCTGAAATAGGAGCGACGTTAGTTGAACAAATGTGATAGAATTACGCTGAATTCTTATATTAACCGTAATATAAAATGATCTATTCGGGTCTCTGTTCGCCCTACCCTAGAAGTTTAATAGTGCATTTCACTCGACATTCCATGCACTTTGAGATGCCGCTTAGCCCAATACGCTATCTGTAATAGGAGCGACGTAAATTGAACAAATGTGATAGAATTTCGCTGAATTCTTATATTAACCAAAATATAAAATGATCTAATCGGCTCTCTGATTGCCCTATCATAGAAGTTTAGTAGTGCATTTTACTGGCCGTTCCACACGCTTTAAGATGCCGCCTAGGCAAATACACTATCTGAAATAGGAGCGACGTATGTTGAACAAATGTGATAGAATTTCGCTGAATTCTTATATTAACCAAAATATAAAATGATCTAATCGGGTCTCTGATTGGCCTACCCTAGAAGTTTAGTAGTGCATTTTACTCGCCATTTCATGCGCTTTGAGATGCCGCTTAGCCCAATACGCTATCTGAAATAGGAGCGACGTAAATTAAACAAATGTCCTAGAATTTCGCTGAATTCTTATATTAACCAAAATATAAATTGATCTAACCGGGTCTCTGATTGCCGTATCGCAGAAGTTTAATAGTGCATTTTACTCGCCATTCCACGCGCTTTAAGATGCCGCATATCCGAGTACGCTATCTGAAATAGGAGCGACGTAAATTGAACAAATGTGATAGAATTTTTCTGAATTCTTAAATTAACCATAATATGAAATGATCTAATCGGGTCTCTGTTTGCCCTACCCTAGAAGCTTAATAGTGCATTTCACTCGTCAATTCATGCGCTTTGCGATGCCGCTTAGCCCAATACGCTATCTGAAATAGGAGCGACGTAAATTGAACAAATGTGATACAATTTCGCTGAATTCTTATATTAACCATAATATAAAATGATGTAATCGGGTCTCTGTTCGCCCTACCCAAGAAGTTTAAGAGTGCATTTCTCTCGTCATTTCATGCGCTTTGAGATGCCGCTTAGCCCAATAGCTATCTGAAATAGGAGCGACGTAAATTGAACAAATGTGATAGAATTTCCCTGAAATCTTATATTAACCAAAATATAAAATGTTCTAATCGGGTCTCTAATTGCCCTATCATAGAAGTTTAATAGTGCATTGTACTCGCCATTCCACGCGCTTTAAGATGCCGCCTAGCCCAGTACGCTATCTGAAATAGGAGCTACGTAAGCTGAACAAATGTCACAGAATTACGCTGAATTCTTATATTAACCGTAATATAAAATGATCTAATCGGGTCTCTCTTTGCCTTATCCTAGAATTTGAATAGTGCATTTTACTCGCCATTTCATGCGCTTTGAGATGCCGCTTAGCCCAATACGCTATCTGAAATAGGAGCGACGTAAATTGAACAAATGTGATAGAATTTCGCTGAATCCTTATATTAACCAAAAGATAAAATGATCTAATCCGGTCTCTGTTTGCCCTACCCTAGAAGTTTAATAGTGCATTTTACGAGACATTTCATGCGCTTTGAGATGCCGCCTATCACAATATGCTATCTGAAATAGGAGCGACGTAAATTGAACAAATGTGATAGAATTACGCCGCATCCTTATATTAACCAAAATATAAAATGATCTAATCGGGTCTCTGATTGCCCTATCATAGAAGTTTAATAGTGCATTTTACTCGCCATTCCACGCGCATTAAGGTGCCGCCTAGCCCAGTATGCTATCTGAAATAGGAACGACGTAAATTGAACAAATGTGATAGGATTTCGCTGAATTCTTAAATTAACCATAATATAGAATGATCTAATCGGGTCTCTGATTGGCCTACCCTAGAAGTTTAGTAGTGCATTTTACTCGCCATTTCATGCGCTTTGAGATGCCGCTTAGCCCAATACGCTATCTGAAATAGAAGCGATGTAAATTGAACAAATGTGATACAATTTTGCTGAATTCTTAAATTAACCATAATATAAAATGATGTAATCGGGTCTTTGTTCGCCCTACCCAAGAAGTTTAACAGTTCATTGCTCTCGTCATTTCATGCGCTTTGAGATGCCGCTTAGCCCAATACGCTATCTGAAATAGGAGCGACGTAAATTGAACAAATGTGATAGAATTTCCCTGAAATGTTATAGTAAACAAAATATAAAATGACCTAATCGGAACTCTGATTGCCCTATCATAGAAGTTTAGTAGTGCATTTTATTCGCCCTTCCACGCGCTTTAAGATGCCGCCTAGCCCAGTACGCTATCTGAAATAGGAGCGACGTAAACTGAACAAATGTGATAGAATTTCGCTGAATTCTTATATTAACCTTAATGTCAAATGATCTAATCGGGTCTCTGATCGCCCTACCACAGAAGTCTAATAGTGCATTTCACTCGCCATTTCATGCGCTTTGGGATGCCGCTTAGCCCAATACGCTATCTGAAATAGGAGCGACGTAAATTGAACAAATGTGATCGAATTTCCCTGAAATCTTATATTAAACAAAATATAAAATGATCTAATCGGGTCTCTGTTCGCCCTACCCAAGAAGTTTAATAGTGCATTTTACTCGCCATACCACGCGCTTTAAGATGCCGCCTAGCCCAGTATGCTATCTGAAATAGGAGCGACGTAAATTGAACAAATGTGATAGAATTTCGCTAAATTCTTTTATTAACCATAATGTTAAATGATCTAATCGGGTCCCTGTTCGCCATAGCGTAGAAGCTTAATAGTGCATTTTATTCGTCATTTCATGCGCTTTGAGATGCCGCTTAGCCCAATACGCTATCTGAAATAGGAGCGACGTAAATTGAACAAATGTGATACAATTTCGCTGAATTCTTATATTAACCATAATATAAATTGATGTAATCGGGTCTCTGTTCGCCCTACCCAAGAAGTTTAAGAGTGCATTTCTCTCGTCATTTCATGCGCTTTGAGATGCCGCTTAGCCCAATAGCTATCTGAAATAGGAGCGACGTAAATTGAACAAATGTGATAGAATTTCCCTGAAATCTTATATTAACCAAAATATAAAATGTTCTAATCGGGTCTCTGATTGCCCTATCATAGAAGTTTAATAGTGCATTGTACTCGCCATTCCACGCGCTTTAAGATGCCGCCTAGCCCAGTACGCTATCTGAAATAGGAGCTACGTAAGCTGAACAAATGTCACAGAATTACGCTGAATTCTTATATTAACCGTAATATAAAATGATCTAATCGGGTCTCTCTTTGCCTTATCCTAGAATTTGAATAGTGCATTTTACTCGCCATTTCATGCGCTTTGAGATGCCGCTTAGCCCAATACGCTATCTGAAATAGGAGCGACGTAAATTGAACAAATGTGATAGAATTTCGCTGAATCCTTATATTAACCAAAAGATAAAATGATCTAATCCGGTCTCTGTTTGCCCTACCCTAGAAGTTTAATAGTGCATTTTACGAGACATTTCATGCGCTTTGAGATGCCGCCTATCACAATATGCTATCTGAAATAGGAGCGACGTAAATTGAACAAATGTGATAGAATTACGCCGCATCCTTATATTAACCAAAATATAAAATGATCTAATCGGGTCTCTGATTGCCCTATCATAGAAGTTTAATAGTGCATTTTACTCGCCATTCCACGCACATTAAGGTGCCGCCTAGCCCAGTATGCTATCTGAAATAGGAACGACGTAAATTGAACAAATGTGATAGAATTTTGCTGAATTCTTTTATTAACCATAATGTTAAATGATCTAATCGGGTCTCTGTTTGCCTAATCCTAGAAGTTTAATAGTGCATTTTACTCGTCATTTCTTGCGCTTTGAGATGCCGCTTAGCCCAATACGCTATCTGAAATAGGCGCGACGTACATTGAACAAATGTGATAGAATTTCCCTGAATTCTTATATTAACCAAAATATAAAATGATCTAATCCGGTCTCTGTTTGCCCTACCCTAGAAGTATAATAGTGCATTTTACGAGCCATTTCTTGCGCTTTGAGATGCAGCTTAGCCCAATACGCTATCTGAAATAGGAGCGACGTAAATTGAACAAATGTGATAGAAGTTCCCTGAATACTTATATTAACATTAATGTAAAATGATCTAATCGGGTCTCTGTTCGCCCTACCCTAGAAGTTTAATAGTGCATTTTACTCGCCCTTCCACGCGCTTCAAGATGCCGCCTAGCGCAGTACGCTATCTGAAATAGCAGCGACGTTAGTTGAACAAATGTGATAGAATTACGCTGAATCCTTATATTAACCGTAATATAAAATGATCTATTCGGGTCTCTGTGCGCCCTACCCTAGAAGTTTAATAGTGCATTTCACTCGACATTCCATGCACTTTGAGATGTCGCTTAGCCCAATACGCTATTTGTAATAGGAGCGACGTAAATTGAACAAATGTGATAGAATTTCGCTGAATTCTTATATTAACCAAAATATAAAATGATCTAATCGGGTCTCTGATTGCCTACCCTAGAAGTTTAGTAGTGCATTTTACTCGCCATTTCATGCGCTTTGAGATGCCGCTTAGCCCAATACGCTATCTGAAATAGAAGCGATGTAAATTGAACAAATGTGATACAATTTTGCTGAATTCTTAAATTAACCATAATATAAAATGATGTAATCGGGTCTTTGTTCGCCCTACCCAAGAAGTTTAATAGTTCATTTCTCTCGTCATTTCATGCGCTTTGAGATGCCGCTTAGCCCAATACGCTATCTGAAATAGGAGCGACGTAAATTGAACAAATGTGATAGAATTTCCCTGAAATGTTATAGTAAACAAAATATAAAATGACCTAATCGGAACTCTGATTGCCCTATCATAGAAGTTTAGTAGTGCATTTTATTCGCCCTTCCACGCGCTTTAAGATGCCGCCTAGCCCAGTACGCTATCTGAAATAGGAGCGACGTAAACTGAACAAATGTGATAGAATTTCGCTGAATTCTTATATTAACCTTAATGTAAAATGATCTAATCGGGTCTCTGATCGCCCTACCACAGAAGTCTAATAGTGCATTTCACTCGCCATTTCATGCGCTTTGGGATGCCGCTTAGCCCAATACGCTATCTGAAATAGGAGCGACGTAAATTGAACAAATGTGATCGAATTTCCCTGAAATCTTATATTAAACAAAATATAAAATGATCTATCGGGTCTCTGTTCGCCCTACCCAAGAAGTTTAATAGTGCATTTTACTCGCCATACCACGCGCTTTAAGATGCCGCCTAGCCCAGTATGCTATCTGAAATAGGAACGACGTAAATTGAACAAATGTGATAGAATTTCGCTGAATTCTTTTATTAACCATAATGTTAAATGATCTAATCGGGTCTCTGTTTGCCTAATCCTAGAAGTTTAACAGTGCATCTTACTCGCCATTTCATGCGCTTTGAGATGCCGCTTAGCCCAATACGCTATCTGAAATAGGAACGACGCAAATTGAACAAATGTGATAGAATTTCGCTGAATTCTTATATTAACCATAATATAAAATGATGTAATCGGGTCTCTGTTCGCCCTACCCAAGAAGTTTAAGAGTGCATTTCTCTCGTCATTTCATGCGCTTTGAGATGCCGCTTAGCCCAATAGCTATCTGAAATAGGAGCGACGTAAATTGAACAAATGTGATAGAATTTCCCTGAAATCTTATATTAAACAAAATATAAAATGATCTAAACGGGACTCTGATTGCCCTATCACAGAAGTTTAGTAGTGCATTTTACTCGCCCTTCCACGTGCTTTAAGATGCTGCCTAGACCAGTAGACTATCTGAAATAGGAGCGACGTATGTTGAACAAATGTGATAGAATTACGCTGAATTCTTATATTAACCGTAGTATAAAATGATCTAAGCGGGTCTCTGTTTGCATTACCCTAGAAGTTTAATAGTGCATTTTACTCGCCATTTCATGCGCTTTAAGATGCCGCTTCGCCCAATACGCTATCTGCAATAGGATCGACGTAAATGGAACAAATGTGATAGAATTTCGCTGAATTCTAAAATTAACCATAATATAAAATGATCTAAACGGGTCTCTGTTTGCCCTACCCTAGAAGTTTAATAGTGCATTTTACTCGCCATTTCTTGCGCTTTGAGATGCCGCTTAGCCCAATACGCTATCTGAAATAGGAGCGA
>CAKAJE020001552.1:0-156450 GCA_916610135.2 Macropis europaea
TTAGCAAATGTGATAGGATTTCGCTGAATTCTTATTTTAACCTTAATGTAAAATGATCTAATCGGGTCTCTATTCGCAATACCCTAGAAGTTTAATAGTGCATATCACTGGTCATTTCATGCGCTTTAAGGTGCCGCTTAGCCCAATTCGCTATCTGAAATAGGAGCGACGTAAGTTGAACAAATGTGATAGAATTTCGCTGAATTCTTATATTAACAAAATATAAAATGACCTAATCGGGTCTCTGATTGCCCTATCATAGAAGTTTAATAGTGCATTTTACTCGCCATTCTACGCGCTTTAAGATGCCGCCTAGCCCAATACGCTATCTGAAATAGGAGCGACGTAAATTGAACAAATGTGATAGAAATTTCCCTGAATTCTTAAATTAACCTTAATGTAAAATGATCTAATCGGGTCTCTGTTCGCCCTACCCTAGAAGTTTATCAGTGCATTTCACTCGTCATTTCATGCGCTTTGAGATGCCGCTTAGCCCAATACGCTATCTGAAATAGGAGCGACGTAAATTGAACAAATGTGATAGAATTTCGCTGAATTCTTATATTAACCAAAATATAAAATGATCTATTCGGCTCTCTGGTTGCCCTATCATAGAAGCTTAGTAGTGCATTTTACTCGCCATTCCACGCGCTTTAAGATGCCACCTAGCCCAGTACGCTATCTGAAATAGGAGCGACGTAAGTTGAACAAATGTGATAGAATATCGCTGAATTCTTATATTAACCATAATATGAAATGATCTAATCGGGTCTCTGATTGCCCTATCATAGAAGGTTAGTAGTGCATTTTACTCGTCATTACACGCGCTTTAAGATGCCGCCTAGCCCAGTACGCTATCTGAAATAGGAGCGACGTAAATTGAACAAATGTGATAGAATTTTGCTGAATTCTTAAATTAACCATAATACAAAATGATGTAATCGGGTCTCCCTTCCACCGACCCAAGAAGTTTAATAGTGCATTTTAGTCGAGATTTCTTGCGCTTTGAGATGCCGCTTAGCCCAATACGCTATCTGAAATATCAGCGACGTAAATTGAACAAATGTGAGAGAATTTCGCTGAGTCCTTATATTAACCTTAATGTAAAATGATCTAATTGGGTCTCTGTTCGCCCTACCCTAGAGGATTAATAGTGCATTTCACTCGAGATTCATGCGCTTTGAGATGCCGCTTAGCCCAATACGCTACCTGAAATATGAGCGACGTAAATTGAACAAATGTGATAGAATATCGCTGAATTCTTATATTAACGTTAATGTAAAATGATCTAATCGCGTCTCTGTTTGCCTTATCCTAGGAGTTTAATAGTGCATTTCACTCGTCATTTCATGCGCTTTGAGATGCCACTTAGCCCAATAAGCTATCTGAAATAGGAGCGACGTGAGTTGAACAACTGTGTAGATTTTCGCTGAATCCTTATATTAACCAAAATATAAAATGATCTAATAGGGACTCTAATTGCCCTTTCATAGAAGTTTAATAGAGCATTTTACTGGCCATTCCGCGCGCTTTAAGATGCCGCCTAGCCCAGTACGATATCCGAAATAGGAACGACGTAAATTGAACAAATGTGATAGAGTTTCCCTGAAATCTTATATAAAACAAAATATAAAATGATCTAATCGGGTCTCTGTTTGCCATACCCTAGAAGTTTAATAGTGCATTTTACTCGTCATTTCATGCGCTTTGAGATGCCGCTTAGCACAATACGCTATCTGAAATAGGAGCGATGTAAATTGCACAAATGTGATAGAATTTCGCTGAATTCTTTTATTAACCATAATGTAAAATGATCTAACCGGGTCTCTATTCGCCCTAGCCTAGAAGTTTAATAGTGCATCTTATTCGCCATTTCATGCGCTTTGAGATGCCGCTTAGCCCAATACGCTATCTGAAATAGGAGCGACGTAAGTTGAACAAATGTGATAGAATTACGCTGAATTCTTATATTAACCGTATTATAGAATGATCTGATCGGGTCTCTGTTTGCCTTACCCTAGAAGTTTAAAAGTGCATTTTACTCGCCATTTCATGAGCTTTGAGATGCCGCTTAGCCCAATACGCTATCTGAAATAGGAGCGACGTAAATTGAACAAATGTGATAGAATTTCGCTGAATTCTTAAATTAACCATAATATAAAATGATCTAATCGCGTCTCTGTTTGCCTTGTCCTAGGAGTGTAATAGTGCATTTCACTCGTCATTTCATGCGCTTTGAGATGCCGCTTAGTCCAATACGCTATCTGAAATATGAGCGGCGTAAATTAAGCACATGTGATAGAATTGCGCTGAATTCTTAAATTAACGTTAATGTAAAATGATCTATTCGCGTCTCTGTTTGCCTTGTCCTAGGAGTGTAATAGTGCATTTCACTCGTCGTTTCATGCGCTTTGAGATGCCGCTTAGCCCAAGACGCTATCTGAAATAGGAGAGATATAAATTGAACAAATGTGACAGAATATCGTGGAATTCTTTTATTAATCTTAATGTAAAATGATCTAATCGGGTCTCTGTTCGCCCTACCCTAGAAGTTTAATAGTGCATTTCACTCGTCATTTCATGCGCTTTGAGATGCCGCTTAGCCCAATAAGCTATCTGAAATAGGAGCGACGTGAGTTGAACAACTGTGTAGATTTTCGCTGAATCCTTATATTAACCAAAATATAAAATGATCTAATAGGGACTCTGATTGCCCTTTCATAGAAGTTTAATAGAGTATTTTACTGGCCATTCCGCGCGCTTTAAGATGCCGCCTAGCCCAGTACGATATCCGAAATAGGAACGACGTAAATTGAACAAATGTGATGGAATTTCCCTGAAATCTTATATAAAACAAAATATAAAATGATCTAATCGGGTCTCTGTTTGCCATACCCTAGAAGTTTAATAGTGCATTTTACTCGTCATTTCATGCGCTTTGAGATGCCGCTTAGCCCAATACGCTATCTGAAATAGGAGCGATGTAAATTGCACAAATGTGATAGAATTTCGCTGAATTCTTTTATTAACCATAATGTAAAATGATCTAACCGGGTCTCTATTCGCCCTAGCCTAGAAGTTTAATAGTGCATCTTATTCGCCATTCATGCGCTTTGAGATGCCGCTTAGCCCAATACGCTATCTGAAATAGGAGCGACGTAAGTTGAACAAATGTGATAGAATTACGCTGAATTCTTATATTAACCGTATTATAGAATGATCTGATCCGGTCTCTGTTTGCCTTACCCTAGAAGTTTAAAAGTGCATTTTACTCGCCATTTCATGAGCTTTGAGATGCCGCTTAGCCCAATACGCTATCTGAAATAGGAGCGACGTAAATTGAACAAATGTGATAGAATTTCGCTGAATTCTTAAATTAACCATAATATAAAATGATCTAATCGCGTCTCTGTTTGCCTTGTCCTAGGAGTGTAATAGTGCATTTCACTCGTCATTTCATGCGCTGTGAGATGCCGCTTAGCCCAATACGCTATCTGAAATATGAGCGGCGTAAATTAAGCACATGTGATAGAATTGCGCTGAATTCTTAAATTAACGTTAATGTAAAATGATCTAATCGCGTCTCTGTTTGCGTTGTCCTAGGAGTGTAATAGTGCATTTCACTCGTCATTTCATGCGCTTTGAGATGCCGCTTAGCCCAAGACGCTATCTGAAATAGGAGAGATGTAAATTGAACAAATGTGACAGAATTTCGTGGAATTCTTTTATTAATCTTAATGTAAAATGATCTAATCGGGTCTCTGTTCGCCCTACCCTAGAAGTTTAATAGTGCATTTCACTCGTCACTTCATGCGCTTTGAGATGCCGCTTGGCCCAATAAGCTATCTGAAATAGGAGAGATGTAAATTGAACAAATGTGACAGAATTTCGTGGAATTCTTTTATTAATCTTAATGTAAAATGATATAATCGGGTCTCTGTTCGCACTACCCTAGAAGTTTAATAGTGCATTTCACTCATCATTTCATGCGCTTTGAGATGCCGCTTAGCCCAATACGATATCTGAAATAGGAGAGACATAAATTGAACAAATGTGATAGAATTTCGCTGAATTCTTAAATTAACCATAGTATAAAATGATCTAATCGGGTCTCTGTTTGCCGTACCCTAGAAGTTTAATAGTGCATTTTACTCGCCATTTCATGCGCTTTAAGGTGCCGCCTATCCCAATACGCTATCTCAAATTGGAGCTACGTAAATTGAACAAGTGTGATAAAGTTTCGCTTAATTCTTAAATTAAACATAATATGAAATGATCTAACCGGGTCTCTGATTACCCTATCATAGAAGTTTAGTAGTGCATTTTACTCGCCATTCCACGCGCTTTAAGATGCCGCTTAGCCCAATACGCTATCTGAAAGAGGAGCGACGTAAATTGAACAGATATGATAGAATTTCGCTGAATTCTTAAATTAACCTTAATATAAAATGATCTAATCGGGTCTCTGTTTGCCCTACCCTAGAAGATTAATAGTGCATTTTACTCGCCATTCCGCCCGATTTAAGATGCCGCCTAGCACAGTACGCTATCTGAAATAGGAGCTATGTACATTGAACAAATGTGATAGAATTTCCCTGAAATCTTTTATTAACCATAATATAAAATGATCTAATCGGGTCTCTGTTTGCCCTATCATAGAAGTTTAGTAGTGCATATTACTCGCCCTTCCACGCGCTTTAAGATGCCGCCTAGCCCAGTACGCTATCTGAAATAGGAGCGACGTAAGTTGAACAAATGTGATAGAATTACGCTGAATCCTTATATTAACCGTAAAATGAAATGATGTAATCGGGTCTCTGTTTGCCTTACCCTAGAAGTTTAATAGTGCATTTTCCACGCCATTCCACGCGCTTTAAGATGCCGCCCAGCCCATACGCTATCTGAAATAGGAGCCACGTAAATTCAACAAATGTGTAGGAATTTCGCTGAATTCTTAAATTAACCAAAATATAAAATGATCTCATCGGGTCTCTGATTGCCCTATCGTAGAAGTTTAATAGTGCATTTTTCTCGCCATTCCACGCGCTTTATGATGCCGCCTAGCCCAGTACGCTATCTGAAATAGGAGCGACGTAAGTTGAACAAATGTGATAGAATTAGGCTGAATCCTTATATTAACCGTAAAATGAAATGATGTAATCGGGTCTCTGTTTGCCCTACCCTAGAAGTTTAATAGTGCATTTTACTCGCCATTTCATGCACTTTGAGATGCCGCTTAGCCCAATACGCTATCTGAAATAGGAGCGCGTAAATTGAACAAATGTGATAGAATTTCCCTGAATTGTTAAATTAACCATAATATAAACTGATGTAATCGGGTCTCTGTTCGCCCTATCCTAGAAGTTTAATAGTGCATGTCACTCGTCATTTCATGCGCTTTGAGATGCCGCTTAGCTCAATACGCTATCTGAAATATCAGCAACGTTAATTGAACAAATGTGATAGAATTTTGCTGAATTCTTAAATTAACCATAATATAAAATGATATAACTGGGTCTCTGTTTGCCCTACCCTATAAGTTTAATAGTGCATTCTACTCGCCACTTCATGCGCCTTGAGATGCCGCTTAGCCCAATACGCTATCTGAAATAGGAGCGACGTAAATTGAACAAATGTGATAGAATTTCGCTGAATTCTTATATTAACCTTAATGTAAAATGATCTAATCGGGTCTCTGGTCGCCCTACCCTGGAAGTTTAATACTGCATTTTACTCGCCATCTCATGCGCTTTAAGGTGCCGCTTAGCCCAATACGCTATCTGAAATAGGAGCGATGTAAATTGAACAAATGTGATAGAATTTCGCGGAATTTTTAAATTAACCATAATATAAAATGATCTACTCGGGTCTCTGTTTGCCCTACCCTAGAAGTTTAATAGTGCAGTTTACTCGCCATTTCTTGTGCTTTCGGATGCCGCTTAGCCCAATACGCTATCTGAAATATCAGCGACGTAAATTGAACAAATGTGATAGAATGTCGCCGAATCCTTATATTAACCTTAATGTAAAATGATCTAATCGGATCTCTGTTCGCCCTACCCTAGCAGTTTAATAGTGCATTTCACTCGTCATTTCATGCGCTTTGAGATGCCGCTTAGCCCAATAAGCTATCTGAAATAGTTGCGACGTAAATTGAACAAATTTGATAGAATTTCGCTGAATTCTTAAATTAACCATAATATAAAATGATGTAATCGGGTCTCTGTTCGCCCTACCCTAGAAGTTTAATAGTGCATGTCACTCGTCATTTCATGCGCTTCGAGATGCCGCTTAGCTCAATACGCTATCTGAAACATCAGCGACGTTAATTGAACAAATGTGATAGAATTTCGCTGAATTCTTATATTAACCGTAATATAAAATGATCTTATCGGGTCTCTGATTGCCCTATCATAGAAGTTTAATAGTGCATTTTACTCGCCATTCCACGCGCTTTAAGATGCCGCCTAGCCCAGTACGCTACCTGAAATAGGAGCGACGTACATTGAAGAAATGTGATAGCATTTCGCTGAATTCTTAAATTAACCATAATATAAAATGATCTAATCGGGTCTCTGTTTGCCCTACCCTGGAAGTTTAATAGTGCATTTTACTCGTCATTTCATGCGCTTTGAGATGCCGCTTTGCCCAATACGCAATCTGAAATAGGAGCGACGTAAATTGAACAAATGTGATAGAATTTCGCTGAATTCTTAAATTAACCATAATGTAAAATGAACTAATCGGGTCTCTGTTTGCCCTACCCTATAAGTTTAATAGTGCATTCTACTCGCCATTTCATGCACTTTGAGATGCCTCTTAGCCCAATACGCTATCTGAAATATCAGCGACGTAAATTGAACAAATGTGTAGGAATTTCGCATAATTCTTAAATTAACCATAATATAAAATGATCTCATCGGGTCTCTGATTGCCCTATCGTAGAAGTTTAATAGTGCATTTTTCCTGCCATTCCACGCGCTTTAAGATGCCGCCTAGCCCAGTACGCTATCAGAAATTGGAGCGGCGTAAGTTGAACAAATGTGATAGAATTACGCTGAATTCTTATATTAACCGTAATATAAAATGATCTACTCGGGTCTCTGTTTGCCGTACCCTAGAAGTTTAATAGTGCAGTTTACTCGCCATTTCTTGCGCTTTGAGATGCCGCTTAGCCCAATACGCTATCTGAAATATCAGTGACGTAAATTGAACAAATGTGATAGAATTTCGCTGAATTCTTATATTAACCTTAATGTAAAATGATCTAATCGGATCTCTGTTCGCCCTACCCTAGAAGTTTAATAGTGCATTTCACTCGACATTTCATGCGCTTTGAGATGCCGCTTAGCCCAATAAGCTATCTGAAATAGTTGCGACGTAGATTGAACAAATGTGATAGAATTTCCCTGAAATCTTATATTAACCAAAATATAAAATGATGTAATCGGGTCTCTGATTGCCCTACCATAGAAGTTTAGTAGTGCATTTTACTCGACATTTCATGCGCTTTAAGATTCCGCTTAGCCCAATACGCTATCTAAAATAGAAGAGACGTAAATTGAACAAATGTGATAGAATTACGCAGAATTCTTATATTAACGATAATATAAAATGATCTAATGAGGTCTCCGATTACCCTATCATAGAAGTTTAATAGTGTATTTTACTAGTCATTTCATGCGCTTTGAGATGCCGCTTAGCACAGTTCGCTATCTGAAATTGGAGCGACGTAAATTGAACAAATGTGATAGAATTTCATTGAATTCCTATATTAACCATAATATAAAATGATCTATTTGGGTCTCTGATTGCCCTATCACAGAAGTTTAATAGTGCATTTTGCTCGACATTTCATGCGCCTTAAGATGCCGCATAGCCCAATGCGCTATCTGAAATTGGAGCTACGTAAATTGAACAAATGTGATAGAATAACGCTGAATTCTTAAATTAACCATAATATAAAATGATCTAATCGGGTCTCTGTTTACCCTATCATAGAAGCTTAATAGTGCATTTTACCTGGTCAGTTCATGCGCTTTAAGCTGCCGCCTAGTCCAATACGTTATCTGAAATAGGAGCGACGTAAATTGAACAAATGTGATAGAATTTCGCTGAATTCTTATATTAACCATAATACAGAATGATCTAATCGGGTCTCTGATTGTCCCATCATCGAAGTTTAACAGTGCATTTTACTCGTCAGCCCATGCGCTTTAAGATGCCGCATAGCCCAGTACGCTATCTGAAATTGGAGCTACGTAAATTGAACTGACGTGATAGAATTTCGCAGAATTCTTATATTAACCATAATATAATATGATATACTCGTGTCTCTGATTGCCCTATCATAGAAGTTTAATAGTGCATGTTACTCGTCATTTCATGAGCTTTAAGATGCCGCCTAGCCGAATACGCTATCTGAAATTGGAACTACGTAAATTGAACAAACGTGATGGAATTACGCAGAATTCTTATATTAACATAACATAATTCGATCTATTCGGGTCTCTGAGTGCCCTACCCTAGAAGTTTAATAGTGCATTTTACTCGTTATTTCATGCGCTTTGAGATGCCGCTTAGCCCAATACGCTATCTGAAATAGGAACGACGTAACTTGAACAAATGTGATGGAATTTTCCTGAAATCTAATATTAAACAAAATATAAAATGATCTAATCGGGTCTCTGATTGCCCTATCATAGAAATTTAATAGTGCATTTTACTCGCCATTCCACGTGCTTTAAGATGCCGTCTAGCCCAGTACGCTATCTGAAATTGGAGCGACGTAAGTTGAACAAATGTGATAGAATTACGCTGCATTCTTATATTAACCGTAATATAAAATGATCAAATCGTGTCTCTGTTTGCCTTACCCTAGAAGTTTAATAGTGCATCTTACTCGCCATTTCATGCGCTTTGAGATGCCGCTTAGCCCAATACGCTATCTGAAATAGGAGCGACGTAAATTGAACAAATGTGATAGAATTTCGCTGAATTCTTAAATTAACCATAATATAAAATGATCTAATCGGGTCTCTGTTTGCCCTATCATAGAAGTTTAATAGTGCATTTTACTCGTCATTTCATGCGCTTTAAGGTGCCGCTTAGCCCAATACGCTATCTGAAATAGGAGCGACGTACATTGAACAAATGTGATAGGATTTCGCAGAATTCTTATATTAACCATAATTTAAAATGATCTTATCGGGCCCTTGATTGCCGTATCGTAGAAGTTTAGTAGTGCATTTTACTCGTCATTTCATGCGCTTTAAGGTGCCGCCTAGCCCAATACGCTGTTTGAAATTGGAGCTACGGAAATTGAACAAGTGTGATAAAGGCTCGCTGAATTCTTAAATTAACCATAATATAAAATGATCTAATCGGGTCTCTGTTTACCCTATCATAGAAGCTTAATAGTGCATTGTACCTGGTCGGTTCATGCGCTTTAAGCTGCCGCTTATCCCGATACGCTATCTGAAATAGGAGCGACGCAAATTGAACAAATGTTATAGAATTACGCAGAATTCTTATACTAACCATAATTTAAAATGATCTAATCGTGTCTCTGATTGCCCTATCATAGAAGTTTAATAGTGCATTTTACTCGCCATTTCATGTGCTTTATGATGCCGCCTAGCTCAATACGATATCTGCTGTAGGAGCGACGTGAATTGGACAAATGTGATAGAGTTACGACTAATTCTTAAATTAACAACAATACAAGATGATCTAATGGGAATTCTAATTGCCCCATCATAGAAGGTTAGCAGTGTATTTTGCTCGTCATTCCACGCGCTTTAAGATGCCGCTTAGCCAATACGCTATCTGAAATAGGGGCGACGTAAATTGAACAAATGTGATAAAATTACGCAGAATTCTTATATTAACCATAATATAAAATGATCTAATCGGGTCTCCGATTGCCCTATCATAGAAAGTTAGTAGTGCATTTTGCTCGTCATTCCACGCGCTTTAAGAGGCCGCTTAGCCAATACGCTGTCTGAAGCAGGAGCGACGTAAATTGAACAAACGTGATAGAATTACGCAGAATTCTTATATTATTCATAATATAATATGATCTAATCTGGTCTCTGATTGTCCTGTCATAGAAGCTTAATAGTGCATTCTATTCGTCATTCCATGCGTTTTAAGGTGCCGCGTAGCCCAATACGCTATCTGAAATAGGGGCGACGTAAATTGAACAAATGTGATAGAATTTCACTGAATTCTTAAATTAACCATAATATAAAATGATCTAATCGGGTCTCTGTTTACCCTACCCTAGAAGTTTAATAGCGCATTTTACTTGACATTTCATGGGCTTTAAGATGCCACCTAGCCCAATACGCTATCTGAAATAGGGGCGACGTAAATTGAGCAAATGTGATAAAATTTCGCTGAATTCTTATATTAACCATAGTATAAGATGACCTAACCGGGTCTCTGATTGCCCTATCCGAGAAGTTTAGTAGTGCATTTTACTCGACATTCCATGCGCTTTAAGATGCCGCCCAGCCCTATACGCTATCTGAAATTGGGGCTACGTAAATTGAACGAACGTGATAGAATTCCGCAGAATTCTTATATTAACCATAATATAATACGATCTATTCGGGTCTCTGACTGCCCTATCATAGAAGTTTAATAGTGCATTTTACTCGCCACTCCATGCGCTTTAAGATGCCGCCTAGCCCAATACGCTATCTGAAATAGGAGCGACGTAATTGAACAAATGTGATAGAATTACGCTGAATTCTTCTATTAATCATAATATAAGATGACCTAATCGGGTCTCTGATTGCCCTATCCTCGAAGTTTGGTAGTGCATTTTACTCGACATTTCATGCGCTTTAAGATGCCGCTTAGCAAAACACGCTATCTGAAATAGGAGCGACGTAAATTGAACAAATGTGATCGAATTACGCAGAATTCTTATATTAGCCATAATATAAAATGATCTATTCGGGTCTCTGATTGCCCCATCATAGAAGTTTAATAGTGCATTTTACTCGCCACTCCATGCGCTTTAAGATGCCGCCTAGCCCAATACGCTATCTGAAATAGGAGCGACGTAAATTGAACAAATGTGATAGAATTACGCTGAATTCTTCTATTAATCATAATATAAGATGACCTAATCGGGTCTCTGATTGCCCTATCCTCGAAGTTTTGTAGTGCATTTTACTCGACATTTCATGCGCTTTAAGATGCCGCTTAGCACAACACGCTATCTGAAATAGGAGCGACGTAAATTGAACAAATGTGATCGAATTACGCAGAATTCTTATATTAGCCATAATATAAAATGATCTAGTCGGGCCTCTGATTGCCTTAACCTTGAAGCTTAATAGTGCATTCTACTCTACATTTCATGCGCTTTAAGATGCCGCCTAGCCCAATATGCTATCTGAAATAGAAGCGACGTAAATTAAACAAATGTGATAGAATTACGCAGAATTCTTATATTAACCATAACATTGAATTATCTAATCGGGTCTCTGATTGCTGTTTCATAGAAGTTTAATAGTGCATGTTACTCGTCATTTCATGCGCTTTAAGGTGCCACCTAGCCCAATACGCTATCTGAAATAGGGGCGACGTAAATTGAACAAATGTGATAGAATTACGCAGAATTCTTATATTAAACATAATATAATACGATCTATCCGTGTCTCTGATTGCCCTATCATAGAAGTTTAATAGTGCATTTTACTCGTCATTTCATGCGCTTTAAAATGCCGCCTAGCCCAATACGCTATCTGAAATAAGAGCGACATAAATTGAACAAATGTGATAGAATTACGCATGATTCTTATATAAACCATAACATAATACGCTCTATTCGGGTCTCTGATTGCCCCATCATAGAAGTTTAATAGTGCATTTTACTCGTCATTTCAAGCGCTTTAAGGTACCGTTTAGGCCAATACGCTATATGAAACAGGAGCGACGTAAGTTGAACAAATGTGATAGAATTTCGCTGAATCCTTAAATTAAACATAATATAAAATGATCTAATCGCGTCTCTGTTTGCCCTACCCTAGAAGTATAATAGTGCATTTTACTCGACATTTCATGCACTTTAAGATGAAACCTAGCCCAATACGCTATCTGAAATAGAGGCGACGTAAATTGAACAAATGTGATAAAATTACGCAGAATTCTTATATTAATCATAATATAAAATGATCTAATCTGGTCTCTGTTTGCCCTACCCAAGAAGTTTAACAGTGCATTTTACTCGACATTTCATGGGCTTTAAGATGCCACCTAGCCCAATACGCTATCTGAAATAGGGGCGACGTAAATTGTACAAATGTGATAAAATTACGCTGCATTCTTATATTAACAATAATATAAGATGATCTAATCGGGTCTCTGATTGCCCTATCCTAGAAGTTTAGTAGAGCATTTTACTCGTCATTTCATGCGTTTTAAGGTGCCGCCTAGCCCAATACGCTATCTGAAATTGGATCTGCGTAAATTGAATAAATGTGATAGAGTTACGCAGAATTCTTATATTAACCATCATATAAAATGATCTAATCGTGCCTCGGATTGCCCTATCTTAGAAGTTCAATAGTGCACTTTACTCGACATTTCATGGGCTTTAAGATGCCACCTAGCCCAATACGCTATCTGAAATAGGAACGACGTAAATTAAGCAAATGTGATAGAATTACGCATAATTCTTATATTAACCATAATATAAAATGATCTAATCGGGTCTCTGATTGCCCTATCATAGAAGTTTAATAGTGCATTTTACTCGTCATTCATGCGCTTTAAGGTGCCGCCTAGCCCAATACGCTATCTGAAATAGGAGCGACGCAAATTGAACAAATGTGATAGAATTTCGCTGAATTCTTATACTAACCATAATATAAGATGACCTAATCGGGTCTCTGTTTGCCTTACCCAAGAATTTTAATAGTGCATTTGCTCGACATTTCATGCGCTTTATGATGCAACCGAGCCCAATACGCTATCTGAAATAGGGGCGACGTAAATTGAACAAATGTGATAACATTACGCCGAATTCTTATATTGACAATAATATAAAATGATCTAATCGTGTCTCCGATTGCCCTATCATAGAAGTTTAATAGTGCATTTTACTCGTCATTTCATGCGCTTTAAATTGCCCGTTAGCCCAATACGCTATCTGAAATTGGAGCTACGTAATTTGAACAAGTGTGATAGAGTGTCGCTGAATTCTTCAATTAACCATAATATAAAATGATCTAATCGGGTGTCTGTTTGCCCTACCCTAGAAGTTTAATAGTGCATTTTACTCGACATTTCATGCGCTTTGAGATGCCGCTTAGCACAATACGCTATCTGAAATAGGAGCGACGTAACTGGAACAAATGTGATAGAAGTTCGCTGTATTCTTCAATTACCCATAATGTAAAATGATCTAATCGGGTCTCTGTTCGCCCTACCCTAGAAGTTTAATAGTGCATTTCACTTGACATTCCATGCGCTTTGAGATGCCGCTTAGCCCATTACGCTATCTGAAATAGGAGCGACGTAAATTGAACAAATGTGATAGAATTACGCTGAATTCTTATATTAACCAAAATATAAAATGATCTGAACGGGTCTCTGATTGCCCTATCATAGAAGTTTAATAGTGCATTTTGCTCGCCATTCCACGCGGTTTAAGATGCCGCTTAGCCCAATACGCTATCAGAAATAGGAGCGACGCAAATTGAACAAATGTGATAGAATTTCGCAGAATTCTTATATTAACCAAAATATAAAATAATCTAATCGGGTTTCTGATTGCCCTACCCTAGAAGTTTAATAGTGCATTTTACTCTACATTTCATGCGCCTTGAGATGCCGCTTAGCCCAATACGCTATCTGAAATAGGAGCGACGTAAATTGAAAAAATGTGATAGAATTTCGCTGAATTCTTATATTAACCATAATGTAAAATGATCTAATCGGGTCTCTGTTCGCCCTAACCAAGAAGTTTAATAGTGCATTCCACTCGTCATTTCATGCGCTTTGGGATGCCGCTTAGCCCAATACGCTATATGAAATAGGAGCGACGTAAATGGAAATAATGTGATAGAGTTTCGCTGAATACTTATATTAACCAAAATATAAAATGATCTAATCGGTTCTCTGATTGCCCTATCATAGAAGTTTAATAGTGCATTTTACTCGCCATTCCACGCGCTTTAAGATGCCGCCTAGCCCAGTACGCTGTCTGAAATAGGAGCGACGTAAATTGAACGAACGTGATAGAATTTTGCTGAATTCTTTAATTAACCATAATATAAAATGATCTAATAGGGTCTCTGATTGCCCTACCCTAGAGGTTTAATTGTTCATTTTACACGCCATCTCATGCGATTTGAGATGCCGCTTAGCCCAATACGCTATCTGAAATAGGAGCGACGTAAATTGAACAAATGTGATAGAATTTCGCTGAATTCTTATATTAACCATAATGTAAAATGATCTAATCGGGTCTCTGTTCGCCCTAACCTGGAAGTTTAATAGTGCATTCCACTCGTCATTTCATGTGCTTTGAGATGCCGCTTAGCCCAATCCGCTATCTGAAATAGGAGCGACGGAAATTGAACAATTGTGATAGAATGTCGCTGAATTCTTATATCAACCAAAATATGGAATGATCTAATCGGGTCTCTGATTGCCCTATCATAGAAGTTTAATAGTGCATTTTCCTCGCCATTCCACGCGCTTTAAGATGCCGCCTTACCCAGTACGCTATCTGAAACAGGAACGACGTAAATTGAACAAATGTAATAGAATTTTGCTGAACTCTTAAATTAAACATAATATAAAATTATCTAATCGGGTCTCTCTTTGCCCAACCGTTGAAGTTGAATAGTGCACTTTATTCGCCATTTCATGCGCTTTGAGATGCCGCTTAGCCCAATACGCTATCTGAAATAGGAGCGACGTAAATTGAACGAATGTGATAGAATTTCGCTGAATTCTTAAATTAACCATAATATAAAATTATCTAATCGGGTCTCTCTTTGCCCAACCGTTGAAGTTGAATAGTGCACTTTACTCGCCATTTCATGCGCTTTGAGATGCCGCTTAGCCCAATACGCTATCTGAAATAGGAGCGACGTAAATTGAACAAATGTGATAGAATTTCGCTGAATTCTTAAATTAACCATAATGTAAAATGATCTAATCGGGTCTCTGTTTGCCCTACCGTAGAAGTTTAATAGTGCATTTTACTCGCCATTTCATGCGCTTTGAGATGCTGCTTGGCCCAATACGCTATCTGAAATAGTAGCGACGTAGATTGAAGAAATGTGATAGAATTTCGCTGAATTCTTATATTAAACAAAATATAAAATGATCTAATCGGGTCCCTGTTTGCCCTACCCAAGAAGTTTAACAGTGCAATTTACTCGCCATTTCATGCGCTTTGAAATGCCGCTTAGCCCAATACGCTATCTGAAATAGGAGCGACGTAAATTGAACAAATGTGATAGAATTTCGCTGAATTCTTAAATTAACCATAATATAAAATTATCTAATCGGGTCTCTGTTTGCCCTACCGTTGAAGTTTAATAGTGCATTTTACTCGCCATTTCATGCGCTTTGAGATGCCGCTTGGCCCAATACGGTATCTGAAATAGGAGCGACGTAGATTGAACAAATGTGATAGAATTACGCCGAGTTATTAAATTAACCATAATATAAAATGATCTAATCGGGTCTCTGTTTGCCCTTCCGTTGAAGTTTAATAGTGAATTTTACTCGCCATTTCATGCGCTTTGAGATGCCGCTTAGCCCAATACGCTATCTGAAATAGGAGCGACGTAAATTGAACAAATGTGATTGAATTTCGCGGAATTCTTAAATTAACCATAATATAAAATGATCTAATCGGGTCTCTGTTTGCACTACCGTTGAAGTTTAATAGTGCATTTTACTCGCCATTTCATGCGCTTTGAGATGCCGCTTGGCCCAGTACGGTATCTGAAATAGGAGCGACGTAGATTGAACAAATGTGATAGAATTACGCTGAATTCTTATATTAACCGTAATATAAAATGATCTAATCGGGTCTCTGATCGCCCTACCCTAGAAGTTTAATAGTGCATGTCACTCGTCATTTCCTGTGCTTTGAGATGCCGCTTAGCCTAATACCCTATCTGAAATAGGAGCGACTTAAATTGAACAAATGTGATAGAATTTCGCTGAATTCTTATATTAACCATAATGTAAAATGATCTAATCGGGTCTCTGGTCCCCGTAGCCTAGAAGTTTGATAGTGCATTTCACTCGTCGTTTCATGCGCTTTGAGATGCCGCTTAGCCCAGTACGCTATCTGAAATAGGAGTGACGTAAATTGAACAAATGTGATAGAATTTCCCTGAATTCCTATAATAACCTTAATGTAAAATGATCTAATCGTGTCTCTGTTCGCCCTACCCTAGAAGTTTAATAGTGCATTTCACTCGTCATTCCACGCGCTTTAAAATGCCGCCTAGCTCAGTACGCTATCTGAAATAGGAGCGACGTAAGTTGAACAAATGTGATAGAATTACGCTGAATTCTTATATTAACCGTGATATAAAATGATCTAATCGGGTCTCTGTTTGCCTTACCCTAGAAGCTTAACAGTGCATTTTACTCGCCATTTCATGCGCATTGAGATGCCGCTTATCCCAATACGCTATCTGAAATAGGAGCGACGTAAATTTAGCAAATGTGATAGGATTTCGCTGAATCCTTATATTAACCAAAATATAAAATGACCTAATCGGGTCTCTGATTGCCCTATCATAGAAGTTTAGTAGTGCATTCTAGTAGCCATTCCACGCGCTTTAAGCTGCCGCCTAGCTCAGTACGCTATCTGAAATAGTAGCGACGTAAGTTGAACAAATGTGACAGAATTACGCTGAATACTTATATTAACCGTAATATAGAATGATCTAACCGGGTCTCTGTTTGCCTTATCCTAGATGTTTAACGGTGCATTTTATTTGCCATTTCATGCGCCTTGAGGTGCCGCTTAGCCCAATACGCTATCTGAAATAGAAGCGACGTAAATTGAACAAATGTGATAGACTTTTGCTGAATTCTTAAATTAACCATAATATAAAATGATCTAATAGGGTCTCTGTTTGCCCTACCCTAGAAGTTTAATAGTGCATTTCACTCGCCATTCCACGCGCTTTTAGATGCCGCCTAGCCCAGTACGCTATCTGAAATAGGAGCGCCGTAAGTTGAACAAATGTGACTGAATTACGCTGAGTTCTTAAATTAACCATAATATAAAATGATCTAATCGGGTCTCCGTTTGCCCTACCATAGAAGTTTAATAGTGCATTTTCTCGCCATTTCATGCGCATTGAGATGCCGCTTAGCCCAGTGCGCTATCTGAAATAGGAGCGATGTAAATTGAACAAATGTGATAGAATATCGCTGAATTCTTTTATTAACCATAATGTAAAATGATCTAATCGGGTCTCTGGTCCCCGTAGCCTAGAAGTTTGATAGTGCATTTCACTCGTCACTTCATGCGCTTTGAGATGCCGCTTAGCCCAATACGCAATCTGAAATAGGAGCCACGTAAATTGAACAAATCTAATAGAATTTCGCTGTATTCTTAAATTAACCATAATGTAAAATGATCTATTCGGGTCTCTGTTCGCCCTACCATAGAAGTTTAACAGTGCATTTCACTCGTCATTTCATGCGCTTTGAGATGCCGCTTAGCCGAATACGCTATCTGAAATAGGAGTGACGTAAATTGAACAAATGTGATAGACTTTCTCTGAATTCTTATATTAACATTAATGTAAAATGATGCAATCGGGTCTCTGTTCGCCCTACCCTAGAAGTTTAATAGTGCATTTCACTCGTCATTTCATGCGCTTTGTGATGCCGCTTAGCCCAATACGCTATCTGAAATAGGAGCAACGTAAATTGAACAAATGTGATAGAATTTCGCTGAATTCTTATATTAAACAAAATATAAAATGATCTAATCGGGTCTCGGATTGCCCTATCATAGAAGTTAAATAGTGCATTTACCTCGCCATTCCACGCGCTTTAAGATGCCGCCTTGCCCAGTACGCTATCTGAAACAGGAAAGACGTAAATTGAACAAATGTAATAGAATTTTGCTGAATTCTTAAATTAAACATAATATAAAATGATATAATCGGGTCTCTGTTTGCCCTACCCTAGAAGTTTAATAGTGCATTTTACTCGTCATTTCATGCGCTTTGAGATGCCGCTTCGCCCAATACGCTATCTGAAATAGGAGCGATGTAAATTGAACAAATGTGATAGAATTTCGCTGAATTCTTTTATTAACCATAACGTAAAATGATCTAATCGGGTCTCTGTTCGCCCTTGCCTAGAAGTTTAATAGTGCATTTTATTCGCCATTTCATGCGATTTGAGATGCCGCTTAGCCCAATACGCTACCTGAAATAGGAGCGACGTAAATTGAACAAATGTGATAGCATTTCCCTGAAATCTTATATTAACCAAAATATAAAATGATGTAATCGGGTCTCTGATTGCCGTATCATAGAAGTTTAATAGTGCATTTTCCTCGCCATTCCACGCGCTTTAAAATGCCGCCTTGCCCAGTACGCTATCTGAAATAGGAACGACGTAAATCGAACAAATGTGATAGAATTTTGCTGAATTCTTAAATTAACCATAATATAAAATGATATAATCTGGTCTCTGTTTGCCCGACCCTTGAAGTATAATAGTGCATTTTACTCGTCATTTCATGCGCTTCGAGATGCCGCTTAGCCCAATACGCTATCTGAAATCGGAGCGATGTAAATTGAACAAACGTGATAGAATTTCGCTGTATTCTTATATTAACCATAGTGTAAAATGACCTAATCGGGCCACTGTTCGCCCTACACTAGAAGTTTAATAGTGCATTCCACTCGTCATTTCATGGGCTTTGAGATGCCACCCTGCCCAGTACGCTATCTGAAATAGGAGCGATGTAAATTGAACAAATGTGATAGAATTTCGCTGAATTCTTTTATTAACCATAACGTGAAATGATCTAATCGGGTCTCTGTTCGCCCTTGCCTAGAAGTTTAATAGTGCATTTTATTCGCCATTTCATGCGCTTTGAGATGCCGCTTAGCCCAATACGCTACCTGAAATAGGAGCGACGTAAATTGAACAAATGTGATAGAATTTCCCTGAAATCTTATATTATACAAAATATAAAATGATCTAATCGGGTCTCTGATTGCCCTGTCATAGAAGTTTAATAGTGCATTTTGCTCGCCATTCCACGCGCTTTAAGATGCCGCCTTGCCCAGTAAGCTATCTGAAATAGGAACGACGTAAATTGAACAAACGTGATAGAATTTTGCTTAATTCTTAAATTAACCATAATATAAAATCATCTAATCGGGTCTCTGTTTGCCGTACCCTAGAAGTTTAATAGTGCATTTTACTCGCCATTTCATGCGTTTTGAGATGCCTATTAGCCTAATACGCTATCTGAAATAGGAGCGACTTAAATTGAACAAATGTGATAGAATTTCGCTGAATTCGTATATTAACCATAATGTAAAATGATCTAATCGGGTCTCTGTTCGCCCTACCCTATAAGTTTAATAGTGCATTCCACGCATCATTTCATGCGCTTTGAGATGCCGCTTAACCCAATACGCTATCTGAAATAGGAGCGACGTAAATTGAACAAATGTGATAGAATTTCGCTGAATCCTTATATTAACCAAAGTATAAAATGATCTAATCGGGTCTCCGATCGCCCTACCCTAGAAGTTTAATAGTGCATTTTACTCGCCATTTCATGCGCTTTGAGATGCCGCTTAGCCCAATACGCAATCTGAAATAGGAGCCACGTAAATTGAACAAATCTAATAGAATTTCGCTGTATTCTTAAATTAACCATAACGTAAAATGATCTAATCGGGTCTCTGTTCGCCCTACCCTAGAAGTTTAATAGTGCATTTCACTCGTCATTTCGTGCGCTTTGAGATGCCGCTTAGCCGAATACGCTATCTGAAATAGGAGCGACATAAATTGAACAAATGTGATAGAATTTCGCTGCATCCTTATATTAACCAATGTATAAAATGATCTAATCGGGTCTCCGATTGCCCTACCCTAGAAGTTTAATAGTGCATTTTACTCGCCATTTCATGTGCTTTGAGATGCTGCTTAGCCCAATACGCTATCTGAAATAGGAGCGACGTAAATTGCACAAATGTGATAGAATTTCGCTGAATTCTTATATTAACCATAATGTAAAATGATCTAACCGGGTCTCTGTTTGCCCTACCCTAGAAGTTTAATAGTGCAATTTACTCGCCATTTCATGCGCTTTGAGATGCCGCTTAGCCCAATACGCTATCTGAAATAGGAGCGGCGTAAAGTGAACAAATGTGATAGAATTTCGCTGAATTCTTATATTAAACAAAATATAAAATGATCTAATCGGGTCTCTGTTTGCCCTACCCTAGAAGTTTAATAGTGCAATTTACTCGCCATTTCATGCGCTTTGAGATGCCGCTTAGCCCAATATGCTATCTGAAATAGGAGCGACGTAAATTGAACGAATGTGATAGAATTTCGCTGAATTCTTAAATTAACCATAGTATAAAATTATCTAATCGGGTCTCTGTTTGCCCTACCGTTGAAGTTTAATAGTTCATTTTACTCGCCATTTCATGCGCTTTGAGATGCCGCTTGGCCCAATACGGTATCTGAAATAGGAGCCACGTAGATTGAACAAATGTGATAGAATTACGCTGAATTCTTATATTAACCGTAATATAAAAAGATCTAATCGGGTCTCTGTTTGCCTTACCTTAGATGTTTGATAGTGCATTTTACTCGCCATGTCATGCGCTTTGAGATGCCGCTTAGCCCAATACGCTATCTGAAATAGGAGCGACGTAAATTGAACGAATGTGATAGAATTTCGCTGAATTCTTAAATTAACCATAATATAAAATTATCTAATCGGGTCTCTCTTTGCCCAACCGTTGAAGTTGAATAGTGCACTTTACTCGCCATTTCATGCGCTTTGAGATGCCGCTTAGCCCAATACGCTATCTGAAATAGGAGCGACGTAAATTGAACAAATGTGATAGAATTTCGCTGAATTCTTAAATTAACCATAATATAAAATGATCTACTCGGGTCTCTGTTTGCCCTACCGTAGAAGTTTAATAGTGCATTTTACTCGCCATTTCATGCGCTTTGAGATGCTGCTTGGCCCAATACGCTATCTGAAATAGTAGCGACGTAGATTGAACAAATGTGATAGAATTTCGCTGAATTCTTATATTAAACAAAATATAAAATGATCTAATCGGGTCCCTGTTTGCCCTACCCAAGAAGTTTAACAGTGCAATTTACTCGCCATTTCATGCGCTTTGAAATGCCGCTTAGCCCAATACGCTATCTGAAATAGGAGCGACGTAAATTGAACAAATGTGATAGAATTTCGCTGAATTCTTAAATTAACCATAATATAAAATTATCTAATCGGGTCTCTGTTTGCCCTACCGTTGAAGTTTAATAGTGCATTTTACTCGCCATTTCATGCGCTTTGAGATGCCGCTTGGCCAAATACGGTATCTGAAATAGGAGCGACGTAGATTGAACAAATGTGATAGGATTATGCCGAGTTATTAAATTAACCATAATATAAAATGATCTAATCGGGTCTCTGTTTGCCCTTCCGTTGAAGTTTAATAGTGAATCTTACTCGCCATTTCATGCGCTTTGAGATGCCGCTTAGCCCAATACGCTATCTGAAATAGGAGCGACGTAAATTGAACAAATGTGATAGAATTTCGCGGAATTCTTAAATTAACCATAATATAAAATGATCTAATCGGGTCTCTGTTTGCCCTACCGTAGAAGTTTAATAGTGCATTTTACTCGCCATTTCATGCGCTTTGATATGCTGCTTGGCCCAGTACGCTATCTGAAATAGGAGCGACGTAGATTGAACAAATGTAATAGAATTTCGCTGAATTCTTATATTAAACAAAATATAAAATTATCTAACCGGGTCTCTGTTTGCCCTACCCAAGAAGTTTAACAGTGCAATTTACTCGCCACTTCATGCGCTTTGAATTGCCGCTTAGCCCAATACGCTATCTGAAATAGGAGCGACGTAAATTGAACAAATGTGATAGAATTTCGCTGAATTCTTAAATTAACCATAATATAAAATTACCTAATCGGGTCTCTGTTTGCCCTACCGTTGAAGTTTAATAGTGCATTTTACTCGCCATTTCATGCGCTTTGAGATGCCGCTTGGCCCAGTACGGTATCTGAAATAGGAGCGACGTAGATTGAACAAATGTGATAGAATTACGCTGAATTCTTATATTAACCGTAATATAAAATGATCTAATCGGGTCTCTGTTTGCCTTACCTTAGAAGTTTGATAGTGCATTTTACTCGCCATGTCATGCGCTTTAAGATGCCGTCTAGCCCAGTGCGCTATCTGAAATAGGAGCAACGTAAATTGAACAAATGTGATAGAAATACGCTGAATTCTTATATTAACCGTAATATAAAATGATCTTATCGGGTCTCTGTTTGCCTTACCCTAGAAGTTTAATAGTGCATTTTACTCGCCATTTCATGCGTTTTGAGATGCTGCTTAGCCCAATACGCTATCTGAAATAGGAGCGACGTAAATTGCACAAATGTGATAGAATTTCGCTGAATTCTTATATTAACCATAATATAAAATTATCTAATCGGGTCTCTGTTTGCCCTACCGTTGAAGTTTAATAGTACATTTTACTCGCCATTTCATGCGCTTTGAGATGCCGCTTGGCCCAATACGGTATCTGAAATAGGAGCGACGTAGATTGAACAAATGTGATAGAATTACGCTGAATTCTTATATTAACCGTAATATAAAATGATCTAATCGGGTCTCTGATCGCCCTACCCTAGAAGATTAATAGTGCATGTCACTCGCCATTTCCTGTGCTTTGAGATGCCGCTTAGCCTAATACCCTATCTGAAATAGGAGCGACTTAAATTGAACAAATGTGATAGAATTTCGCTGAATTCTTATATTAACCATAATGTAAAATGATCTAATCGGGTCTCTGTTCGCCCTAACCAAGAAGTTTAATAGTGCATTCCACTCATCATTTCATGCGCTTTGAGATGCCGCTTAGCCCAATACGCTATATGAAATAGGAGCGACGTAAATGGAAAAAATGTGATAGAGTTTCGCTGAATACTTATATTAACCAAAATATAAAATGATCTGATCGGGTCTCTGATTGCCCTATCATAGAAGTTTAATTGTGCATTTTGCTCGCCATTCCACGCGGTTTAAGATGCCGCTTAGCCCAGTACGCTGTCTGAAATAGGAGCGACGTAAATTGAACGAACGTGATAGAATTTTGCTGAATTCTTTAATTAACCATAATATAAAATGATCTAATAGGGTCTCTGATTGCCCTACCCTAGAGGTTTAATTGTGCATTTTACACGCCATCTCATGCGATTTGAGATGCCGCTTAGCCCAATACGCTATCTGAAATAGGAGCGACGTAAATTGAACAAATGTGATAGAATTTCGCTGAATTCTTATATTAACCATAATTTAAAATGACCTAATCGTATCTCTGATTGCTATATCCGGGAAGTTTAATAGTGCATTTTACTCGTCATTTCATGCGCTTTAAGATGCCGAATCGCCCAATACGCTATCTGAAATTGGAGTAGCGAAAATTGAATAAATGTGATAGAGTTACGCAGAATTCTTATATAAACCATAATATAAAATGATCTCATCGGGTCTCTGATTGCCCTAGCAAAGGAGTTTAGTACTGCATTTTACTCGTCACACCATGCGCTTTAAGGTGCCGCCTAGCCCAATACGCTATCTGAAATAGGGGCGACGTAAATTGAACAAATGTGATAGAATTACGCAGAATTCTTATATTAACCATAATTTAAGGTGATCTAATCGGGTCTCTGATTGCCCTGTCACAGAAGTTCAGCAGTGCATTTTACTCGTCATTTCATGCGCTTTAAGGTGCCGTCTAGCCCAATCCGCTATCTAAAATTGGAGCAGCGTAAATTGAATAAATGTGATAGAGTTACGCAGAATTCTTATATAAACCATAATATAAAATGATCTCACCGGGTCTCTGCTTGCCCTATCAAAGAAGTTTAGTACTGCATTTTACTCGTCATTCCATGCGCTTTAAGGTGCCGCTTAGCCCAATGCGCTATATGAAATGGGAGCGATGTAAATTGAATAAATGTGATAGAATTACGCAGGATTCTTATATTACCCATAATTTAAAATGACCTTGTCGGGTCTGTGATTGCCCTATCCGTGAAGTTTAGTAGTGCATTTTACTCGTAATTTCATGCGCTTTAAGATGCTGCTTAACCCAATACGCTATCTGAAATAGGAGCGACGTAAATTGAACAAATGTGATAAAATTACGCTAAATTCTTATATTAACTATAATATAAAATGATCTAATCGGGTCTCTGTTTGCCCTACCCTAGAAGATTAATAGTGCATTTTACTCGACATTTAATGCGCTTTAAGATGCAACCTAGTCCAAAACGCTATCTGAAATTGGAGCTACGTAAATTGAACAGACGTGATAGAATTACGCAGAATTCATATATTAACCATAATATAATACGATGTATTCGGGTCTCTGATTGCCCTATCATAGAAGTTTAACAGTGCATTTTACTCGTCATTTCATGCGCTTTAAGGTGCCGTCTAGCCCAATCCGCTATCTAAAATTGGAGCAACGTAAATTGAATAAATGTGATAGAGTTACGCAGAATTCTTATATTAACCATAATATAATATGATCTATTCGGGTCTCTGATTGCCCTATCATCGAATTTTAATAGTGCATTTTACTCGCCATATCATGCGCTTTAGGATGCCGACTAGCCCAATACGCTATCTGAAATTGGAGCTACATAAATTGAACAAACGTGATAGGATTACGCAGAATTCTTATATTAATCAAAACATAAGATGACCTTATCGGGTCTCTGATTGCCCTATCATAGTAGTTTAATAGTGCATTTTACTCGTCATTTCATGCGCTTTAAGGTGCCGGTTAGCACAATACGCTATCTGAAGTAGGAGCGACGTAAATTGTACAAATGTGATAGAATTTCGTAGAATCCTTATATTAACCATAATATAAAATGATCTAGTCGGGTCCCTGTTTGCCCTACCCTAGAAGTTTAATAGTGCATTGTACTCGACATATCATGCGCTTTAGGATGCCGACTAGCCCAATACGCTATCTGAAATTGGAGCTACATAAATTGAACAAACGTGATAGGATTACGCAGAATTCTTATATTAATCAAAACATAAGATGACCTTATCGGGTCTCTGATTGCCCTATCCTAGAAGTTTACTAGTGCATTTTAGTCGACATTTCATGCGCTTTAAGATGCCACCCAGTCCAATACGCTATCTGTAATAGGGGCGACGTAAATTGAACAAATGGGATAAAATTACGTTGAATCCTTATATTAACAATAATATGAAATGATCTAATCGGGTCTCTGATTGCCCTATCATAGAAGCTTAATAGTGCATTATACTCGTCATTTCATGCGCTTTATGGTCCCGCTTAGACCAATACGCTATCTGAAATAGGAGCGACGTAAATTGAACAAATGTGATAAAATTTCACTGAATTCTTATATTAACCATAATTTAAAATGATCTAATCGGGTCTCTGATTGCCCTATCATAGAAGTTTAATAGTGGATTTTACTCGTCATTTCATGCGCTTTAAGGTGCCACTTAGCCCAATACGCTATCTGAAATAGGAGCGGCGTAAATTGAACAAATGCGATAGAATTTCGCTGAATTCTTATATGAACCATAATATAAGATGACCTAATCGGGTCTCTGATTGCCCTATCATAGAAGTTTAATAGGGCATTTTACTCCTCATTTCATGCGCTTTAAGGTGCCGCCTAGCCCAATACGCTATCTGAAATAGGAGTGACGTAAGTTGTACAAATGTGATAGAATTACGCAGAATTCTTATATTAACCATAATATAAAATGATCTAATCGGGTCTCTGATTGCCCTATCCTAGAAGTTTAGTAGTGCAGTTTACTCGTCATTTCATGCCCTTTAAGGTGCCGCCTAGCCCAATACGCTATCTGGAATTGGAGGTACTTAAATTCAACAAATGTGATAGAATTACGCTGCATTGTTAAATTAACCGTTATATAAAATGATCTAATCGGATCTCTGTTTGCCCTACCCTAGAAGTTTAATAGTGCATTTTACTCGCCATTTCATGCGCTTTGAGATGCCGCTTAGCCCACCACGCTATCTGAAATAGAAGCGACGTAAATTGAACAAATGGGATAAAATTACGTTGAATTCTTATATTAACAATAATTTGAAATGATCTAATCGGGTCTCTGATTGCCCTATCATAGAAGTTTAATAGTGCATTATACTCGTCATTTCATGCGCTTTAAGGTCCCGCTTAGACAAATACGCTATCTGAAATAGGAGCGACGTAAATTGAACAAATGTGATAAAATTTCACTGAATTCTTATATTAACCATAATTTAAAATGATCGAATCGGGTCTCTGATTGCCCTATCATAGAAGTTTAATAGTGAATTTTGCTTGGAATTTCATGCGCTTTAAGATACCAGACAGCCCAATACGCTATCTGAAATTGGAGGTACGTAAATTAAACAAACGTGATAGAATTACGCAGAATTCTTATATTAACCATAATATAATATGATCTATTCGGGTCTCTGATTGCCTTATCATAGTAGTTTAATAGTGCATTTTACTCGTCATTTCATGCGCTTTAAAGTGCCGGTTATCACAATACGCTATCTGAAGTAGGAGCGACGTAAATTGTACAAATGTGATAGAATTTCGTTGAATCCTTATATTAACCATAATATAAAATGATCTAGTCGGGTCCCTGTTTGCCCTACCCTAGAAGTTTAATAGTGCATTTTACTCGACATATCATGCGCTTTAGGATGCCGACTAGCCCAATACGCTATCTGAAATTGGAGCTACATAAATTGAACAAACGTGATAGGATTACGCAGAATTCTTATATTAATCAAAACATAAGATGACCTTATCGGGTCTCTGATTGCCCTATCCTAGAAGTTTACTAGTGCATTTTAGTCGACATTTCATGCGCTTTAAGATGCCACCCAGTCCAATACGCTATCTGTAATAGGGGCGACGTAAATTGAACAAATGTGATAAAATTACGTTGAATTCTTATATTAACAATAATATGAAATGATCTAATCGGGTCTCTGATTGCCCTATCATAGAAGCTTAATAGTGCATTATACTCGTCATTTCATACGCTTTAAGGTCCCGCTTACACCAATACGCTATCTGAAATAGGAGCGACGTAAATTGAACAAATGTGATAAAATTTCACTGAATTCTTATATTAACCATAATTTAAAATGATCTAATCGGGTCTCTGATTGCCCTATCATAGAAGTTTAATAGTGGATTTTACTCGTCATTTCATGCGCTTTAAGGTGCCGTCAAGCCCAATACGCTATCTGTAATAGGAGCGACATGAATTGAACAAATGTGATAGAATTACGCAGAATTCTTGTATTAACCTTAATATAGACTGATCTAATCGGGTCTTTGATTGCCCTATCATAGGAGGATAGTAGTGCATTTTACTCGTTATTCCACGCTCTTTAAGATGCCTCCTAGCACAATACACTCTCTGAAATTGGGGCTACGTAAATTGGACAAGTGTGATATAGTTTCGCTGAATTCTTAAATTAACCATAATATAAAATGATCTAATCGTGTCTCTGTTTGCCCTACCCTAGAAATTTAATAGTGCATTTTACTCGATATTTCATGCGCTTTAAGATGCTACCTAGCCCAATGCACTGTCTGAAATAGGGGCGACGTAAATTGAACAAATGTGATAGAATTGCGCAGAATTGTTTTATTAACCATAATATAATACGACCTATTCGGGTCTCTGATTGCCCTATCATAGAAGTTTTTATAGTGCATTTTACTCGTCATTTCATGCACTTTAAGGTGCCGCCTGGGCCCATATACTATCCGAAATAGGAGCTACGTAAATTGAACAAATGTGATAGAATTTTGCTGAATTCTTATATTAACCATAATATAATACGATGTATTCGGGTCTCTGATTGCCCTATAATAGAAGTTTAATAGTGCATTTTAGTCGACATTTCATGCGCTTTAAGATGCCGCTTAGCCCAATACGCTACCTGAAGTAGGAGCGACATAAATTCAACAAATGTGATCGAATTACGCAGGATTCTTATATTAACCATAATATAATATGATCTATTCGGGTCTCTGATTGCCCTATCATCGAAGTTTAATAGTGCATTTTACTCGCCATTTCATGCGCTTTAAGCTGCTGCTTAGCCCAATACGCTATCTGAAATAGGGGCAACGTAAATTGAACAAATGTGATAAAATTACACTGAATGCTTATATTAACAATAATGTAAAATGATCTGAACGCGTCTCTGATTGCCCTATCATAGAAGTTTCATAGTGCATTTTACTCGTCATTTCATGCGCTTTAAGGTGCCACTTAGCCCAGTACGCTATCTGAAGTAGGAGCGACGTAAATTGAACAAATGTGATAGAATTTCGTTGAATGCTTATATTAACCATAATATAAAATGATCTAGTCGGGTCCCTGTTTGCCATACCCTAGAAGTTTAATAGTGCATTTTACTCGACATTTCATGCGCTTTAAGATGCCGACTAGCCCAATACGCTATCTGAAATAGGAGCGACGCAAATTGAACAAATGTGATAGAATTTCGCTGAATTCTTAAATTAACCATAAAATAAAATGATCTAATCGGGTCTCTGTTTGCCCTACCCTAGAAGTTTGATAGTGCATTTTCCTCGTTATTTCATGCGCTTTAAGATGCCACCTAGCCCAATACGCAATCTCTAATCGGGGCGACGTAAATTGAACAAATGTCATAAAATTTCGCTGAATTCTTATATTAACCATAGTATAAGATGACCTAATCGGGTCCCTGTTAGCCGTATCCGAGAAGTTTAGTAGTGCATTTTACTCGACATTTCCTGCGCTTTAAGATGCCGCCTAGTCCAATGCGCTATCTGAAATTGGAGCTATGTAAATTGTACAAACGTGATAGAATTACGCAGAATTCTTATATTAACCATAGTATAATACGATCTATTCGGGTCTCTGATTGCCCTATCATAGAAATTTAATAGTGCATTTTACTCGTCATTTCATGCGCTTTAAGGTGCCGCTTATCCCAATACCCTATCTGAAATAGGAGCGGCGTAAATTGAACAAATGTGATAGAATTTCGCTAAAAATTTAAATTAACCATAATATAAAATGATCTAATCGGGTCTCTGTTTACCCTACCCTAGAAGATTAATAGTGCATTTTACTCGACATTTCATGCGCTTTAAGATGCCGCCAGCCCAATACGCTATCTGAAATTGGAGCTACGTAAATTGAACAAACGTGATATAATTACGCAGAATTCTTATATTAACCATAATATAATTCGATCAATTCGGGTCTCAGATTGCCCTACCACAGAAGTGTAATAGTGCATTTTACTCCTCATTTCATGCGCTTTAAGGTGCCGCCTAGCCCAATACGCTATCTGAAATAGGAGCGATATAAATTGAACAAATGTGATAAAATTACGTTGAATTCTTATATTAACAATTTTATAAAATGATCTAATCGGGTCTCTGATTGCCCTCTCATAGAAGTTTAATAGTGCATCGTACTCGTCAGTTCATGCGCTTTATGGTGCCGCTTAGCCCAATACGCTATCTGAAATAGGAGCGACGTAAATTGAACAAACGTGATAGAATTTCTCTGAATTCTTATTTTAACCATAATATAAGATGACCTAATCGGGTCTCTGTTAGCCCTATCCGAGAAGTTTACTAGTGCATTTTACTCGACATTTCATGCGCTTTAAGATGCCGTCTAGCCCAATACGCTATCTGAAATAGGAGCGACGTAAATTGAACATATGTGATAGAATTTCGCTGAATTCTTAAATTAACCATAACGTAAAATGATCTAATCGGGTCTCTGTTTACCCTACCCTAGAATTTTAATAGTTCATTTTACTCGACATTTCATGCGCTTTGAGATGCCACCTATCCCAATACACTATCTGAAATAGGGGCGACGTAAATTGACCAAATGTGATAAAATTTCGCTGAATTCTTATATCAACCATAATATAAGATGACCTAATCGGGTCTCTGTTAGCTCTATCCGAGAAGTTTGGTAGTGCATCTTGCTCGTCATTTCATGCGCTTTAAGGTGCCGCCTAGCCCAGTCCGCAATCTGAAATTGGAGCTACGTAAATTTGACAAATGTGACAGAGTTACGCAGAATTCTTATATTAACCATAATATAAAAGGACCTTATCGGGTCTCTGATTGCCCTATCATAGAAGTTTAATAGTGCATTTTACTCGCCATTTCATGCGCTTTAAGGTGCCGCCTAGTCCAATGCGCTATCTGAAATTGGAGCTACGTAAGTTGAACAAGCGTGATAGAAATACGCAGAATTCTTATATTAACCATAATATAATACGATCAATTCGGGTCTCTGATTGCCCTATCATAGAAGTTTAATAGTGCATTTTACTCGTCATCTCATGCGCTTTACGGTGCCGCCTAACTCGATACGCTATCTGAAATAGGAGCGACATAAATTGACAAATGTGATAGAAGTACGCAGAATACTTATATTAACAATAATATAGATGATCTAATCGGGTCTCTGATTGCCCTATCATAGAAGGTTCGTAGTGCATTTTACTCGCCATTCCACGCCCTTTAAGATGCCGCCTAACCCAATACGCTATCTGAAATAGGAGCAACGTAAGTTGAACAAATGTGATAGAATTACGCTGAATTCTTATATTAATCATAATATAAGAAGACCTAATCGGGTCTTTGATTGCCCTATCCGAGAAGTTTAGTAGTGCATCTTACTCGTCATTTCATGCGCTTTAAGATGCCGCCACGCCCAATACACTATCTGAAATAGGAGCGACGTAAATTGAACAAATGTGATAGAATCTCGCTGAATTCTCATATTTACCATAATATAAATGATCTAATCGGGTCTCTGATTGCCCTATCATAGAAGTTTAATAGTGCATTTTACTCGCCATTTCATGCGCTTTAAGGTGCCGCCCAGCCCAATGCGCTATCTGAAATTGGAGCTACGTAAATTGAACAAATGTGATAGAATTACGCAGAATTCTTATATTAATCATAATATAAGGCGACCTAATCGGGTCTCTGATTGCCCTGTCCGAGAAGTTTAGCAGTGCATTTTACTCGTCATTTCATGCGCTTTAAGATGCCGCCTCGCCCAATACGCTATCTGAAATAGGAGCGACGTAAATTGAACAAATGTGATAGAATTACGCAGAATTCTTATATTAACCATAATATAAAATGATCTAATCGGGTCTCTGTTTGCCCTATCATTGAAGGTTAGGTGTGCATTTTACTCGTCATTCCACGCTCTTTAAGATACTGCCTAGCCCAATATACTATCTGAAATAGGAGCGACGTAATTTGAACATATGTGATAGAATTACGCTGCATTCTTATATTAATCATAATATAAGAAGCCCTAATCGGGTCTCTGATAGCCCTATCCGAGAAGTTTAGTAGTGCATTTTACTCGACATATCATGCGATTTAAGATGTCCCGTCGCCCTATACGCTATCAGAAATAGGAGCGACGTAAATTGACCAAATGTGATAGAATTACGCAGAATTCTTATATTAATCATAATATAAGGCGACCTAATCGGGTCCCTGATTGCCCTGTCCGAGAAGTTTAGTAGTGCATTTTACTCGACATATCATGCGCTTTAAGATGTCGCCTCGCTCTATACGCTATCTGAAATAGGAGCGACGTAAATTGACCAAATGCGATAGCATTACGCAGAATTCTTATATTAATCATAATATAAGGTGACCTAATCGGTTCTCTGATTGCCCTATCCGAGACCTTTAGAAGTGCATTTTACTCGACATTTCATGCGCTTTCAGATCCCGCCTCGACCATACGCTATCTGAAATAGGAGCGCCGTAAATTGAACAAATGTAATAGAATTACGCAGAATTCTTATATTAATCGTAATATAAGATGACCTAATCGGGTCTCTGATTGCCCTATCCGAGCAGTTTAGTACTGCATTTTACTCGTCATTTCATGCGCTTTAAGATGCCGCTTCGCCTAATACGCTATCTGAAATAGGAGCGACGTAATTTGTACAAACGTGATAGAATTACGCAGAATTCTTATATTAACCATAATATAATTCGATCTATTCGGGTCTCTGATTGCCCTATCACAGAAGTTTAATAGTGCATTTTACTCGTCATTCCATGCGCGTTAAGGTGCCGCCCAGCCCAATACGTTATCTGAAATTGAAGCGTCGTAAATTGAACAAATGTGATAGAAATACGCAGAATTCTTATATTAACCATAATTTAAAATGATCTAATCGGGTCTCTGATTACCCTATCATAGAAGTTTAATAGTTCATTTTACTCGCCATTTCATGCGCTTTAAGGTGCCGCCTAGCCCAATACGCTATCTGAAATTGGAGCTACGTAAGTTGAACAAGCGTGATAGAAGTACGCAGAATTCTTATATTAACCATAATATAATACGATCTATTCGGGTCTCTGATTGCCCTATCATAGAAGTTTAATAGTGCATTTTACTCGTCATTTCATGCTCTTTAAGGAGCCGCCTAACCCAATACGCTATCTGAAATAGGAGCGACATAAATTGACAAATGTGATAGAAGTACGCAGAATTCTTATATTAACAATAATATAAAATGATCTAATCGGGTCTCTGCTTGCCCTATCATAGAAGGTTCGTAGTGCATTTTACTCGCCATTCCACGCGCTTTAAGATGCCGCCTAACCCAATACGCTATCTGAAATAGGAGCGACGTATATTGAAAAAATGTGATAGAATTTCGCTGAATTCTTATAATAACCATAATATAATATGATCTATTTGGGTCTCTGATTGCCCTATCGTGGAAGGTTAGTAGTGCATTTTACTCGTCATTCCACGCGCTTTAAGATGCCGCCTAGCCCATTACGCTATCTGAAATACGAGCGACGTAAATTGAACAAATGTGATAGAATTACGCAGAATTCTTATCTTAACCATAATATAATATGATCTATTTGGGTCTCTGATTGCCCTATCATGGAAGGTTAGTAGTGCATTTTACTCGTCATTTCGTGCGCTTTAAGGTGCCGCTTAGTCCAATAAGCTATCTGAAATAGGAGCGACGTAAATTGAACAAATGTGATAGAAATACGCAGAATTATTATATTATCCATAATATAAAATGATCTAATCGGGTCTCTGTTTGCCTTATGCGAGAAGTTTAATAGTGCATTTTACTCGACATTTCATGCGCTTTAAGATTCCGCCTGGCCCAATATGCTATCTGAAATAGGAGCGACGTAAATTGAACAAATGTGATGGAATAACGCTGAATTCTTACATTTACCATAATTCAAAATGATCTAATCGGATCATTGATTGCCCTACCACAGAAGTTTAATAGTGCATTTTGGTCGGCATTTCATGCGCTTTAAGGTGCCGCTTATCCCGATACGCTATCAGAAATAGGAGCAACGTAAATTGAACAAATGTGAAAGAATTTCGCTGAATTCTTATATTAACCATAATATAACATTATCTAATCGGGTCTCTGTTTGCCCTACCCTAGAAGTTTAATAGTGTATTTTACTCGACATTTCATGCGCTTTAATATGCCTCCTAGCCCAATACGCTATCTGAAATAGGGGCGACGTAAATTGAACAAATGTGATAGAAATACGCAGAATTCTTATATTATCCATAATATAATACGATCAATTCGGGTCTCTGATTGCCCCATCATAGAAGTTTAATAGTGCATTTTACTCGTCATTTCGTGCGCTTTAAGGTGCCGCTTAGCCCAATACGCTATCTGAAATAGGAGCGACGTAAATTGAACAAATGTGATAGAAATACGCAGAATTCTTATATTATCCATAATATAATACGATCAATTCGGGTCTCTGATTGCCCCATCATAGAAGTTTAATAGTGCATTTTACTCGTCATTTCGTGCGTTTTAAGGTGCCGCTTAGACCAATACGCTATCTGAAATAGGAGCGACGTAAATTGAACACATGTGATAGAATTACGCAGAATTCTTATATTAACAATAATATAATACGATCTATTCGGGTCCCTGATTGCCGTATCATAGAAGTTTAATAGTGCATTTTTCTCGCCATTTCATGCGCTTTAAGGTGCCGCCTAGCCGAATACGCTATCTGAAATAGGAGCGACATAAATTGAACAAATGTGATAGAATTTCGATGAATTCTTAAATTAACCATAATATAAGATGACCTAATCGGGTCTCTGATTGCCCTATCCGAGAAGTTTGGTAGTGCATCTTACTCGACATTTCATGCGCTTTAAGATGCCGCCTAGTCCAATACGCTATCTGAAATTGGAGCTATGTAAATTGAACAAACATGATAGAATTACGCAGAATTCTTATATTAAGCATAATATAATACGATCTATTCAGGTCCCTGATTGCCGTATCATAGAAGTTTAATAGTGCATTTTGCTCGCCATTTCATGCGCTTTAAGGTGCCGCCTAGCACAATACGCTATCTGAAATTGGAGCTACGTAAATTGAATAAATGTGATAGAGTTACGCAGAATTCTTATATCAACCATAATATAAAATGATCTAATCGGGTCTCTGTTTGCCCTACCCTAGAAGTGTAATAGTGCATTTTACTCGACATTTCATGCGCTTTAAGATGCCACCTAGTCCAAAACGCTATCTGAAATTGCAGCTACGTAAATTGAACAGACGTGATAGAATTACGCAGAATTCATATATTAACCATAACATAATACGTTGTATTCGGGTCTCTGATTGCCCTATCATAGAAGTTTAAAAATGCATTTTACTCGTCATTTCATGCGCTTTAAGGTGCCGCCAAGCCCAATACGCCATCTGAAATAGGAGCGACGTAAATTGAACAAATGTGATAGAATTATGTTGAATTCTTATATTAACCATAATATAATATGATCTACTCGGGTCTCTGATTGCCCTATCATAGAAGTTTAATAGTGAATTTCACTCGTCATTTCATGCGCTTTAAGGTGCCGCCTAGCCCAGTACGCTATCTGAAATAGGGGCGACGTAAATTGAATAAATGTGATAGAATTACGCAGAATTCTTATATTAACCATAATTTAAAATGACCTTGTCGGGTCTGTGATTGCCCTATCCGAGAAGTTTAGTAGTGCATTATACTCGTAATTGCATGCGCTTTAAGATGCCGCTTAGCCCAATACGCTATCTGAAATAGGAGCGACATAAATTGAACGAATGTGATAGAGTTACGCAGAATTCTTATATTAACCATAATATAAAATGATCTAATCGGGTCTCTGTTTGCCCTACCCTAGAAGTTTAATAGGGCATTTTACTCGTCACATCATGCGCTTTAAGGTGCCGCCTAGCCCAATACGCTATCTGAAATAGGAGCTACATAAATTGAACAAATCTGATAAAATAACGTTGAATTCTTATATTAACAATAATACAAACTGATCTAATCGGGTCTCTGATTGCACTGTCATAGATGTTTACTAGTGCATTTTACTCAACATTTCATGCGCTTTAAGATGCCACCTAGCCAAATACGCTATCTGAAATTGGAGCGACGTAAATTGAATAAATGTGATAGAGTTACGCAGAATTCTTATATAAACCATAATATAAAATGATCTCATCGGGTCTCTGATAGCCCTATCAAAGAAGTTTAGTACTGCATTTTACTCGTCACGCCATGCGCTTTAAGGTGCCGCTTAGGCCAATGCGCTATCTGAAATGGGAGCGACGTAAATTGAACAAATGTGATAGAATTACGCAGAATTCTTATATTAACCATAATTTAAAATGACCTAATCGTATCTCTGATTGCCCTATCCGAGAAGTTTAGTAGTGCATTTTACTCGTCATTTCATGCGCTTTAAGGTGTCGCTTAGCCCAGTACGCTATCTGAAATAGGGGCGACGTAAATAGAACAAATGTGATAGAATTACGCAAGAATTCTTATATTAACCATAATTTAAAATGATCTAATCGGGACTCTGATTGCGCTATCATAGAACTTTAATAGTGCATTTTACTCATTATTTCATGCGCTTTAAGATGCCACCTAGTCCAAAACGCTATCTGAAATTGCAGCTACGTAAATTGAACAGACGTGATAGAATTACGCAGAATTCATATATTAAACATAATATAATACGATGTATTCGGGTCTCTGATTGCCCTATCATAGAAGTTTAGAAGTGCATTTTACTCGTCATTTCATGCGCTTTAAGGTGCCGCCTAGCCCAATACGCTATCTGAAATAGGAGCGACGTAAATTGAACAAATGTGATAGAATTTTGCTGAATTCTTATATTAACCATAATATAATATGATCTATTCGGGTCTCTGATTGCCCTATCATAGAAGTTTAATAGTGCATTTTACTCGTCATTTCATGCGCTTTAAGGTGCCGCCTAGCCCAATACGCTATCTGAGATAGGAGCGACATAAATTGATCAGATGTGATAAAATTACGTTGAATTCTTATATTAACAATAACACAAAATGATCTAATCGGGTCTCTGATTGCCCTACCATAGAAGTTTAATAGTGCATTTTACTCGTCATTTCATGCGCTTTAAGGTGCCGCCTTGCCCAATACGCTGTCTAAAATAGGGGCGACGTAAATTGAACAAATGTGATAGAATTACGCAGAATTCTTATATTAACCATAATTTAAGATGATCTAATCGGGTCTCTGATTGCCCTGTCACAGAAGTTCAGCAGTGCATTTTACTCGTCATTTCATGCGCTTTAAGGCGCCGTCTAGCCCAATCCGCTATCTGAAATTGGAGCAGTAAAAATTGAATAAATGTGATAGAGTTACGCAGAATTCTTATATAAACCATAATATAAAATGATCTCGTCGGGTCTCTGATTGCCCAATCCGAGAAGTTTAGCAGTGCATTTTACTCGTGATTTCATGCGCTTTCAGATGCCGCCTAGTCCAATACGCTATCTGAAACAGGAGCGACATAAATTGAACAAATGTGATAGAATTACGCCGAATTCTTATATCAATCATAATATAAGATGTACTAATCGGGTCTCTGATTGCCCTATCCGAGAAGTTAATTAGAGCATTTTACTCGTCATTTCATGCGCTTTAAGATGCCGTCTCGCACAGTACGCTATCTGAAATAGGAGCATCGTAAATTGAACAAATGTGATACAATTACGCAGAATTCTTATATTAACCACAATTTAAAATCATCTATTCGGGTCTCTGATTGCCCTATCATACAATTGTAATAGTGCATCTTCCTCGTCATTTCATGCGCTTGAAGATGCCACCTAGCCCATTACGCTATCTGAAATACGCGCGACGTAAATTGAACAAATGTGATAAAATTACGCTGAATTCTTATATTAGCAATAACATAAAATGGTCTAAACGGGTCTCTGAGTGCCCTATCAAAGAAGTTTCGTAGTGCATTTTACTCGTCATATCATGCGCTTTAAGGTGCCATCTAGCCCAACCCGCTATCTCAAATTGGAGATACGTAAATTGAACACATGTGATAGAATTACGCAGAATTCTTATATTATCCAAAATATAAAATGATCTAATCGGGTCTATGATTGCCCTATCATAGAAGTTTAATAGTACATTTTACTCATCATTCCATGCGCCTTAAGGTGCCGCCTATCCCAATGCGCTATCTGAAATAGGAGCGACGTAAATTGAACAAATGTGATAGAATTACGCTGTATTCTTATATTAATCATAATATAAGATGACCTAATGGGGTCTCTGATTGCCCTATCATAGAAGTTTAATAGTGCATTTTACTCGCCATTTCATGCGCTTTAAGATGCCACCTAGCCCAATACGCTATCTGAAATAGGGCGACGTAAATTGAACAAATGTGATAAAATTTCGCTGGATTCTTATATTAACCATAATATAAGCTGACCTAATCCGGTCTATGTTAGTCCTATCCTAGAAGTTTGGTAGTGCACCTTACTCGTCATTGCATGCGCCTTAAGATGCCGCCTAGCCAAATACGCTATCTGAAATTGCAGCTACGTAAATTGAACGAACGTGATAGAATTACGCAGAATTCTTATATTAACCATAATATAATACGATCTATTCGGGGCTCTTATTGGCCTACCACAGAAGTTTAATACTGCATTTTACTCATCATTTCATGCGCTTTAAGGTGCCGCCTAGCCTAACACGCTATCTGAAATAGGAGCGACATAAATTGAACAAATGTGATAAAATTACGCAGAATTCTTACAATAACCGTAATATAATACGATCTATTCGGGTCTCTGATTGCCCTATCATAGAAGTTTAATGGTGCATGTTACTCGTCATTTCATGCGCTTTAAGGTGCCGCCTAGCCCACTACGCTATCTGAAATAGGAGCCACACAAATTGAACAAATGTGATAGAATTACACTGCATCCTCATATTAATCATAATACAAGATGACCTGATCGGGTCTCTGATTGCCCTATCGTAGAAGCTTAGTATTGCATTTTACTCGTCATTTCATGTGCTTTAAGGTGCAGCCTATCCCAATACGCGATCAGAAATTAGAGCTACGTAAATTAAACAAATGTGATAGAGTTACGACGAATTCTTAAATTAACTATAATATACGACGATCTAATCGGGTCTCTGATTGCCCCATTCTAGAAGTTTAGTAGTGCACTTTACTCAACATTTCATGCGCTTTAAGATGCCGCATAGACGAATACGCTATCTGAAGCAGCAGCGACGTAAATTGAACAAATGTGATAGAATTACGCAGAATTCTTATATTAACAATAATATAAAATGATCTAATCGGGTCTCTGATTACCGTATCACTGAAGTTTAGTAGTGCATTTTAATCGGCATCTCATGCCCTTTAAGATTCTGCTTAGCCCAATACGCTATCTGAAATAGGAGCGACGTAAATTGAACAAATGTGATAGAATTACGCTGCATCCTTATATTAATCATAATATAAGATGACCTGATCGGGTCTCTGATTCCCAGATCCTAGAAGTTTAGTATTGCATTTTACTCGTCATTTCATGCGCTTTAAGGTGCACCCTATCCCAATACGCGATCTGAAATTAGAGCTACGTAAATTAAACAAATGTGATAGAGTTACGACGAATTCTTAAATTAACCTTAATATACGACGATCTAATCGGGTCTCTGATTGCCCCATCCTAGAAGTTTAGTAGTACACTTTACTCGACATTTCATGCGCTTTAAGATGCCGCTTAGACGAATACGCAACCTGAAGCAGGAGCGACGTAAATTGAACAAATGTGATAGAATTATGCAGATTTCTTATATTAACCATAATATAATATGATCTATTCGGGTCTCTGATTGCCCTATCATAGAAGTTTAGTAGTGCATTTCACTAGTCATTTCATGCGCTTTAATGTGCCGCCTAGCCCAGTACGCTATCTGAAATAGGGGCGACGTAAATTGAATAAATGTGATAGAATTACGCGGAATTCTTATATTAACCATAATTAAAATGACCTTGTCGGGTCTGTGATTGCCCTATCCGAGAAGTTTAGTAGTGCAATTTACTCGACATTTCATGCGCTTTAAGATGCCACCTAGTCCAAAACGCTATCTGAAATAGGAGCGACATAAATTGAACAAATGTGATAAAATTACGTTGAATTCTTATATTAACAATATTACAGGATGATCTAATCGGGTCTCTGATTGCACTGTCATAGAAGTTTACTCGTGCATTTTACTCGACATTCCATGCGCTTTAAGATGCCACCTAGCCCAATTCGCTATCTGAAATTGGAGCAGCGTAAATTGAATAAATGTGATAGAGTTACGCAGAATTCTTATATAAACCATAATATAAAATGATCTCATCGGGTCTCTGATTGCCCTATCAAAGAAGTTTAGTACTGCATTTTACTCGTCACGCCATGCGCTTTAAGGTGCCGCCTAGCCCAATACGCTATCTGAAATAGGAGCGACGTAAATTGAACAAACGTGATAGAATTTTGCTGAATTCTTATAATAACCATAATATAATATGATCTATTCGAGTCTCTCATTGCCCTATCATAGAAGTTTAATAGTGCATTTCACTCGCCATTTCATGCGCTATGAGGTGCCGCCTAGCCCAGTACGCTATCTGAAATATGGGCGACGTAAATTGAACAAATGTGATAAAATTACGCTGTATTCTTATATTAACCATAATATAATACGATCTATTCGGGTCTCTGATTGCCCTATCATAGAAGTTTAATAGTGGATTTTACTCGTCACATCATGCGCTTTAAGGTGCCGCCTAGCCCAATACGCTATCTGAAATAGGAGCGACATAAATTGAACAAATGTGGTAAAACTACGTTGAATTCTTATATTAACAATAATACAAATGATCTAATCGGGTCTCTGATTGCACTGTCATAGAAGTTTACTAGTGCATTTTACTCGACATTTTCATGCGCTTTAAGATGCCACCTAGCCCAATACGCTATCTGAAATAGGGGCGACGTAAATTGAACAAATGTGATAGAATTACGCAGAATTCTTATATTAACCATAATTTAAGATGATCTAATCGGGTCTCTGATTGCCCTGTCACAGAAGTTCAGCAGTGTATTTTACTCGTCATTTCATGCGCTTTAAGGCGCCGTCTAGCCCAATCCGCTATCTGAAATTGGAGCAGCGTAAATTGAATAAATGTGATAGAGTTACGCAGAATTCTTATATAAACCATAATATAAAATGATCTCATCGGGTCTCTGCTTGTCCTATCAAAGAAGTTTAGTACTGCATTTTACTGGCCACGCCATGCGCTTTAAGGTGCCGCTTAGCCCAATGCGCTATCTGAAATGGGAGCGACGTAAATTGTACAAGTGTGATAGAATTACGCAGAATTCTTATATTAACCATAATTTAAAATGACCTTGTCGGGTCTGTGATTGCCCTATCCGAGAAGTTTAGTAGTGCATTTTACTCGTAATTGCATACGCTTTAAGATGCCGCTTAGCCCAATGCAATATCTGAAATAGGAGCTGCGTAAATTGAATGAATGTGATAGAGTTATGCAGAATTCTTATATTAACCATAATATAAAATGATCTAACCGGGTCTCTGTTTGCCCTACCCTAGAAGTTTAATAGTGCATTTTACTCGACATTTCATGCGCTTTAAGATGCCACCTTGTCCAAAACGCTATCTGAAATTGGAGCTACGTAAATTGAACAGACGTGATAGAATTACGCAGAATTCATATATTAACCATAATATAATACTATCTAATCGGGTCTCGGATTGCCCCATCATAGAAGTTTAATAGTGTATTTTACTCGACATTTCATGCGCTTTAAGACGCCAACAAGCCCAATACGCTATCTCTAAATAGGGGCGACGTAAATTGAACAAATGTGATAAAATTACGCTGTATTCTTATATTAACCATAATATAATACGATCTATTCTGGCTTCTGATTGCCCTATCATAGAAGTTTGATAGTGCATTTTACTCGTCATTTCATGCGCTTTAAGGTGCCGCTCAGTCCAATACGCTATCTGAAAGAGGAGCGACACAAATTGAAAAAATGTGATAGAAGTACGCAGAATTCTTATATTAACCATAATATAAAATGATCTAATCCGGTCTCAGATTGCACAATCATAGAAGGTTAGTAGTGCATTTTACTCGCCATAACATGTGCTTTTAGATGCCGCCTAACCCAATACGCTATCTGAAATAGGAGCCACGTAAATTGAACAAATGTGATACAATTTCGCTGAATTCTTATATTAACCATAATATAAAATTATCTAATCGGGTCTCTGATTGCCCTATCGTAGAAGGTTAGTAGTGCATTTATTCGTCATTTCATGCGCTTTAAGGTGCCGCTTAGCCCAATACGCTATCTGAAATAGGAGCGACATAAATTGAACAAATGTGATAGAATTACGCAGAATTCGTATATTAACCATAATATGTTACGATGTACTCGGTTCTCTGATTGCCCTATCATAGAAGTTTGATAGTGCATTTTACTCGTCATTTCATGCGCTTTAAGGTGCCGTCTAGCCCAATACGCTATCTGAAATAGGAGCGATATAAATTGAACAAATGTGGTAAAATTACGTTAAATACTTATATTAACAATAATACAAAATGATCTAATCGGGTCTCTGATTGCCCTATCATAGAAGTTTAATAGTGCATTTTACTCGACATTTCAAGCGCTTTAAGATGCCACCTAGCCCAATAAGCTATCTGAAATAGGGGCGACGTAAATTGAACAAATGTGATAGAATTACACAGAATTCTTATATTAACCATAATATAATACGATCAATTCGGGTCTCTGATTGCCCTATCGTAGAAGTTTAATAGTGCAATTTTACTCGACATTTCACGCGCTTTAAGATGCCACCTAGTCCAAAACGCTATCTGAAATTGGAGCTACGTAAATTGAACATACGTGATAGAATTACGCAGAATTCATATATTAACCATAATATAATACGATCTATTCGGGTCTCTGATTGCCCTATCATAGAAGCTTAATAGTGCATTTTACGCGTCATTTCATGCGCTTTAAGGTGCCGCCTAGCACAATACGCTATCTGAAATAGGAGCGACATAAATTGATCAAATGTGATAAAATTACGTTGGATTCTTATATTAACAATAACACAATATGATCTAATCGGGTCTCTGATTGCCCTATCATAGAAGTTTAATAGTGCATTTTACTCGCCATTTCATGCGCTTTAAGGCGCCGTCTAGTCCAATCCGCTATCTGAAATTGGAGCAGCGTAAATTGAATAAATGTGATAGAGTTACGCAGAATTCTTATATAAACCATAACATAAAATGATCTCATCGGGTCTCTGATTGCCCTATCAAAGAAGTTTAGTACTGCATTTTACTCGTCACGCCATGCGCTTTAAGGTGCCACTTAGCCCAATGCGCTATCTGAAATGGGAGCGACGTAAATTGAACAAGTGTGATAGAATTACGCAAAATCCTTATATTAACCATAATTTAAAATGACCTAATCGTATCTCTGATTGCCCTATCCGAGAAGTTTAGCAGTGCATTTTACTCGTCATTTCATGCGCTTTAAGATGCCCAATCGACCAATACGCTATCTGAAATAGGAGCGACGTAAATTGAACAAATGTGATAGAATTACGCAAGAATTCTTATATTAACCATAATTTAAAATGATCTAATCGGGACTCTGATTGCGCTATCATAGAAGTTTAATAGCGCATTTTACTCGTCATTTCATGCGCTTTAAGGCGCCGCCTAGCCCAATACGCTATCTGAAATAGGAGCGACGTAAATTGAACAAATGTGATAAAATTACGCAGAATTCTTATATTAACCATAATATAAAATGATCTAATCGGGTCTCTGTTTGCCCTACCCTAGAAGTTTAATAGTGCATTTGACTCGACATTTCATGTGCTTTAAGATGCCAACAAGCCCAATACGCTATCTATAAATAGGGGCGACATAAATTGAACAAATGTGACAGAATTACGCAGAATTCTTATCTTAAACATAATATTATACGATCTATCCGGTTCTCTGATTGCCCTATCATAGAAGTTTTATAGTGCATTTTACTGGCCATTCCATGCGCTTTAAGGTGCCGCCTATCCCAATACGCTATCTGAAATAGGAGCGACGTAAATTGAACAAATGTGATAGAATTTCGCTGAATTCTTATATTAACCATAACATAGAATGATCTAATCGGGTCTCTGATTGCCGTCTACGAGAAGGATAGTAGTGCATTTTATTCGCCACTTCATGTGCCTTAAGATGCCGCCTAGCTCAATACGATATCTGGTGTAGGAGCGACATGAATTGGACAAATGTGATAGAGTTACGATGAATTCTTAAATTAACAATAATATAAGATGATTTAATCGGGTCTCCGTTTACCCTAGAAGTTTAATAGTCCATTTTGTTCGACATTTCATGCGCTTTAGGATGCCACCTAGCCCAATACGCTATCTGAAATAGGAGCGACATAAATTGAACAAATGTGATAGAATTATGCAGAATTCTTATATTAACCATAATATAGAATTATCTATTCGGGTCTCTGATTGCCCTATCATAGAAGTTTTATAGTGCATTTTACTGGCCATTCCATGCGCTTTAAGGTGCCGCCTATCCCAATACGCTATCTGAAATAGGAGCGACGTAAATTGAACAAATGTGATAGAATTTCGCTGAATTCTTATATTAACCATAATATAGAATGATCTAATCGGGTCTCTGATTGCCGTCTACGAGAAGGATAGTAGTGCATTTTATTCGCCACTTCATGTGCCTTAAGATGCCGCCTAGCTCAATACGATATCTGGTGTAGGAGCGACATGAATTGGACAAATGTGATAGAGTTACGATGAATTCTTAAATTAACAATAATATAAGATGATTTAATCGGCTCTCCGTTTGCCCTACCCTAGATGTTTAATAGTGATTTTTATTCGGCATTTCATGCGCTTTAAGATGCCACCTTGCTCAATACGATATCTGAAATGGGAGCTACGTAAATTCAACAAATGTGATTGAATTACGATAAATTCTAAAATTAACCATAATATAAAATGATCTAATCGGCTCCCTGTTTGCCCTACCCTAGAAGTTTAATAGTGCATTTTACTCGACATTTCATGCGCTTTAAGATGCCGCCTAGCCCAATACGCTATCTGAAATAGGAGCGACGTAAATTGAACAAATGTGATAGAATTTCGCTGAATTCTTAAATGAACCATAATATAATATGATCTAATCGGGTCTCCGTTTGCCCTACCCTAGAAGTTTAATAGTGCATTTTGCTCGACATTTCATGCGCTTTAGGATGCCACCTAGCCCAATACGCTATCTGAAATAGGAGCGACATAAATTGAACAAATGTGATAGAATTACGCAGAATTCTTATATTAACCATAATATACTACGATCTATTCTGGTTTCTGATTGCCCTATCATAGAAGTTTAATAGTGCATTTTAGTCATCATTTCATGCGCTTTAAGGTGCCGCCTAGCCCAATACGCTATCTGAAATAAGTGCGACGTAAATTGAACAAATGTGATAGAAATTTGCTGAATTCTTATATTAACCATAATATAATACGATGTATTCGGGTCTCTGATTGCCCTATCATAGAAGTTTAATAGTGCATTTTACTCGTCCTTTCATGTGCTTTAAGGTGCCGCCTAGCCCAATACGCTATCTGAAATAGGAGCGACGTAAATTGAACAAATGTGATAAAATTACGCTGAATTCTTATATTAACCATAATATAATACGATCTATTCGGGTCTCTGATTGCCCTATCATAGAAGTTTAATAGTGCACTTCACTCGTCATTTCATGCGCTTTAAGGTGCCGCCTAGCCCAGTATGCTATCTGAAATAGGGGCGACGTAAATTGAACAAATGTGATAAAATTACGCTGAATTCTTATATTAACCATAATATAATACGATCTATTCGGGCCTCTGATTGCCCTATCATAGAAGTTTAATAGTGGATTTTACTCGTCACATCATGCGCTTTAAGGTACCGCATAGCCCAATACGCTATCTGAAATAGGAGCGACATAAATTGAACAAATGTGATAAAATTACGTTGAATTCTTATATTAACAATAATACAAAATAATCTAATCGGGTCTCTGATTGCACTGTCATAGAAGTTTACTAGTGCATTTTACTCGACATTTCATGCGCTTTAAGATGCCGCCTAGCCCAATACGCTATCTGAAATTGGAGCAGCGTAAATTGAATAAATGTGATAGAGTTACGTAGAATTCTTATATAAAACATAATATAAAATGATCTCATCGGGTCTCTGATTGCCCTATCAAAGAAGTTTAGTACTGCATTTTACTCGTCATGCCATGCGCTTTATGGTGCCGCTTAGCCCAATGCGCTATCTGAAATGGGAGCGACGTAAATTGAACAAATGTGATAGAATTTCGCTGAATTCTTATATTAACCATAATATAAGTTGACCTAATCGGGTCTCTGGTTGCCCTATCCGAGAAGTTTAGTAGTGCATTTTACTCGACATTTCATGCGCTTTAAGGTGCCGCCTAGCCCAATCCGCTATCTGAAATAGGGGCGACGTAAACTGAACAAATCTGATAGAATTATGCAGAATTCTTATATTAACCATAATATAAAACGATCTAATAGGGTCTCTGATTGCCCTGTCATAGAAGTTTAATAGTGCATTTTACTCGTCAGTCCATGCGCTTTAAGATGTCGCCTATCCCAATACGCTATCTGAAATAGGAGCGACGTAAATTGAACAAATTTGATAGAATTACGCTGCATCCTTATATTAATCAAAACATAAGATGACCTTATAGGGTCTCTGATTGCCCTATCCCAGAAGTTTAATAGTGCATTGTACTCGACATTTCATGCGCTTTAAGGTGCCGCTTAGCCCAATACGCTATCTGAAATAGGAGCGACGTAAATTGAACAAATGTGATAGAATTTCGCTGAATTCTTATATTAACCATAACATAGAATGATCTAATCGGGTCTCTGATTGCCCTATCATAGAAGTTCGATAGTGCATTTTGGTCGACATTTCTTGCGCTTTAAGGTGCCGCCTAGCCCAATACGCTATCTGAAATAGGAGCGACATAAATTGAACAAATGTGATAGAATTACACAGAATTCTTATATTAACCATAATATAGAATGATCTAATCGGCTCTCTGATTGCCCTATCATAGAAGTTTTATAGTGCATTTTACTCGCCATTCCATGCGCTTTAATGTGCCGCCTATCCCAATACGCTATCTGAAATAGGGGCGACATAAATTGAACAAATGTGATAAAATTACGTTGAATTCTTATATTAACAATAATATAAAATGATCTAATCGGGTCTCTGATTGCCCTGTCCGAGAAGTTTCGTAGTGCATTTTACTCGACATTTCCTGCGGTTTAAGTTGCCGCCTAGTCCAATACGCTATCTGAAATTGGAGCTACATAAATTGAACTAACGTGATAGAATTACGCAGAATTCTTATATTAACCATAATATAATACGATCTATTCGGGTCTCTGATTGCCCTATCATAGAAGTAGAATAGTGCATTTTACTCGTCATTCCTTGCGCTTTAAGGTGCCATCTAGGCCAATACGCTATCTGAAATAGGAGCCACATAAATTGAACAAATGTGATAGAATTATGCAGAATTCTTATATTAACCATAATATAGAATGATCTATTCGGGTCTCTGATTGCCCTATCATAGAAGTTTTATAGTGCATTTTACTGGCCATTCCATGCGCTTTAAGGTGCCGCCTATCCCAATACGCTATCTGAAATAGGAGCGACGTAAATTGAACAAATGTGATAGAATTTCGCTGAATTCTTATATTAACCATAATATAGAATGATCTAATCGGGTCTCTGATTGCCGTCTCCGAGAAGGATAGTAGTGCATTTTATTCGCCACTTCATGTGCCTTAAGATGCCGCCTAGCTCAATACGATATCTGGAGTAGGAGCGACATGAATTGGACAAATGTGATAGAGTTACGATGAATTCTAAAATTAACCATAATATAAAATGATCTAATCGGCTCCCTGTTTGCCCTACCCTAGAAGTTTAATAGTGCATTTTACTCGACATTTCATGCGCTTTAAGATGCCGCCTAGCCCAATACGCTATCTGAAATAGGAGCGACGTAAATTGAACAAATGTGATAGAATTTCGCTGAATTCTTAAATGAACCATAATATAATATGATCTAATCGGGTCTCCGTTTGCCCTACCCTAGAAGTTTAATAGTGCATTTTGCTCGACATTTCATGCGCTTTAGGATGCCACCTAGCCCAATACGCTATCTGAAATAGTGGCGACGTAAATTGCACAAATGTGATAAAATTTCGCTGAATTCTTATATTAACCATAATATAAGATGACCTAATCGGGTCTCTGATTGCCCTATCCGAGAAGTTTAGTAGTGCATTTTATTCGACATTTCATGCGCTTCAATTCCGCCTACTCCAATACGCTCTGAAATTGGAGCTACGTAAATTGAACAAACGTGATAGAATTACGCAGAATTCTTATATTAACCATAATATAATACGATCTATTCGGGTCTCTGATTGCCCTATTATAGGAGTTTAATAGTGCATTTTACTCGTCATTCCATGCGCTTTAAGGTGCCGCCTAGCCCAATACGCTATTTGAAATAGGAGCGAAGTAAATTGAACAAATGTGATAGAATTACGCTGAGTTCTTATATTAATCATAATATAAGATGATCTAATCGGGTCTCTGATTGCCCTACATAGAAGTTTAATAGTGCATTTCACTCGACATTTCATGCGCTTTAAGATGCCACCTAGCCCAATACGCTATCTGAAATAGGGGCGACGTAAATTGAACAAATGTGATAAAATTACGTTGAATTCTTATATTAACAATAATATAAAATGATCTAATCGGGGCTCTGGTTGCCCTATCATTGAAGTTTAATAGTGCATTTTACTCGTCATTTCATGCGCTTTAAGGTGCCGCTTAGCCCAATGCGCTATCTGAAATAGGAGCGACGTAAATTGAACAAATGTGATAGAATTTCGCTGAATTCTTAAATGAACCATAATATAATATGATCTAATCGGGTCTCCGTTTGCCCTACCCTAGAAGTTTAATAGTGCATTTTGCTCGACATTTCATGCGCTTTAGGATGCCACCTAGCCCAATACGCTATCTGAAATAGGGGCGACGTAAATTGCACAAATGTGATAAAATTTCGCTGAATTCTTATATTAACCATAATATAAGATGACCTAATCGGGTCTCTGATTGCGCTATCCGAGAAGTTTAGTAGTGCATTTTATTCGACATTTCATGCGCTTGAAGATGCCGCCGAGTCCAATACGCTATGAAATTGGAGCTACGTAAATTGAACAAACGTGATAGAATTACGCAGAATTCTTATATTAACCATAATATAATACGATCTATTCGGATCCCTGATTGCCCTACCCTAGAAGTTTAATAGTGCATTTTACTCGACATTTCATGCGCTTTAAGATGCCGCCTAGCCCAATACGCTATCTGAAATAGGAGCGACGTAAATTGAACAAATGTGATAGAATTTCGCTGAATTCTTAAATGAACCATAATATAATATGATCTAATCGGGTCTCCGTTTGCCCTACCCTAGAAGTTTAATAGTGCATTTTGCTCGACATTTCATGCGCTTTAGGATGCCACCTAGCCCAATACGCTATCTGAAATAGGAGCGACATAAATTGAACAAATGTGATAGAATTACGCAGAATTCTTATATTAACCATAATATTCTACGATCTATTCTGGTTTCTGATTGCCCTATCATAGAAGTTTAATAGTGCATTTTAGTCATCATTTCATGCGCTTTAAGGTGCCGCCTAGCCCAATACGCTATCTGAAATAAGTGCGACGTAAATTGAACAAATGTGATAGAAATTTGCTGAATTCTTATATTAACCATAATATAATACGATGTATTCGGGTCTCTGATTGCCCTATCATAGAAGTTTAATAGTGCATTTTACTCGTCCTTTCATGTGCTTTAAGGTGCCGCCTAGCCCAATACGCTATCTGAAATAGGAGCGACGTAAATTGAACAAATGTGATAGAATTTTGCTGAATTCTTATATTGACCATAATATAATATGATCTATTCGGGTCTCTGATTGCCCTATCATGGAAGTTTAATAGTGCACTTCACTCGTCATTTCATGCGCTTTAAGGTGCCGCCTAGCCCAGTATGCTATCTGAAATAGGGGCGACGTAAATTGAACAAATGTGATAAAATTACGCTGAATTCTTATATTAACCATAATATAATACGATCTATTCGGGTCTCTGATTGCCCTATCATAGAAGTTTAATAGTGGATTTTACTCGTCACATCATGCGCTTTAAGGTACCGCATAGCCCAATACGCTATCTGAAATAGGAGCGACATAAATTGAACAAATGTGATAAAATTACGTTGAATTCTTATATTAACAATAATACAAAATAATCTAATCGGGTCTCTGATTGCACTGTCATAGAAGTTTACTAGTGCATTTTACTCGACATTTCATGCGCTTTAAGATGCCGCCTAGCCCAATACGCTATCTGAAATTGGAGCAGCGTAAATTGAATAAATGTGACAGAGTTACGTAGAATTCTTATATAAAACATAATATAAAATGATCTCATCGGGTCTCTGATTGCCCTATCAAAGAAGTTTAGTACTGCATTTTACTCGTCATGCCATGCGCTTTATGGTGCCGCTTAGCCCAATGCGCTATCTGAAATGGGAGCGACGTAAATTGAACAAATGTGATAGAATTTCGCTGAATTCTTATATTAACCATAATATAAGATGACCTAATCGGGTCTCTGGTTGTCCTATCCGAGAAGTTTAGTAGTGCATTTTACTCGACATTTCATGCGCTTTAAGGTGCCGCCTAGCCCAATACGCTATCTGAAATAGGGGCGACGTAAACTGAACAAATCTGATAGAATTATGCAGAATTCTTATATTAACCATAATATAAAACGACCTAATAGGGTCTCTGATTGCCCTGTCATAGAAGTTTAATAGTGCATTTTACTCGTCAGTCCATGCGCTTTAAGATGTCGCCTATCCCAATACGCTATCTGAAATAGGAGCGACGTAAATTGAACAAATTTGATAGAATTACGCTGCATCCTTATATTAATCAAAACATAAGATGACCTTATAGGGTCTCTGATTGCCCTATCCCAGAAGTTTAATAGTGCATTGTACTCGACATTTCATGCGCTTTAAGGTGCCGCTTAGCCCAATACGCTATCTGAAATAGGAGCGACGTAAATTGAACAAATGTGATAGAATTTCGCTGAATTCTTATATTAACCATAACATAGAATGATCTAATCGGGTCTCTGATTGCCCTATCATAGAAGTTCGATAGTGCATTTTGCTCGTCATTTCTTGCGCTTTAAGGTGCCGCCTAGCCCAATACGCTATCTGAAATAGGAGCGACATAAATTGAACAAATGTGATAGAATTACACAGAATTCTTATATTAACCATAATATAGAATGATCTAATCGGCTCTCTGATTGCCCTATCATAGAAGTTTTATAGTGCATTTTACTCGCCATTCCATGCGCTTTAAGGTGCCGCCTATCCCAATACGCTATCTGAAATAGGGGCGACATAAATTGAACAAATGTGATAAAATTACGTTGAATTCTTATATTAACAATAATATAAAATGATCTAATCGGGTCTCTGATTGCCCTGTCCGAGAAGTTTAGTAGTGCATTTTACTCGACATTTCCTGCGGTTTAAGTTGCCGCCTAGTCCAATACGCTATCTGAAATTGGAGCTACATAAATTGAACTAACGTGATAGAATTACGCAGAATTCTTATATTAACCATAATATAATACGATCTATTCGGGTCTCTGATTGCCCTATCATAGAAGTAGAATAGTGCATTTTACTCGTCATTTCTTGCGCTTTAAGGTGCCATCTAGGCCAATACGCTATCTGAAATAGGAGCCACATAAATTGAACAAATGTGATAGAATTATGCAGAATTCTTATATTAACCATAATATAGAATGATCTATTCGGGTCTCTGATTGCCCTATCATAGAAGTTTTATAGTGCATTTTACTGGCCATTCCATGCGCTTTAAGGTGCCGCCTATCCCAATACGCTATCTGAAATAGGAGCGACGTAAATTGAACAAATGTGATAGAATTTCGCTGAATTCTTATATTAACCATAATATAGAATGATCTAATCGGGTCTCTGATTGCCGTCTCCGAGAAGGATAGTAGTGCATTTTATTCGCCACTTCATGTGCCTTAAGATGCCGCCTAGCTCAATACGATATCTGGAGTAGGAGCGACATGAATTGGACAAATGTGATAGAGTTACGATGAATTCTAAAATTAACCATAATATAAAATGATCTAATCGGCTCCCTGTTTGCCCTACCCTAGAAGTTTAATAGTGCATTTTACTCGACATTTCATGCGCTTTAAGATGCCGCCTAGCCCAATACGCTATCTGAAATAGGAGCGACGTAAATTGAACAAATGTGATAGAATTTCGCTGAATTCTTAAATGAACCATAATATAATATGATCTAATCGGGTCTCCGTTTGCCCTACCCTAGAAGTTTAATAGTGCATTTTGCTCGACATTTCATGTGCTTTAGGATGCCACCTAGCCCAATACGCTATCTGAAATAGGAGCGACATAAATTGATCAAATGTGATAAAATTACGTTGAATTCTTATATTAACAATAATACAAAATGATCTAATCGGGTCTCTGATTGCACTGTCATAGAAGTTTACTAGTGCATTTTACTCGACATTTCATGCGCTTTGAGATGCCGAATCGCCCAATACGCTATATGAAATAGGAGCGACGTAAATTGAACAAATGTGATAGAATTACGCAAGAATTCTTATATTAACCATAATTTAAAATGATCTAATCGGGTCTCTGATTGCGCTATCATAGAAGTTTAATAGTGCATTTTCCTCGTCATTTCATGCGCTTTAAGGTGCCGCCTAGCCCAATACGCTATCTGAAATAGGAGCGACATAAATTGAACAGATGTGGTAGAATTACGCAGAATTCTTATATTAACCATAATATAAAATGATCTAATCGGGTCTCTGGTTGCCCTATCATTGAAGTTTAATAGTGCATTTCACTCGTCATTTCATGCGCTTTAAGGTGCCGCCTAGCCCAGTATGCTATCTGAAATAGGGGCGACGTAAATTGAACAAATGTGATAAAATTACGCTGAATTCTTATATTAACCATAATATAATACGATCTATTCGGGTCTCTGATTGCCCTATCATAGAAGTTTAATGGTGGATTTTACTCGCCACATCATGCGCTTTAAGGTACCGCCTAGCCCAATACGCTATCTGAAATAGGAGCGACATAAATTGAACAAATGTGATAAAATTACGTTGAATTCTTATATTAACAATAATACAAAATAATCTAATCGGGTCTCTGATTGCACTGTCATAGAAGTTTACTAGTGCATTTTACTCGACATTTCATGCGCTTTAAGATGCCGCCTAGACCAATACGCTATCTGAAATTGGAGCTGCGTAAATTGAATAAATGTGATAGAGTTACGTAGAATTCTTATATAAAACATAATATAAAATGATCTCATCGGGTCTCTGATTGCCCTATCAAAGAAGTTTAGTACTGCATTTTACTCGTCATGCCATGCGCTTTATGGTGCCGCTTAGCCCAATGCGCTATCTGAAATGGGAGCGACGTAAATTGAACAAATGTGATAGAATTTCGCTGAATTCTTATATTAACCATAATATAAGATGACCTAATCGGGTCTCTGGTTGCCCTATCCGAAAAGTTTAGTAGTGCATTTTACTCGACATTTCATGCGCTTTAAGGTGCCGCATAGCCCAATACGCTATCTGAAATAGGGGCGACGTAAACAGAACAAATCTGATAGAATTATGGAGAATTCTTATATTAACCATAATATAAAACGATCTAATAGGGTCTCTGATTGCCCTGTCATAGAAGTTTAATAGTGCATTTTACTCGTCAGTCCATGCGCTTTAAGATGTCGCCTATCCCAATACGCTATCTGAAATAGGAGCGACGTAAATTGAACAAATTTGATAGAATTACGCTGCATCCTTATATTAATCAAAACATAAGATGACCTTATAGGGTCTCTGATTGCCTTATCCCAGAAGCTTAATAGTGCATTGTACTTGACATTTCATGCGCTTTAAGGTGCCGCTTAGCCCAATACGCTATCTGAAATAGGAGCGACGTAAATTGAACAAATGTGATAGAATTTCGCTGAATTCTTATATTAACCATAACATAGAATGATCTAATCGGGTCTCTGATTGCCCTATCATAGAAGTTCGATAGTGCATTTTGCTCGTCATTTCTTGCGCTTTAAGGTGCCGCCTAGCCCAATACGCTATCTGAAATAGGAGCGACATAAATTGAACAAATGTGATAGAATTACGCAGAATTCTTATATTAACCATAATATAGAATGATCTAATCGGCTCTCTGATTGCCCTGTCATAGAAGTTTTATAGTGCATTTTACTCGCCATTCCATGCGCTTTAAGGTGCCGCCTATCCCAATACGCTATCTGAAATAGGAGCGACGTAAATTGAACAAATGTGATAGAATTTCGCTGAATTCTTATATTAACCATAATATAGAATGATCTACTCGGGTCTCTGATTGCCGTCTCCGAGAAGGATAGTAGTGCATTTTATTCGCCACTTCATGTGCCTTAAGATGCCGCCTAGCTCAATACGATATCTGGTGTAGGAGCGACATGAATTGGACAAATGTGATAGAGTTACGATGAATTCTTAAATTAACAATAATATAAGATGATTTAATCGGCTCTCCGTTTGCCCTACCCTAGATGTTTAATAGTGATTTTTACTCGACATTTCATGCGCTTTAAGATGCCACCTTGCTCAATACGATATCTGAAATGGGAGCTACGTAAATTCAACAAATGTGATTGAATTACGATAAATTCTAAAATTAACCATAATATAAAATGATCTAATCGGCTCCCTGTTTGCCCTACCCTAGAAGTTTAATAGTGCATTTTACTCGAAATTTCATGCGCTTTAAGATGCCGCCTAGCCCAATACGCTATCTGAAATAGGAGCGACGTAAATTGAACAAATGTGATAGAATTTCGCTGAATTCTTAAATGAACCATAATATAATATGATCTAATCGGGTCTCCGTTTGCCCTACCCTAGAAGTTTAATAGTGAATTTTGCTCGACATTTCATGCGCTTTAGGATGCCACCTAGCCCAATACGCTATCTGAAATAGGGGCGACGTAAATTGCACAAATGTGATAAAATTTCGCTGAATTCTTATATTAACCATAATATAAGATGACCTAATCGGGTCTCTGATTGCCCTATCCGAGAAGTTTAGTAGTTCATTTTATTCGACATTTCATGCGCTTGAAGATGCCGCCTAGTCCAATACGCTCTGAAATTGGAGCTACGTAAATTGAACAAACGTGATTGAATTACGCAGAATTCTTATATTAACCATAATATAATACGATCTATTCGGGTCTCTGATTGCCCTATTATAGAAGTTTAATTGTGCATTTCACTCGTCATTTCATGCGCTTTAAGGTGCCGCCTAGCCCAGTACGCTATCTGAAATAGGGGCGACGTAAATTGAATAAATGTGATAGAATTACGCAGAATTCTTATATTAACCATAATTTAAAATGACCTTGTCGGGTCTGTGATTGCCCTATCCGAGAAGTTTAGTAGTGCATTTTACTCGTCATGCCATGCGCTTTATGGGGCCGCTTAGCCCAATGCGCTATCTGAAATGGGAGCGACGTAAATTGAACAAATGTGATAGAATTACGCAGAATTCTTATATTAACCATAATTTAAAATGATCTAATCGGGACTCTGATTGCGCTATCATAGAAGTTTAATAGTGCATTTTCCTCGTCATTTCATGCGCTTTAAGGTGCCGCCTAGCCCAATACGCTATCTGAAATAGGAGCGACATAAATTGAACAGATGTGATAGAATTACGCAGAATTCTTATATTAACCATAATATAAAATGATCTAATCGGGTGTCTGTTTGCCCTACCCTAGAAGTTTAATAGTGCATTTTACTCGACATTTCATGCGCTTTAAGATGCCACCTAGTCCAAAACGCTATCTGTAATTGGAGCTACGTGAATTGAACAGACATGATAGAATTATGCAGAATTCATATATTAACCATAATATAATACGATGTATTCGGGTCTCTGATTGCCCTATCATAGAAGTTTAAAAGTGCATTTTGATCGTCATTTCATGCGCTTTAAGGAGCCGCCTAGCCCAATACGCTATCTGAAATAGGAGCGACATAAATTGAACAAATGTGATAGAATTACGCAGAATTCTTATATTAACCATAATATAATACGATCTATTCTGGTTTCTGATTGCCCTATCATAGAAGTTTAATAGTGCATTTTAGTCATCATTTCATGCGCTTTAAGGTGCCGCCTAGCCCAATACGCTACCTGAAATACGTGCGACGTAAATTGAACAAATGTGATAGAAATTTGCTGAATTCTTATATTAACCATAATATAATACGATGTATTCGGGTCTCTGATTGCCCTATCATAGAAGTTTTATAGTGCATTTTACTCGTCCTTTCATGTGCTTTAAGGTGCCGCCTAGCCCAATAGGCTATCTGAAATAGGAGCGACGTAAATTGAACAAATGTGATAGAATTTTGCTGAATTCTTATATTGACCATAATATAATATGATCTATTCGGGTCTCTGATTGCCCTATCATGGAAGTTTAATAGTGCATTTCACTCGTCATTTCATGCGCATTAAGGTGCCGCCTAGCCCAGTATGCTATCTGAAATAGGGGCGACGTAAATTGAACAAATGTGATAAAATTACGCTGAATTCTTATATTAACCATAATATAATACGATCTATTCGGGTCTCTGATTGCCCTATCATAGAAGTTTAATAGTGGATTTTACTCGTCACATCATGCGCTTTAAGGTACCGCCTAGCCCAATACGCTATCTGAAATACGAGCGACATAAATTGAACAAATGTGATAAAATTACGTTGAATTCTTATATTAACAATAATACAAAATAATCTAATCGGGTCTCTGATTGCACTGTCATAGAAGTTTACTAGTGTATTTTACTCGACATTTCATGCGCTTTAAGATGCCGCCTGGAACAATACGCTATCTGAAATTGGAGCTGCGTAAATTGAATAAATGTGATAGAGTTACATAGAATTCTTATATAAAACATAATATAAAATGATCTCATCGGGTCTCTGATTGCCCTATCAAAGAAGTTTAGTACTGCATTTTACTCGTCATGCCATGCGCTTTATGGTGCCGCTTAGCCCAATGCGCTATCTGAAATGGGAGCGACGTAAATTGAACAAATGTGATAGAATTTCGCTGAATTCTTATATTAACCATAATATAAGATGACCTAATCGGGTCTCTGGTTGCCCTATCCGAGAAGTTTAGTAGTGCATTTTACTCGACATTTCATGCGCTTTAAGGTGCCGCCTAGCCCAATACGCTATCTGAAATAGGGGCGACGTAAACTGAACAAATCTGATAGAATTATGCAGAATTCTTATATTAACCATAATATAAAACGATCTAATAGGGTCTGTGATTGCCCTGTCATAGAAGTTTAATAGTGCATTTTACTCGTCAGTCCATGCGCTTTAAGATGTCGCCTATCCCAATACGCTATCTGAAATAGGAGCGACGTAAATTGAACAAATTTGATAGAATTACGCTGCATCCTTATATTAATCAAAACATAAGATGACCTTATAGGGTCTCTGATCGCCTTATCCCAGAAGCTTAATAGTGCATTGTACTCGACATTTCATGCGCTTTAAGGTGCCGCTTAGCCCAATACGCTATCTGAAATAGGAGCGACGTAAATTGAACAAATGTGATAGAATTTCGCTGAATTCTTATATTAACCATAACATAGAATGATCTAATCGGGTCTCTGATTGCCCTATCATAGAAGTTCGATAGTGCATTTTGCTCGTCATTTCTTGCGCTTTAAGGTGCCGCCTAGCCCAATACGCTATCTGAAATAGGAGCGACATAAATTGAACAAATGTGATAGAATTACGCAGAATTCTTATATTAACCATAATATAGAATGATCTAATCGGCTCTCTGATTGCCCTGTCATAGAAGTTTTATAGTGCATTTTACTCGCCATTCCATGCGCTTTAAGGTGCCGCCTATCCCAATACGCTATCTGAAATAGGAGCGACGTAAATTGAACAAATGTGATAGAATTTCGCTGAATTCTTATATTAACCATAATATAGAATGATCTAATCGGGTCTCTGATTGCCGTCTCCGAGAAGGATAGTAGTGCATTTTATTCGCCACTTCATGTGCCTTAAGATGCCGCCTAGCTCAATACGATATCTGGTGTAGGAGCGACATGAATTGGACAAATGTGATAGAGTTACGATGAATTCTTAAATTAACAATAATATAAGATGATTTAATCGGCTCTCCGTTTGCCCTACCCTAGATGTTTAATAGTGATTTTTACTCGACATTTCATGCGCTTTAAGATGCCACCTTGCTCAATACGATATCTGAAATGGGAGCTACGTAAATTCAACAAATGTGATTGAATTACGATAAATTCTAAAATTAACCATAATATAAAATGATCTAATCGGCTCCCTGTTTGCCCTACCCTAGAAGTTTAATAGTGCATTTTACTCGACATTTCATGCGCTTTAAGATGCCGCCTAGCCCAATACGCTATCTGAAATAGGAGCGACGTAAATTGAACAAATGTGATAGAATTTCGCTGAATTCTTAAATGAACCATAATATAATATGATCTAATCGGGTCTCCGTTTGCCCTACCCTAGAAGTTTAATAGTGAATTTTGCTCGACATTTCATGCGCTTTAGGATGCCACCTAGCCCAATACGCTATCTGAAATAGGGGCGACGTAAATTGCACAAATGTGATAAAATTTCGCTGAATTCTTATATTAACCATAATATAAGATGACCTAATCGGGTCTCTGATTGCCCTATCCGAGAAGTTTAGTAGTTCATTTTATTCGACATTTCATGCGCTTGAAGATGCCGCCTAGCCCAATACGCTATCTGAAATAGGAGCGACATAAATTGATCAAATGTGATAAAATTACGTTGAATTCTTATATTAACAATAATACAAAATGATCTAATCGGGTCTCTGATTGCACTGTCATAGAAGTTTACTAGTGCATTTTACTCGACATTTCATACGCTTTGAGATGCCGAATCGCCCAATACGCTATATGAAATAGGAGCGACGTAAATTGAACAAATGTGATAGAATTACGCAAGAATTCTTATATTAACCATAATTTAAAATGATCTAATCGGGTCTCTGATTGCGCTATCATAGAAGCTTAATAGTGCATTTTCCTCGTCATTTCATGCGCTTTAAGGTGCCGCCTAGCCCAATACGCTATCTGAAATAGGAGCGACATAAATTGAACAGATGTGATAGAATTACGCAGAATTCTTATATTAACCATAATATAAAATGATCTAATCGGGTCTCTGGTTGCCCTATCATTGAAGTTTAATAGTGCATTTGATTCGCCATTTCATGCGCTTTAAGATGCCGCCAATCTGAATACGATATCTGGTGTAGGAGCGACGTGAATATGACAAATGTGATAGAGTTACGATGAATTCTTAAATTAACAATAATATAAGTTGATCTAATCGGGATTCTGATTGCCCTATCCTAGAAGTTTAGTAGTGCATTTGACTCGTCATTTCATGCGCTTTAAGGTGCCGTCTAGCCCAATCCGCAATCTGAAATTGGAGTTACGTAAATTGAACAAATGTGATAGAATTTCGCTGAATTCTTATATTGACCATAATATAGAATGATCTAATCGGGTCTCTGATTGCCGTCTCCGAGAAGGATAGTAGTGCATTTTATTCGCCACTTCATGTGCCTTAAGATGCCGCCTAGCTCAATACGATATCTGGTGTAGGAGCGACATGAATTGGACAAATGTGATAGAGTTACGATGAATTCTTAAATTAACAATAATATAAGATGATTTAATCGGCTCTCCGTTTGCCCTACCCTAGATGTTTAATAGTGATTTTTACTCGACATTTCATGCGCTTTAAGATGCCACCTTGCTCAATACGATATCTGAAATGGGAGCTACGTAAATTCAACAAATGTGATTGAATTACGATAAATTCTAAAATTAACCATAATATAAAATGATCTAATCGGCTGACTGTTTGCCCTACCCTAGAAGTTTAATAGTGCATTTTACTAGACATTTCATTCGCTTTAAGATGCCGCCTAGCCCAATGCGCTATCTGAAATAGGAGCGACGTAAATTGAACAAATGTGATAGAATTTCGCTGAATTCTTAAATGAACCATAATATAATATGATCTAATCGGGTCTCCTATTGCCATCTCCGATTGCCCTATCATGGAAGTTTAATAGTGCATTTCACTCGTCATTTCATGCGCTTTAAGGTGCCGCCTAGCCCAGTATGCTATCTGAAATAGGGGCGACGTAAATTGCACAAATGTGATAAAATTACGCTGAATTCTTATATTAACAATAATATAAAATGAACTAATCGGGTCTCTGATTGCCCTATCATTGAAGTTTAACAGTGCATTTTAATCGTCATTTCATGCGCTTTATGGTGCCGCCTAGCCCAACATGCTATCTGAAATTGGAGCTACGTAAATTGAACAAGTGTGATAGAGTTTCGCTGAATTCTTAAATTAACCATAATATAAAATGATCTAATCGGGTCTCTGTTTGCCCTACCCTAGAATTTTAATAGTGCATTTTACTCTTCATTTCATGCGCTTTATGATGCAACCTAGCCCAATACGCTATCTGATATAGGGGCGATGTAAATTGAACAAATGTGATAAAATTACGCCAAATTCTTATATTAACAATAATATAAAATGATCTGATCGTGTCTCCGTTTGCCCTATCATAGAAGTTTAATAGTGCATTTTACTCGGCATTTGATGCGCTTTAAGGAGCCGCTTAGACCAATACGCTATCTGAAATAGGAGCGACGTAAACTGAACAAATGTGATGGAATTACGCAGTTTTCTTATATTAACCATAATATAATATGATCTATTCGGGTCTCTGATTGCCCTATCATAGAAGTTTAATAGTGCATTTTCCTCGTCACCTCATGCGCTTTAACGTGCCGCTTAGCCCAATACGCTATCTGAAACTGGAGCGACGTAAATTGAACAAATGTGATAGAATTTTGCTGAATTCTTATATTAATGATAATATAAGATGACCTATTCGGGTCTGTGATTGCCCTATCCGAGAAGTTTAGTAGTGCATTGTACTCGACATTTCATGCGCTTTAATATGCCGCCTCGCCCAATACGCTATCTGAAATAGGAGCGACATAAGTTGAACAAATCTGATAGAATTACGCTGAATTCTTAAATTAACCATAATATAAAATGATGTAATCGGCCGTCTGTTTGCCCTACCCTAGAAGATTACTAGTGCATTTTACTCGACATTTCATGCGCTTTAAGATGCCACCTACCTCAATACGCTACCTGAAGTAGGAGCGACGTAAATTGAACAAATGTGACAGAATTACGCAGAATTCTTATATTAAAATAATATAATATGATCAATTCGGATCTCTGATTGCCCTATCATAGAAGTTTAATAGTGCATTATGTTCGGCATCTCATGCGCCTTAATGTGCCGCTTAGCCCAGTACGCTATCTGAAATAGGCGCGACGTAAATTGAACAAATGTGATAGAATTACGGTGCATCCTTATATTAATCATAATATAAGATGCCCTAATCGTGTCTATGGTTGCCCTACCCTAGAAGTTTAATAGTGCATTTTACGCGACATACCATGCGCTTTAAGATGGCACCCAGCCTAATACGCTATCAGAAATAGGAGCGAAGTAAATTGAACAAATGTGATAAAATTAAGCTGAATTCTTATATTAACAATAATAGAAGTTGATCTAATCGGGATTCTGATTGCCCTATCCTAGAAGTTTAGTAGTGCATTTGACTCGTCATTTCATGCGCTTTAAGGTGCCGTCTAGCCCAATCCGCAATCTGAAATTGGAGTTACGTAAATTGAACAAATGTGACACAGTTACGCAGAATTCTTATATTAACCATAATATAAAATGATCTAATCGGGTCTCTGATTACCCTATCATAGAAGGTTAGGCGTGCATTTTACTCGTCATTTCATGCGCTTTAAGGTGCCGCCCAGCCCAATACATTATGTAAAATAGGAGCGACATACATTGAACAATTGTGATAGAATTACGCAGAATTCTTATATTAACCATAATATAAAATGATCTAATCGGGTCTCTGTTTGCCCTACCCTAGAAGTTTAATAGTGCATTTCACTCGACATTTCATGCGCTTTAAGATGCTACCTAGCCCAGTACGCTATCTGAAATAGGGGCGACGTAAATTGAACAAACGTGATAAAATTACGCTAAATTCGTATATTAACCATAATATAAAATGATCTAATCGGGTCTCTGATTGCCCTATCATAGACGTTTAATAGTGCATTTTACTCGACATTTCATGCGCTTTAAAGTGCCGCCTAGCCCAATGCGCTCTCTGAAATAGGAGCGACGTAAATTGAACAAATGTGATAGAATTTCGCTGAATTCTTATATTAACCATAATATAATACGATGTATTCGGGTCTCTGATTGCCCTATCATAGAAGTTTAATAGTGCATTTTACTCGCCATTTCATGCGCTTTAAGGAGCCGCGTAGCCCAATACGCTATCTGAAATAGGAGCGACGTAAATTGAACAAATGTGATAGAATTTTGTTGAATTCTTATATTAACCATAATATAATATGATGTATTCGGGTCTCTGATTGCCCTATCATAGAAGTTTAATAGTGCATTTTACTCGACATTTCATGCGCTTTAAGGTGCCGCCTAGCCCAATGCGCTCTCTGAAATAGGAGCGACGTAAATTGAACAAATGTGATAGAATTTCGCTGAATTCTTATATTAACCATAATATAATACGATGTATTCGGGTCCCTGATTGCCCTATCACAGAAGTTTAATAGTGCATTTTATTCGTCATTTCATGCGCTTTAAGGTGCCGCTCAGGTCAATGCGCTATCTGAAATAGGAGCGACGTAAATTGAACAAATGTGATAGAATTTCGCTGAATCCTTAAATTAACCATAATATAAAATGATCTAATCGGGTCTCTGTTTGCCCTACCCTAGGAGTTTAATAGTGCATTTTACTCGTCATATCATGCGCTTTAAGGTGCCCCTTAGCCCAATACGCTATCTGAAATAGGAGCGACGTAAATTGAACAAATGTGATAGAATTACGCAGAATTCTGATAATAACCATAATTTAAAATGATCTAATCGGGCCTCTGATTGCCCTATCATAGAATTTTAATAGTGCATTTTACTCGACATTTCATGCGCCTTAAGGTGCTGTCTATCCCAATACGCTATCTGAAGATGGAGCGACGTAAATTGGACAAATGTGATAGAATTTCACTGCATTCTTATATTAACCATAATATAAAATGTTCTAATCGGGTCTCTGATTGCCCTATCACAGAAAGTTAGTAGTGTATCTTACTCGACATTTCATGCGGTTTAAGGTGCCGTTTAGTCCAATACGCTGTCTTAAATAGGAGCGTCGTGAATTGAACAAATGTGATAGAATTACACTGAATTCTTATATTAATCATAATATAAGATGATCTAATCTGGTCTCTGATTGCCCTGTTCTAGAAGATTAGTAGTACATTTTACTCGACATTTCATGTGCTTTAAGATGCCGCTTAGCCCAATACGCTATCTGAAATAGGAGCGACGTAAATTGAACAAATGTGATAGAATTTCGCTGAATTCTTGTATTAATCATAATATAAGATGAACTAATCGGGTCTCTGATTGCCCTATCATAGAAGTTTGATAGTGCATTTTACTCGTCATTTCATGCGCTTTAAGGTGCCGCCCAGCCCAATACGCCATCTGAAATAGGAGCGACATAAATTGAACACATGTGATAAAACTACGTTGAATTCTTATATTAACATTAATATAAAACGATCTAATCGGGTCTCTGATTGCCCTATCCGAGAAGTTTAGAAGTGCATTTTACTCGACATTTCATGCGCTTTAAGATGCCGCCTAGCCCAATACACTATCTGAAATTGGAGCTACGTAAGTTGAACAAGCGTGATAGAATTACGCAGAATTCTTAATTTAACCATAACATAATACGATTTTTCCGGGTCTCTGATTGCCTTATCATAGAAGTTTAATAGTGCATTTTCCTCGTCATTTCATGCGCTTTATGGTGCCTCCTAGCCCAATACGCTATCTGAAATAGGAGCGACATCAATTGAACAAATGTGATAAAACTACGTTGAATTCTTATATTAACATTAATATAAGACGATCTAATCGGGTCTCTCATTGCCCTATCCGGGAAGATTAGTAGTGCATTTTACTCGACATTTCATGCGCTTTAAGATGCGGCCTATCCCAATACGCTATCTGAAATTGGAGCTACGTAAATTGAACAAGCGTGATAGAATTACGCAGAATTCTTATGTTAACCATAATATAATACGATCTTTTCGTGTCTCTGATTGCCCTATCATAGAAGTTTAATAGTGCATTTTACTCGACATTTCATGCGCTTTAAGATGCCGCCTAGCCCAATACGCTATCTGAAATAGGGGCGACGTAAATTGAACAAATGTGATAAAATTTCGCTGAATTCTTATATTAACCATAATAAAGGATGACCTAATCGGGTCTCTGATTGCCCTATCATAGAAGTTTAATAGTGCATTTTACTCGTCATTTTATGCGCTTTAAGGTGCCGCCTAGCCCAATACGCTATCTGAAATAGGAGCGACATAAATTGAACAAATGTGATAAAATTACGTTGAATTCTTATATTAACAATAATATAAAATGATGTAATCGGGTCTCTGATTGCCCTATCATAGAAGTTTAAAAGTGCATTTCACTCGACAATTCATGCGATTTAAGGTGCCGCTTGGCCCAATACGCTATCTGAAATAGGAGCGACGTAAATTGAACAAATGTGATAGAATTTCGCTGAATTCTTAAATTAACCATAATATAAAATGATCTAATCTGGTCTCTGTTTGCCCTACCCTAGAAGTTTAAAAGTGCATTTTACTAGACATTTCATGCGCTTTAAGATGCCGTCTAGCCCAATACGCTATCTGAAATAGGGGCGACGTAAATTGAGCAAATGTGATAGAATTTCGCTGAATTCTTATATTAACGATAATATAAGATGACCTAATCGGGTCTCTGGTTGCCATATCCGAGTAGGTTAGTAGTGCATTTTACTCGACATTTCATGCGCTTTAAGGTTCCGCCTATCTCAATACGATATCTGGTGTAGGAGCGACGTGAGTTGGACAAATGTGATAGAGTTACGATGAATTCTTAAATTAACAATAATATAAGATTATCTAATCGGTATTCTGATTGCCCGATCCTAGAAGTTTAATAGTGCATTTTACTCGACATTCCATGCGCTTTAAGATCCCACCTAGCCCAATACGCTATCTGAATTAGTGGCGACGAAAATTCGACGATAGTGATAAAATTACGCCTGATTCTTATGTTAACAATAATATAAAAGGATCTAATGGTGTCTCTGATTGCCCTATCATAGAAGTTCAATAGTGCATTTTACTCGGCATTTCATGCGCTTTCAGGTGCCGCTTAGCCCAATACGCTATCTGAAATTGGAGCTACGTAAATTGAACAAACGTTATAGAATTACGCAGAATTCTTATATTAACAATAATATAATACGATCTATTCGGTTCTCTGATAGCCCTATCATAGAAGTTTAATAGTGCATTTTACTCGCCATTTCATGCGCTTTAAGGTGCCGCTTGGCCCAATACGCTATCTGAAATAGGAGCGACGTAAATTGAACAAATGTGATAGAATGTCGCTGAATTCTTATATTAACCATAATATAAGATGACCTAACCGTGTCTCTGATTGCCCTGTCCGAGAAGTTTAGTAGTGCATTTTACTCGACATTTCATGCGCTGTAAGATGCCGTCTAGCCCAATCCGCTATCTGAAAATGGAGCGACGTAAATTGAATAGATGTGATAGAGTTACGCAGAATTCTTATATTAACCATAATACAAACTGATCTCATCGGGTCTCTGATTGGACTGTCACAGAAGTTCAGCAGTTCATTTTACTCGACGTTTCATGCGCTTTATGGTGCCGTCTAGCCCAATCCGCTATCTGAAATTGGTGCTGCGTAAATTGAATAAATGTGATAGAGTTACGCAGAATTCTTATATTAACCATAATACAAAATGATCTCATCGGGTCTCTGATTGGCCTGTCATAGAAGTTTAATAGTGCATTTTACTCGTCATTTCATGCGCTTTAAGGTGCCTCCTAGCCCAATACGCTATATGAAATGGGAGCGACATAAATTGATCAAATGTGATAAAATTACGTTGAATTCTTATATTAACAATAATACAAAATGATCTAATCGGGTCTCTGATTGCCCTGTCACAGAAGTTCAGCAGTGCATTTTACTCGTCATTTCATGCGCTTTAAGGCGCCGTCTAGCCCAATCCGCTATCTGAAATTGGAGCGACGTAAATTGAATAAATGTGATAGAGTTACGCAGAATTCTTATATAAACCATAATATAAAATGATCTCATCGGGTCTCTGATTGCCATATCAAAGAAGTTTAGTACTGCATTTTACTCGTCACGCCATGCGCTTCAAGGTGCCGCTTAGCCCAATGCGCTATCTGAAATGGGAGCGACGTAAATTGAACAAATGTGATAGAATTACGCAGAATTCTTATATTAACCATAATGTAATATGACCTATTCGGGTCTCTGATTGCCCTATCATACAAGCTTAATAGTGGATTTTACTCGACAGATCATGCGCTTTAAGGTGCCGCCTTGCGCAATACGCTATCTGAAATAGGAGCGACATAAGTTGAACAAATGTGTTAAAATTACGTTGAATTCTTATATTAACAATAATACAGAATGATCTAATCGGGTCTCTTATTGCACTGTCATAGAAGTTTACTAGTGCATTTTACTCGACATTTCATGCGCTTTAAGATGCCACGTTGTCCAAAACACTATCTGAAATTGGAGCTACGTAAATTGAACAGACGTGATAGAATTACGCAGAATTCATATATTAACCATAATATAATACTATCTAATCGGATCTCTGATTGCCCCATCATAGAAGTTTAATAGTGCATTTTACTCGACATTTCATGCGCTTTAAGATGCCAACAAGCCCAATACGCTATCTCTAAATAGGGGCGACGTAAATTGAACAAATGTGACAGAATTACGCAGAATTCTTATATTAAACATAATATAATACGATCTATCCGGTTCTCTGATTGCCCTATCATAGAAGTTTAATAGTGCATTTTACTCGTCATTTCATGCGCTTTAAGGAGCCGCCAAGCCCACTACGCTATCTGAAATAGGACCGACGTAAATTGAACAAATGTGATAGAATTACGCAGAATTCTTATATTAACCATAATATAATACGATCTATTCTGGTTTCTGATTGCCCTATCATAGAAGTTTAATAGTGCATTTTAGTCGTCATTTCATGCGCTTTAAGGTGCCGCCTAGCCCAATACGCTATCTGTAATAGGAGCGACGTAAATTGAACAAATGTGATAGAATTTTGCTGAATTCTTATATTAACCATAATATAATACGATGTATTCGGGTCTCTGATTGCCCTATCATAGAAGTTTAATAGTGCATTTCACTCGCCATTTCATGCGCTTTAAGGTGCCGCCTAGCCCAGTACGCTATCTGAAATAGGGGCGACGTAAATTGAACAAATGTGATAAAATTACGCTGAATTCTTGTATTAACCATAATATAATACGATCTATTCGGGTCTCTGATTGCCCTATCATAGAGGTTTAATAGTGGATTTTACTCGTTACATCATGCGCTTTAAGGTGCCGCCTAGCACAATACGCTATCTGAAATAGGAGCGACATAAATTGAACAAATGTGATAAAATTACGTTGAATTCTTATATTAACAATAATACAAAATGATCTAATCGGGTCTCTGATTGACCTCTCAAAGAAGGTTAGGAGTGCATTTTACTCGTCATTCCACGCGCTTTAAGATGCCGCATAGCCCAATATACTATCTGAAATAGGAGCGACGTAATTTGAACAAGTGTGATAGAATTACGCTGAATTCTTATATTAACCATAATATAAGATGACCTAATCGGGTCTCTGATTGCCCTGTCAGAGGAGTTTAGTAGTGCATTTTACTCGACATTTCATGCGCTTTAAGATGCCACCTAGCCCAATACGCTATCTGAAATAGGGGCGACGTAAATTGAACAAATGCGATAGAATTACGCAGAATTCTTATATAAACCATAATATAATACGATCCATCCGGGTCTCTGATTGCCCTATCATAGAAGTTTGATAGTGCATTTTACTCGTCATTTCATGCGCTTTAAGGTGCCGTCTAGCCCAATACGCTATCTGAAATAGGAGCGACACAAATTGAAAAAATGTGATAGAAGTACGCAGAATTCTTATATTAACCATAATATGTTACGATCTACTCGGTTCTCTGATTGCCCTATCATAGAAGTTTAATAGTGCATTTTACTCGTCATTTCATGCGCTTTAAGATGCGGCTTAGCCCATTACGCTATCTGAAATGGGCGCGACGTAAATTGAACAAATGTGATAAAATTACGCTGAATTCTTATATTAACAATAATATAAAATGATCTAATCGGGTCTCTGATTGCCCTATCAAAGAAGTTTAGTAGTGCATATTACTCGTCATTTCATGCTCTTTAAGGTGCCGTCTAGCCCAATCCGCTATCTCAAATTGGAGATACGTAAATTGAACAAATGTGATAGAAATACGCAAAATTCTTATATTAACCATAACATAAAATGATCTAATCGGGTCTCTGATTGCTCTATCATGGAAGTTTAATGGTGCATTTTACTCGACATTTCATGCGCTTTAAGATGCCACCTAGCCCAATACGCTATCTGAAATAGGGACGACGTAAATTGAACAAATGTGATAAAATTACTCAGAATTCTTATATTAACCATAATATAATACGATCTATTCGGGTCTCTGATTGCCCTATCATAGAAGTTTAATAGTGCATTTTACTCGTCATTTCATGCGCTTTAAGATGCGGCTTAGCCCAATGCGCTATCTGAAATAGGAGCGACGTAAATTGAACAAATGTGATAGAGTTCCGAAGAATTCTTAAATTAACCATAATATAAGATGATCTAATGGGGTCTCTGATTACCCTATCATAGAAGTTTAATAGTGCATTTTACTCGTCATTTCATGCGCTTTGAGATACCGCTTAGCACAATAGGCTATCTGAAATAGGAGCGACGTAAATTAAAGAAATGTGATAGAATTACGCAGAATTCTTATCTTAACCATAATTTAAAATGATTTAATCGGGCCTCTGATTGCCCTATCATAGAAGTTTAATGGTGCATTTTACTCGTCATTTCATGCTGCCTTAATGTGCCGCCTAGCCCAATACGCAATCTGAAGTTGGAGCGACATGAATTGAACAAATGTGTTAGAATTGCGCTGACTTCTTATATTAAGAATAATATTAAATGATCTAATCGGGTCTCCGATTGCTGTATCAAAGAAGTTTAGTAGTGCATTTTACTCGTCATTTCATGCGCTGTAAGATGCCGCTTAGACCAATACCCTATCTGAAATAGGAGCGACGTAAATTGAACAAATGTGATAGAATTACGCTGAATTCTTATATTAATCATAATCTAAGATGATCTAATCGGGTCACTGATTGCCCTATCCTAGAAGTTTAGTAGTGCATGTTACTCGACATTTCATGCGCTTTAAGGTGCCGCTTGGCCCAATACGCTATGTAAAATAGGAGCGACGTCAATTGAACAAATGTGATAGAATTTCGCTGAATTCTTATATTAACCATAATATAATACGATCTATTCGGGTCGCTGATTGCCCAATCATAGAAGTTTCATAGTGTATTTTACTCGCCATTTCATGCGCTTTAAGGTGCCGCTTAGCCCAATACGCTATCTGAAATAGGAACGACGTAAATTGGACAAATCTGATAGAATTACGCGAAATCCTTATATTAATCATAATATAAGATGACCTAATCGGGTCTCTGCCTTCCCTATCCGAGAAGATTAGTAGTGCATTTTACTCGACATTTCGTGCGTTTTAAGATGCCGCACAGCCCAATACGCTATCTGAAATAGGAGCGTCGTAAATTGGACAAATGTGATAGAATTTCGCTGAAATCTTATATTAACCATAATATAGAATAATCTAATCGGGTCTTTGATTGCCCTATTATAGAAGGTCAGTAGTGCATTTTACTCGTCACTTCATGCGCTTTAAGGTGCCGCCTATCCCAATACGCTATCTGAAATAGGAGCGACATAAATAGAACAAATGTGATAGAATTACGCAGAATTCTTATATTAACCATAAGATAATACGATCTATTCGGGTCTCCGATTGCCCTATCATAGAAGTTTAATAGAGCATTTTACTCGTCATTCCATGCGCTTTAAGATGCCGTCTATCCCAATACGCTATCTGAAATAGGAGCGACGTAAACTGAACAAATGTGCTGGAATTACGCTGAATTCTTATATTAATCATAATATCAGATGACCTAATCGGGTCTCTCATTGCCCTATCATAGAAGTTTAATAGTGCATTTTACTCATCATTTCATGCGCTTTAAGGTGCCGCTTAGTCCAATACCCTATCTGAAATAGGAGCGACGTAAAATTGAACAAATGTGATAGAATTACGCTGAATTCTTAAATTAACCATAATATAATATGATCTATTCGGGTCTCTGATTGCCCTATCCGAGATGTTTAGTAGTGCATTTTACTCGACATTTAATGCGCTTTAAAATGCCGCCAAGTTCAATGCGCTATCTGAAATTGGAGCTAAGTAAATTGAACAGACGTGATAGAATTACGCAGAATTCTTCTATTAACCATAATATAATACGATCTATTCTTGTCTCTGATTGCCCTATCATAGAAGTTTAATAGTGCATGTTACTCGTCATTGCATGCGCTTTGAGGTGCCGCTTAGCAGAATACGCTATTTGAAATAGGAGCGACGTAAATTGAACAAATGTGATAGCATTACGCTGGATTCTTATATTAACCATTATATAAGATGACCTAATGGGATCTCTAATTGCCCTATCCTAGAAGCTTAGTAGTGCATTTTACTTGACATATCATGCGTTTTAAGATGCCGCTTAGCCCATTACGCTATCTGAAGTAGGAGCTACGTAACTTTAGTAAATGTGGTTCAATTACGCTGAATTCTTATATTACCCATAATATAAAATGATCTAATCAGGTCTCTGATTGCCCTATCATAAAGGTTAATAGTGCATTTTACTCGTAATTTCATGCGCTTTAAGGTGCCGCCTAGCCCAATACGCTATCTGAAATAGGAGCGACGTAAATTGAACAAATGTGATAGAATTACGCAGAATTCTTATATTAACCATAATATAATATGATCTATTCGGGTCTCTGATTGCCCTATCCGAGAAGTTTAGTAGTTCATTTTACTCGACATTTCATGCGCTTTAAGATGCCGCCTCGCCCAATACGCCACCTGAAATAGGAGCGTCGTAAATTGAACAAATGTGATAGAATTACCCAGAATTCTTATATTAACCATAATTTAAAATGATCTCATCGGGTCTCCGATTACCCTATCTTAGAAGTTTAATAGTGCATTTTACTCGTCATTTCATGCGCTTTAAGGTGCCGCCTATCCCAATACGCTATTTGAAACTGGAGCTACGTAAATTGGACAAATGCGATAGAGTTACGACGAATTCTTAAATTAACCATAATATAAGATGATCTAATCGGGTCTCTGATTGAGCTATCATAGAAGTTTAATAGCGCATTTTACACGACATTTCATGCGCTTTAGGTGCCGCCTAGCCCAATGCGCTATCTGAAATAGGAGCGACGTAAATTGAACAAATGTGATAGAATTACGCATAATCCTTATATTAACCATGATATAAAATGATCTGATCGGGTCTCTGATTGCCCTATCATAGAAGCTTAATAGTGCATTTTACTCGCCATTTCATGCGCTTTCAGCTGACGTTTTCCCCAATACGGTATCTGAAATAGGGGCGACGTAAATTGAACAAATGTGATAAAATAACGCTGAATTCTTATATTAACAATAATATAAAATGATCTAATCGGGTCTCTGATTGCCCTATCATAGAAGTTTAATAGTGCATTTTACTCGCCACTTCATGCGCTCTAAGGTGCCGTTTATGCCAATACGATATCTGAAATAGGAGCGACGTAAATTGAACAAATGTGATAGAATTACACTGAGTTCTTATATTAATCATAATATAAGATGATCTAAACAGGTCTCTGATTGCCCTATCATAGAAGCTTAATAGTGCATTTTACTCGCCATTTCATGCGCTTTCAGGTGACGTTTAGCCCAATACGGTATCTGAAATAGGAGCGTCGTAAATTGAACAAATGTGATAGCATTACACTGAGTCCTTATATTAATCATAATATAAGATGATCTAATCAGGTCTCTGATTGCCCTATCCTGGAAGTTTAGTAGTGGATTTTACTGGACAGTTCATGCGCTTTAAGATGCCGCTTAGCCCAATACGCTATCTGAAATAGGATCGACGTGAATTGAACATATATGATAGAATTTCGCTGAATTCTTATATTAACAATAATATAAAATGATCTACTCGGGTCTCGGTTTGCCCTACCCTAGAAGTTTAATAGTGCATTTTACTCGCCATTTCATGCTCTTTAAGGTTCCAGACAGCCCAATACGCAATCTGAAATTGGAGCTACGTAAATTAAACAAACGTGATAGAATTACGCAGAATTCTTATATTAACCGTAATATAATATGATCTAGTCGGGTCTCTGATTGCCGTACCATAGAAATTTAATAGTGCATTTTACTCGTCATTTCATGCGCTTTAAGGTGCCGCCTAGCCCAATACGCTATCTGAAATAGGAGCGACGTAAATTGAACAAATGTGATAGAATTACGCAGAATTCTTATATTAACCATAATATAAATGATCTATTCGGGTCTCTGATTGCCCTATCCGAGAAGTTTAGTAGTGCATTTTACTCGACATTTCCTGCGCTTTAAGATGCCGCCTCGCCCAATACGCTATCTGAAGTAGGAGCGTCATAAATTGAACAAATGTGATAGAATTACACAGAATTCTTATTATAACCACAATTTAAAATGATCTATTCGGGACTCTGATTGCCCTATCCTAGAAGTTTAGTAGTGCATTTTACTCGTCATCTCATGCGCTTTAAGATGCCACCTAGCCCATTACGCTATCTGAAATAGGCGCGACGTAAATTGAACAAATGTGATAAAATTACGCTGAATTCTTATATTAACAATAATATAAAATGATCTTATTGGGTCTCTGATTGCCCTAACAAAGAAGTTTAGTGGTGCATTTTACTCGACATATCATGCGCTTGAAGATGCCTGCTAGCCCAATACGCTATCTGAAATTGGAGCTACGTAAATTGAACAAACGTGATAGAATTACGCAGAATTCTGATATTAACCATAATATAATACGATCTATTCGGTTCTCTGATTGCCCTATCATAGAAGTTTAATAGTGCATTTTACTCGTCATTTCATGCGCTTTAAGGTGCCGCCTAGCCCAATGCGCTATCTGAAATAGGAGCGATATAAATTGAACAAATGTGATAAAATTACGTTGAATTCTTATATTAACAATAATATAAATGATCTAATCGGGTCTCTGATTGCCCTACCATAGAAGTTTAATAGTGCATTTTACTGGACAGTTCATGCGCTTTAAGATGCCACCTAGCCCAATACGCTATCTGAAATAGGAGCGACGTAAACTGAACAAATGTGTTAGAATTACGTTAAATTCTTATATTAATCATAATAAAAGATGACCTAATCAGGACTCTGATTGCCCTATCCGAGAAGTTTAGTAGTGCATTTTGCTCGGCATTCCATGCGCTTTAAGATGCCGCCTATCCCAATACGCTATCTGAAATAGGAGCGACGTGAATTGAACAAATGTGATAGGATTACGCTGAATTCTTATATTAACCATAATATAAGATGACCTAATCGGGTCTCTGTTATGCCTACCCGAGAAGTTTGGTAGTGCATCTTACTCGACATTTCATGCGCTTTAAGGTGCCGCCTAGCCCAATACGCTATCTGAAATAGGAGCGATATAAATTCAACAAATGTGATAAAATTACGTTGAATTCTTATATTAACAATAATATCAAATGATCTAATCGCGTCTCTGTTCGCCCTTCCCTCGAAGTTTAATAGTGCATTTTACTCGACATATCATGCGCTTTAAGATGCCACCTAGCCCAATACACTATCTGAAATAGGGGCGACGTAAATTGAACAAATGTGATAGAATTACGCAGAATTCTTATATTAACATTAATATAATATGATCTATTCGGGTCTCCGATTGCCCTATCATAGAAGTTTAGTAGTGCATTTTGCTCGCCATTTCATGCGCCTTAAGAGTCCGCTTAGCACAATACGCTGTATGAAACAGGATCGACGTAAATTGAACAGATGTGAAAGAATTACGCAGAATTCTTATATTAACCATAATATTATATGATCTATACGGGTCTCTGATTGCCCTTTCAAAGAAGTTTGATAGTGCATTAAACTCGTCATTTCATGCGCTTTAAGAGGCCGCTTAGCACAATACGCTATCTGAAATAGGACCGCCGTAAATTGAACAAATGTGATAGAATTACGCTAAGCCTCATATTAACCATAATATAAAATGATCTAATCATGTCTCTGATTGCCCTATCATAGAAGGTTAATAGTGCATTTTACTCGTCATTCCACGCGCTTTAAGATGCCGCCTAGCACAATACGCCATCTGAAATGGGGGCGACATAAATTGAACAAATGTGATAAAATTTCGCTGAATTCTTATATTAACCATAATATAAGATGACCTAATCGGGTCTCTGATTGCCCTATCCGAGAAGTTTAGTAGTGCATGTTACTCGACATTTGATGCGCTTTATGGTGCCACCTAGCCCAATACGCTATCTGAAATAGGGGCGACGTAAATTGAACATATGTGATAAAATTACGCAGAATTCGTATATTAACAATAATATAATCCGATCTATTCGGGTCTCTGATTGCCCTGACATAGGAGATTAATAGTGCATTTTACTCGACATTTCATGCGCTTGAAGATGCCTGCTAGCCCAATACGCTATCTGAAATTGGAGCTACGTAAATTGAACAAACGTGATAGAATTACGCAGAATTCTGATATTAACCATAATATAATACGATCTATTCGGTTCTCTGATTGCCCTATCATAGAAGTTTAATAGTGCATTTTACTCGTCATTTCATGCGCTTTAAGGTGCCGCCTAGCCCAATGCGCTATCTGAAATAGGAGCGATATAAATTGAACAAATGTGATAAAATTACGTTGAATACTTATATTAACAATAATATAAAATGATCTAATCGGGTCTCTGATTGCCCTGCCATAGAAGTTTAACAGTGCATTTTACTCGACATTTCATGCGTTTTAAGATGCCATCTAGCCCAATACGCTATCTGAAATAGGGGCGACGTAAATTGAGCGAATGTGATAAAATTTCGCTGAATTCTTATATTAACCATAGTATAAGATGTCCTAATCGGGTCTATGATTGCCCTACCCGAGAAGTTTAGTAGTGCATTTTACTCGACATTTCATGCGCTTTCAGATACCGCCTAGCCCAATACGCTATCTGAAATTGCAGCTACGTAAATTGAACAAACGTGGTAGAATTACGCAGGATTCTTATATTAACCAGAATATAGAATGATCTAATCGGGTCGTTGATTGCCTTATCATAGAAGGTTAGTAGTGCATTTTACTCGTCATTCTACACGCTTTAAGATGCCGCCTAGCCCAATACGCTATCTGAAATAGGAGCGACGTAAATTGAACAAATGTGACAGAATTACGCCGCATTATTATATTGATCATAATATAAGATGACCTTATCGGGTCTCTGATTGCCCTATCCAAGAAGTTTAGTAGTTCATTTGGCTCGACATTTCATGCGCTTTAAGATGTCGCATAGCCCAATACGCTATCTGAAATTGAGCTACGTAAATTGAACTAACGTGATAGAATTACGCAGAATTCTTATATTAAAAATAATATAATATGATATATTCGGGTCTCAGATTGCCCTATCATAGAAGATTAATAGTGCATTTTACTCGTCATTCCATGCGCTTCAAGATGCCGCCTATCCCAATACGCTATCTGAAATAGGAGCGACGTAAGTGGAACAAATGTGATAGAATTACGCTGAATTCTTATATTAATCATAATATAAGATGACTTCATCGGGTCTCTGATTGCCCTATCCTAGAAGTTTAGTAGTGCATTTTACTCGACATTTCATGCGCGTTATGATGCCGCTGAGCCCAATACGCTATATGAAATAGGAGCGACGTAAATTGAACAAATGTGATAGAATTACGCAGAATTCTTATATTAATCATAATATAAAATGATCTAATCGGGTCTCTGTTTGCCCTATCATAGAAGGTTAATGGCGAATTTTACTCGTCATTTCATGCGCTTTGAGATACCGGTTAGCCCAAAACGCTATCTGAAATAGGAGCGACGTCAATTGAACAAATGTGACAGAATTTCGCTGAATTCTTATATTAAACAAAACCAAAAATGATCTAATCGGGTCTCTGATTGCCTTATCATAGAAGTTTAGTAGTGCATTTTACACGACATTTCATGCGCTTTAAGATGCCGCCTCGCCCAATACGCTATCTGAAATAGAAGGGTCGTAAATTGCACAAATGTGATAGAATTACGCAGAATTCTTATATTAACCATAATTTAAAATGATCTAATCGGGTCTCTGATTGTCCTATCATAGAAGTTTAATAGTGCATTTAACTCGTCATTTCATGCGCTTTAAGGTGCCGCCTAGCCCAATACGCTATCTGATATTGGAGCTACGTAAATTGAACAACTGTGATAGAATTACGCTGCATTCTTAAATTAACCATAGTATAAAATGATTTAATCGGGTCTCTGTCAGCTCTACCCTAGAAGTTTAATAGTGCATTTTACTCGACATTTCATGCGCTTTAAGATGCCGCGTAGCCCAATACGGTATGTGAAATAGGGGCGACGTATATTGAACAAATGTGATAAAATTACGCTGAATTCTTATATTAACCATAATATAAATGATCTTATCGGGTCTTTGATTGCCCTATCATAGAAGTTTAATAGTGCATTTTACTCGACATTTCATGCGCTTTAAGATGCCGCCTAGCCCAATACGATATCTGAAATAGGGGCGACGTAAATTGAACAAATGTGATAAAAGTTCGCTGAATTCTTATATTAACAATAATATAAAATGATCTAAACGGGTCTTTGATTGTCCTATCATAGAAGGTTAATAGTGCATTTTACTCGTCATTCTACGCGCATTAAGATGCCGCCTAGCCCAATACGCTATCTGAAATAGGAGCGACGTAAATTGAACAAATGTGATAAAATTACGTTGCATCCTTATATTAATCATAATATAAGATGACATTATCGGGTCACTGATTGCCCTATCCTAGAAGTTTAACAGAGCATTTTACTCGACATTTCATGCGCTTTAGGATGCCGCTAAGTGCAATACGCTATCTGAAATAGGAGCGACGTAAATTGAACAAATGTGATAGAATTATGCAGAATTCTTATATTAACCATAATATAATATGATCTATTTGGGTCTCTAATTGCCCTATCATAGAAGGTTAGTAGTGCATTTTACTCGCCATTTCATGCGCTTTAAGATGCCGCCCAGCCCATACGCTATCTGAAATTGGAGCTACGTAAATTGAACAAGTATGATAGAGTTTCGCTGAATGCTTAAATTAACAATAATATAAAATGATCTAATCGGGTCACTGTTTGCCCTACCCTAGAAGTTTAATAGTGCATAATACTCGACATTTCATGCGCTTTAAGATGCCACCTAACCCACAACGCTATCTGAAATAGGGGCGACGTAAATTGAACAAATGTGATAGAATTATGCAGAATTCTTATATTAACCATAATATAATATGTTCTATTTGGGTCTCTAATTGCCCTATCATAGAAGGTTAGCAGTGCATTTTACTCGCCATTCCACGCCCTTTAAGACGCCGCCTAGCCCAATACGCTATCTGAAATAGGAGCGACGTAAATTGAACAAATGTGATAGAATTTCACTGTATTCTTAAATTAACCATAACATAAAATGATCTAATCGGGTCTCTGTTTGCCCTATCATAGAAGCTTAATAGTGCATTTTACTCGAAATTTCATGCGCCTTAAGATGCCACCTAGCCCAATACGCTATCTGAAATAGGGGCGACGTAAATTGAACAAACGTGATAGAATTATGCAGGATTCTTATATTAACATAATATAAAATGATCTAATCGGGTCTCTGATTGCCCTATCATAGCAGGTTAGTAGTGCATTTTACTCGTCATTCCACGCGCTTTAAGATGCCGCATAGCCCAATACGCTATCTGAAATAATAGCGACGAAAATTGGACAAATGTGATAGAATTACGCTGCATCCTTATATTAATCATAATATAAGATGACCTTATCGGGTCTCTGTTTGCCCTATTCTAGAAGTTTAGTAGTGCATTTTACTCGACATTTCATGCGCTTTAAGATACCACCTAGCCCAATACGCTATCTGAAATAGGGGCGACGTAAATTGCACAAATGTTATAAAATTACGCTGAATTCTTGTATTAACAATAATATAAAATGATCGAAACGGGTGTCTGATTGCCCTATCGTAGAAGTTTAATAGTGCATTTTACTCGACATTTCATGCGCTTTAAGATGCCGCTAGCCGAGGACGCTATCTGAAATAGGGGCGACGTAAATTGAACAAATGTGAAAAAATTACGCTGAATTCTTATATTAACCACAATCTAAAATGATCTAATCGGGTCTCTGATTGCCCTATCATAGAAGGTTAGTAGTGCATTTTACTCGACAATCCACGCGCTTTAAGATGCCGCCTAACCCAATGCGCTATCTGAAATAGGAGCGACGTAGATTGAACAAGTGTGATAGAATTTCGCTGCATCCATATATTAATCATAATTTAAGATGACCTAAACGGGTCTCTGATTGCCCTATCATAGAAGTTTAATAGTGCATTTTACTCGTCCTTTCATGCGCTTTAAGGTGCCGCCTGGCGCAATACGCTATCTGAAATAGGAGCGACATAAATTGATCAAATGTGATAGAACTACGCAGAATTGTTGTATTAACCATAATATAGAGTGCAGTAATCGGGTCTTTGATTCCACTATCATGGAAGGTTAGTAGTGCATATTACTCGTCATTCCATGCGCTTTAAGATGCCGCCTTGCCCAATACGCTATCTGAAATAGGAGCGACGTAGATTGAACAAATGTGATAGAATTTCGCTGAATTCTTAAATTAACCATAATATAAAATGATCTAATCGAGTCTCTGTCCGCCCTACCCTAGAAGTTTAATAGTGCATTTTACTCGACATTTCATGCGCTTTAAGATGCCACCTAGGCCAATACGGTATCTGAAATAGGGGCGACGTAAATTGAACAAATGTGATAAAATTACGCTGCATTCTTATATCAACCATAATATAAAATGATCTAATCGGGTCTTTGATTGCCCTATCATAGAAGTTTAACAGTGCATTTTACTCGTCATTACACGCGATTTAAGATGCCGCCTAGCCCAATCGGCTGTCTGAAATCGGGGCGACGTAAATTGAACAAATGTGATAAAAGTTCGCTGAATTCTTATATTAACCATAATACAAGATGACCTAATCGGGTCTCTGATTGCCCTATCCGAGAAGTTTAGTAGTGCAGTTTACTCGGCATTTCATGCGCTTTAAGATGCCGCCTAGCCGAATACGCTATCTGAAATAGGAGCGACGTATATTGAACAAATGTGATAAAATTACGTTGAATTTTTATATTAACAATAATATAAAATGATCTATTCGGGCCTCTGATTGCCCTATCACAGAAATTTAATAGTGCATTTTACTCGTCATTTCATGCGCTTTAAGGTGCCGCCTCGCCCAATACGCTACCTGAAATAGGAGCTACGTAAATTCAACAAATGTGATAGAATTACGCTGAATTCAAAAATTAAAAATAATATAAAATCATCTATTCGGCTCTCTGTTTGCCCTACCCTAGAAGTTTAATAGTGCATTTTACTCTGCATTTCATGCACTTTAAGATGTCGCTTAGCCCAATACGCTATCTGAAGTAGGAGCGACGTAAATTGAACAAACGTGATAGAATTATGCAGAATTCTTATATTAACCATAATATAATATGATCTATTTGGGTCTCTAATTGCCGTATTATAGAAGGTTACTAGTACATTTTACTCGTCATTCCACGCGCTTTAAGGTACCTCCTAGACCAATATACTATCTGAAATAGGAGCGTCGTAAATTGAACAAATGTGACAGAATAACGCAGAATTCTTATATTAACCATAATATAAAATGATCTAATCGGGTCTCTGTTTGCCCTACCCTAGAAGTTTAATAGTGCATTTCACTCGACATTTCATGCGCTTTAAGATGAAACCAAGCCCAATCCGCTATCCGAAACAGGGGCGACGTAAATTGAACAAATGTGATAAAATTTCGGTGAATTCTTATATTAACCATAATATAAGATGACCTAACCGGGTCTCTGTTAGCCCTATCCGAGAAGTTTAGTAGTTCATTAGACTCGACATTTCAGGCGCTTTAAGATGCCGCTTAGCACAATACGCTATCTGAAATAGGAGCGACGTAAATTGAACAAACGTGATAGAATTACGCAGAATTCTTATATTAACCATAATATAATACGATCTCCTCGAGTGACTGATTGCCCCATCATAGAAGTTTAATACTGCATTTTACTCGTCATTTCATGCGCTTTAAGGTGCCGCTTAGCCCAATACGTTATCTGAAATAGGAGCGACGTAAATTGAACAAATGTGATAGAACTTCGCTGAATCCTTAAATTAACCATAATATAAAATGATCTCTTCGGGTCTCTGATTGCCCTATCATAGAAGTTTAATACTGCATGTTACTCGTCATTTCATGCGCTTTAAGGTGCCGCTTGGCCCAATACGCTATCTGAAATAGGTGCGACGTTAATTGAACAAATGTGATAGAATCTCGCTGAATTCTTAAATTAACCATAATATAAGATGACCTAATCGGGTCTCTGTTTGCCCTACCCTAGAAGTTTAATACTGCATTTTACTCGACATTTCATGCGCTTTAAGATGCCACCTAGCCCAATACGCTATCTGAAATAGGGGCGACGTAAATTGAACAAATGTGATAAAATTTCGCTGAATTCTTATATTAACCATAATATAAGATGACCTAATCGGGTCTCTGATTGACCTATCCGAGAAGTTTAGTAGTGCATTTTATTCGACATTTCATGCGCTTTAAGATGCCGCATAGCCCAATATGCTATTTTAAATAGTAGCTACGTAAATTGAACAAGTGTGATAGAGTTTCGCTGATTTCTTGAATTAACCATAATATAAAGTGGTATAATCGGGTCTCTGTTTGCCCTACCCTAGAAGTTTTAATACAGCATTTTACTCGACATTTCATCCGCATTAAGGACCCGCTTAGACCAATACGCTATCTGAAACAGGAGCTACGTAAATTGAACAAATGTGATAGAATTACGCAGAATTCTTATATTAACCATAATATAATACGATCTATTCGGGTCTCTGATTTCCCTATCATAGAAGTTTAATAGTGCATTTTAATCGTCATTTCATGCGCTTTAAGGTGCCGCCTAGCCCAATACGCTATCTGAAATTGGAGCGACATAAATTGAACAAATGTGATGGAATTACGCAGAATTCTTATATTAACCATAATATAATGCGATATATTCGGGTCTCTGATTGCCCTATCATAGAAGTTGAGTAGTGGATGTTACTCGTCATTTCCAGCGCTTTAAGGTGCCGCTTGGCCCAATACGCTATCTGAAATAGCAGCGACGTTAATTGAACAAATGTGATTGATTTTCGCTGAATTCGTAAATTAACCATAATATAAAATGATCTAATCGGGTCTCTGTTTGTCCTACCCTAGAAGTTTAATAGTGCATTGTACTCGACATTTCATGCGCTTTAAGATGCCACCTAGCCCAATACGCTATTTGAAATAGGGGCGACGTAAATTGAACAAATGTGATAAAATTTCGCTTAATTCTTATATTAACCATAATATAAGATGACCTAATCGGGTCTCTGATTGACCTATCCGAGAAGTTTAGTAGTGCATTTTATTCGACATTTCATGCGCTTTAAGATGCCGCATAGCCCAATATGCTATCTGAAATAGGTGCGACGTAAATTGAACAAATGTGATAGAATAACGCTGAATTCTTATATTAACCACAATATAAAATGATCTAATCGGGTCTCTGAGTGCCCTATCACAGAAGTTTAATAGTGCATTTTGCTCGGCATTTCATGCGCTTAAAGGTGCCGCTTATCCAGATACGCTATCTGAAGTTGGAGCAACGTAAATTGAACAAATGTGATAGAATTACGCTGAATTCTTATATTAACCATAATACAAAATGATCTAATCGGGTCTCTGATTGCCCTATCATAGAAGTTTAATAGTGCATGTTGTTCGTCATTTCATGCGCTTTAAGGAGCCGCTTGGCCCAATACGCTATCTGTAATAGGAGCGACGTAAATTGAACAAATGTGATAGAATTTCGCTGAATTCTTAAATTAACAATAATATATAATGATCTAATCGGGTCTCTGATTGCCCAATCATAGAAGTTTAATAGTGCATTTTACTCATCATATAATGCGCTTTAAGGTGCCGCTCATCCCAATACGCTATCTGAAATAGGAGCGACGTAAATTGAACAAATGTGATGGAACTTCGCTGAATTCTTAAATTAACAGTAATATATAATGATCTAATCGGTTCTCTGATTGCCCAATCATAGAAGATTAATAGTGCATTTTACTCCTCATATCATGCGCTTTAAGGTGCCGCTCATCCCAATACGCTATCTGAAATAGGAGCGATGTAAATTGAACAAATGTGATAGAACTTCGCTGAATTCTTATATTAACCATAATATAAGATGACCTAATCGGGTCTCTGACTGCCCTATCCGAGAAGTTTAGTAGTGCATTTTACTCGACATTTCAGTCGCTTTAAGATGCTGCCTAGCCCAATACGCTATCTGACATTGGAGGCACGTAAATTGAAAAAACGTGATAGAATTCCGCAGAATTCTTATATTAACCATAATATAATACGATCTATTCGGGTCTCTGATTTCCCTATCATAGAAGTTTAATAGTGCATTTTAATCGTCATTTCATGCGCCTTAAGGTGCCGCCTATCCCAATACGCTATCTGAAATTGGAGCGACATAAATTAAACAAATGTGATGGAATTACGCAGAATTCTTATATTAACCATAATATAATGCGATATATTCGGGTCTCTGATTGCCCTATCATAGAAGTTTAGTAGTGGATATTACTCGTCATTTCAAGCGCTTTAAGGTGCCGCTTGGTCCATTACGCTATCTGAAATAGGAGCGACGTTAATTGAACAAATGTGATAGAATTACGCAGGATTCTTATATTAACCAGAATATAGAATGATCTAATCGGGTCTTTGATTGCCTTATCATAGAAGGTTAGTAGTGCATTTTACTCGTCATTCTACGCGCTTTAAGATGCCGCTTAGCCCAATACGCTATCTGAAATATGGGGGACGTACATTGAACAAATGTGATAAAATTACGTTGAATTCTTATATTAACAGTAATATAAAATGATCTAATCGGGTCTGTGATTGCCCTATCATAGAAGGTTAGTATTGCATTTTACTCGCCATTCCACGCGCTTTAAGGTGCCGCCTTGCCCAATATACTATCTGAAATAGGAGCGTCGTAAATTGAACAACTGTGATAGAATTACGCAGAATTCTTATATTAACCATAATATAAAATGACCTAATCGGGTCTCTGTTTGCCCTACCCTAGAAGTATAATAGTGCATTTTACTCGCCATTTCATGCGCTTTGAGATGCCGCTTAGCCTAATACGCTATCTGAAGTAGGAGCGACGTAAATTGAACAAACCTGATAGAATTACGCAGAATTCTTATATTAACCATAATATGATATGATCTATTTGGGTCTCCGATTGCCCTATCATAGAAGGTTAGTATTGCATTTTACTCGCCATTCCACGCGCTTTAAGGTGCCGCCTTGCCCAATATACTATCTGAAATAGGAGCGTCGTAAATTGAACAACTGTGATAGAATTACGCAGAATTCTTATATTAACCATAATATAAAATGACCTAATCGGGTCTCTGTTTGCCCTACCCTAGAAGTATAATAGTGCATTTTACTCGCCATTTCATGCGCTTTGAGATGCCGCTTAGCCCAATACGCTATCAGAAATAGGAGCGACGTAAATTGAACGAATGTGATAGAATTTCGCTGAATTCTTATATTAAACAAAATGTAAAATGATCTAATCGGCTCTCTGTTCGCCCTACCCTAGAAGTTTGATAGTGCATTCTACTCACAATTTCATGCGCTTTGAGATGCCGCTTAGCCTAATACGCTATCTGAAATAGGAGCGACGTAAATTGAACAAATGTGATAGAACTACGCTGAATTCTTATATTAACCGTAATATAAAATGATATAATATGGGTCTCTGTTTGCCTTACCCTAGAAGTTTGATAGTGCATTCTACTCGCCATTTCATGCGCTTTAAGATGCCGCCTAGCCCAGTACGCTATCTGAAATAGGAGCGCCATCAATTTAACTAATGTGATAGAATTACGCTGAATTCTTATATTAATCGTAATATAAAATGATCTAATCTGGTCTCTGTTTGCCTTACCCTAGAAGTTTAATAGTGCATTTTACTCGCCATTTCTTGCGCTTTAAGATGCCGCTTAGCCCGACACGCTATCTGAAATAGGAGCCACGTAAATTGAACGAATGTGATAGAATTTCGCTGAATTCTTATATTAAACAAAATGTAAAATGATCTAATCGGGTCTCTGTTCGCCCTACCCTAGAAGTTTAATAATGCATTTCACTCGTCATTTCATGCGTATTGAGATTCCGCTTATTCCAATACGCTATCTGAAATAGGAGCGACGTAAATTGAACAAATGTGATAGAATTTCGCTGAATTCTTATATTAAACAAAATATAAAATGATATAATCGGGTCTCTGATTGCCCTATCATAGAAGTTCAATAGTGCACTTTACTCGCCATTTCACGCGCTTTAAGATGCCGACTAGCCCAGTACGCTATCTGAAATAGGAGCGCCATCAATTGAACAAATGTGATAGAATTACGCTGAATTCTTATATTAACCGTAGTATAAAATGATGTAATCGGGTCTCCGTTTGCCTTACCCTAGAAGTTTGATAGAGCATTTTACTCGCCATTCCATGCGCTTTGAGATGCCGCTTAGCCCGACACGCTATCTGAAATAGGAGCCACGTAAATTGAACGAATGTGATAGAATTTCGCTGAATTCTTAAATTAACCATAATATAAAATGATCTAATTGGGTCTCTGTTTGCCCAACCCTAGAAGTTTAATAGTGCATTTTACACGCCATTTCATGGGCTACGAGATGCCGCTTAGCCCAATACGCTATCTGAAACAGGAGCAACGTAAATTGAACAAATGTGATAGAATTTCGCTGAATTCTTATATTATCCATAATGTAAAATGATCTAATCGGGTCTCTGTTCGCCCTACCCTAGAAGTTTAATAATGCATTTCACTCGTCATTGCATGCGCTTTGAGATGCCGCCTAGCCCAGTACGTTATCTGAAATATGAGAGACGTTATTTGAACAAACGTGATAGAATTTCGCTGAATTCTTATATTAACCAAAATATAAAATGATCTAATCGGGTCTCTGATTGCCCTATCATAGAAGGTTAATTGTGTATTTTACTCGCCATTCCACGCGCGTTAAGATGCCGCCTAGCTCAATACGCTATCTGAAATAGGATCACCGTAAACTGAACAAATGTGATAGAATTACGCTGAATTCTTATATTAACCGTAAAATCAAATGATCTAAGCGGGTCTCTGTTTGCCTTACCCTAGAAGTTTAATAGTGCATTTTACTCGCCATTGCATGCGCTTTGAGATGCCGCTTAGCCCAATACGCTATCTGAAATAGGAGCGACGTGAATTGAACAAATGTGATAGAATTGCGCTGAATTCTTAAATTAACCATAATATAAAATGATCTAATCGGGTCTCTGTTTGCCCTACCCTAGATGTTTAATAGTGCATTTTACACGCCATTTCATGCGCTTCGAGATGCCGCTTAGCCCAATACGCTATCTGAAACAGGAGCAACGTAAATTGAACAAATAGGATAGAATTACGCTGAATTCTTATATTAACTGTAATATAAAATGATCTAATCGGGTCTCTGTTTGCCTTACCCTAGAAGTTTAATAGTGCGTTTTGCTCGCCATTCCACGCGCTTTGAGATTCCGCTTATCCCAATACGCTATCTGAAATAGGAGTGACGTAAATTGAACAAATGTGATAGAATTTCGCTGAATTCTTATATTAACCATAATGTAAAATGATCTAATCAGGTCTCAGTTCGCCCTAACCTAGAAGTTTAATAGTGCATTCCACTCGTCATTGCATGCGCTTTGAGATGCCGCCTAGCCCAGTACGTTATCTGAAATAGGAGAGACGTTATTTGAACAAACGTGATAGAATTTCGCTGAATTCTTATATTAACCAAAATATAAAATGATCTTATCGGGTCTCTGTTCGCCCTACCCTAGAAGTTTAATAGTGCATTTTACTCGCCATACCACGCGCATTAAGATGCCGCCTAGCCCAGTACGCCATCTAAAATAGGAGCGATGTAAGTTGTATGAATGTGATAGAATTTCGCTGAATTCTTATATTAACAGAAATATAAAATGATCTAATCGCGTCTCTGATTGCCCTATCAGAGAAGTATAATAGTGCATTTTACTCGCCATTTCATGCGCTTTGAGATGCCGGTTAGCCCAATACGCTATCTGAAATAGGAGCGACGTAAATTGAACGAATGTGATAGAATTTCGCTGAATTCTTATATTAAACAAAATGTAAAATGATCTAATCGGCTCTCTGTTCGCCCTACCCTAGAAGTTTGATAGTGCATTCTACTCACAATTTCATGCGCTTTGAGATGCCGCTTAGCCTAATACGCTATCTGAAATAGGAGCGACGTAAATTGAACAAATGTGATAGAACTACGCTGAATTCTTATATTAACCGTAATATAAAATGATATAATCGGGTCTCTGTTTGCCTTACCCTAGAAGTTTGATAGTGCATTTTACTCGCCATTTCATGCGCTTTAAGATGCCGCCTAGCCCAGTACGCTATCTGAAATAGGAGCGCCATCAATTTAACTAATGTGATAGAATTACGCTGAATTCTTATATTAATCGTAATATAAAATGATCTAATCTGGTCTGTGTTTGCCTTACCCTAGAAGTTTAATAAGGCATTTCACTCGTCATTTCATGCGTATTGAGATTCCGCTTATTCCAATACGCTATCTGAAATAGGAGCGACGTAAATTGAACAAATGTGATAGAATTGCGCTGAATTCTTATATTAACCAAAATATAAAATGATCTAATCGGGTCTCTGATTTCCCTATCATAGAAGGTTAATTGTGTATTTTACTCGCCATTCCACGCGCGTTAAGATGCCGCCTAGCCCAATTCGCTATCTGAAATAGGATCGCCGTAAACTGAACAAATGTGATAGAATTACGCTGAATTCTTATATTAACCGTAATATAAAATGATTTAAGCGGGTCTCTGTTTGCCTTACCCTAGAAGTTTAATAGTGCATTTTACTCGCCATTTCATGCGCTTTGAGCTGCCGCTTAGCCCAATACGCTATCTGAAATAGGAGCGACGTAAATTGAACAAATGTGATAGAATTTCGCTGAATTCTTATATTAACCATAATGTAAAATGATCTAATCGGGTCTCTGTTCGCCCTACCCTAGAAGTTTAATATTGCATTTCACTCGCCATTTCATGCGCTGTGAGATGCCGCTTAGCCCAATACGCTATCTGAAATAGGAACGACGTAAATTGAACAAATGTGATAGAATTTCGCTGAATTCTTATATTAACCATAATGTAAAATGATCTAATCGGGTCTCTGTTCGCCCCACCCTAGAGGTTTAATAATGCATTTCACTCGTCATTTCATGCGCATTGAGATTCCGCTTATCCCAATACGCTATCTGAAATTGGAGCGACGTAAATTGAACAAATGTGATAGAATTTCGCTGAATTCTTATATTAAACAAAATATAAAATGATCTAATCGGGTCTCTGATTGCCCTACCATAGAAGTTCAATAGTGCACTTTACTCGCCATTTCACGCGCTTTAAGGTGCCGACTAGCCCAGTACGCTATCTGAAATAGGAGCGCCATCAATTGAACAAATGTGATAGAATTACGCTGAATTCTTATATTAACCGTAGTATAAAATGATGTAATCGGGTCTCTGTTTGGCTTACCCTAGAAGTTTGATAGTGCATTTTACTCGCCATTCCATGCGCTTTGAGATGCCGCTTAGCCCGACACGCTGTCTGAAATAGGAGCCACGTAAATTGAACGAATGTGATAGAATTTCGCTGAATTCTTAAATTAACCATAATATAAAATGATCTAATCGGGTCTCTGTTTGCCTCACCCTCGAAGTTTAATAGTGCATTTTACTCGCCATTTCATGCGCTTTGAGAAGCCGCTTAGCCCAATACGCTATCTGAGATAGGAGCGTCGTAAAAAGAACAAATGTGATAGAATTTCGCTGGATTCTTATATTAAACAAAATATAAAATGATGTAATCGGGTCTCTGTTTGCCCTACCCTAGAAGTTTATTAGTGCAATTTACTCGCCATTTCATGCGCTTTGTGAGGCCACTTAGCCCAATACGCTATCTGAAATAGGAGCGACGTAAATTGAACAAATGTGATAGAATTTCGCTGAATTCATGAATTACCCATAATATAAAATGATCTAATCGGGTCTCTGTTTGCCCTACCGTTGAAGTATAATAGTGCATTTTACTCGCCATTTCATGCGCTTTGAGATGCCGCTTGGCCCAATACGCTATCTGAAATGGGAGCGATGTAAATTGAACAAATATGATAGAATTACGCTGCATTCTTAAATTAACCATAATATAAAATGATCTAATCACGTCTCTGTTTGCCTTACCCTAGAAGTTTAATAGTGCATTTCACTCGTTATTTCATGCGCTTAGAGATGCCGCTTAGCCAAATACGCTATCTGAAATAGGAGCGACGTAAATTGAACAAATGTGATAGAATTTCGCTGAATTCATGAATTAACCATAATATAAAATGATCCAATCGGGTCTCTGTTTGCCCTACCGTTGAAGTTTAATAGTGCATTTTACTCGCCATTTCATGCGCTTTGAGATGCCGCTTGGCCCAATACGCTATCTGAAATGGGAGCGATGTAAATTGAACAAATATGATAGAATTACGCTGCATTCTTAAATTAACCATAATATAAAATGATCTAATCAGGTCTCTGTTTGCCTTACCCTAGAAGTTTAATAGTGCATTTCACTCGTTATTTCATGCGCTTAGAGATGCCGCTTAGCCAAATACGCTATCTGAAATAGGAGCGACGTAAATTGAAAAAATGTGATAGAATTTCGCTGAATTCTTAAATTAACCCTAATATAAAATGATCTAATCATGTCTCTGTTTGCCTTTCCCTAGAAGTTTAATAGTGCATTTCACTCGTCATTTCATGCGCTTTGAGATGCCGCTTAGCCCAATACGCTATCTGAAACACGAGCGACGTAAATTGAACAAATCTGATAGAATTTCGCTGAATTCTTATATTAACCAAAATATAAAATGATCTAATCGGGTCTCTGATTGCCCTATCATAGAATGTTAATAGTGTATTTTACTCGCCATTCCACGCGCGTTAAGATGCCGCCTAGCCCAATACGCTATCTGAAATAGTAGCGACGTAAATTGAACATATGTGATAGAATTAAGCTGAATTCTTATATTAACCGTAATATAAAATGATCTAATCGGGTCTCTGTTTGCCTTACCCTAGAAGTTTAATAGTGCATTTTACTCGCCATTTCATGCGCTTTGAGATGCTGCTTAGCCCAATACGCTATCTGAAATAGGAGCGTCGTAAATTGAACAAATGTGATAGAATTTCGCTGAATTCTTATATTAACCGTAATTTAAAATGGTCTGATCGGATCTCTGTTTGCCTTACCCTCGAAGTTTAATGGTGCATTTAACTCGCCATTTCATGCGGTTTGAGATGCCGCTTATCCCAGTACGCTATCTGAAATAGGAGCGACGTAAATTGAACAAATGTGATAGAATTTCGCTGAATTCTTATATTAACCATAATGTAAAATGATCTAATCGGCTCTCTGTTCGCCCTACCCTAGAAGTTTAATAATGCAATTTACTCGCCATTTCATGCGCTTTGAGAAGCCGCTTAGCCCAATACGCTATCTGAAATAGGAGCGACGTAAATTGAACAAATGTGATAGAATTTCGCTGAATTCTTATATATTTATTTATTCATTTGTAAATTGTACGGGTATAAACCCAATGTGTACACATAAGTAAGAACTATAACAAAAATAAAAGAAATGAAGGCAGTCACACAATGTAGTATTAAACAAAAAGGCAATTGTAAAGAAATTATAATAAAACATTATCTAAGCAGTGCGCAGTGCTAAGTGTAAAGATTTTTTAAAGCTAGGAATAGAGCCACTGAAAAAATCAACCTTATCCGTAACTGTGTTGGCAGATTTTAATATACGAATAATTGGATCACTAGAACCATATTTAGTTTTTATGGTAGCATAATGAAATACATGACTTCTTCTAAGATACCTTGTTGGAGCATAAAAGTGAATAAGTTCTAATAATTGCGGACAGGAGATTTGAGCATGTATAATTTTGAATAAAAAAGATAGATCAGTGACAATCCTGCGATCATACAAAGAAGTCATATTAAGTATCTTTAGTAATGGGTCATAATCATGATCATTGCGCAACATGGGTCTGTTTAATCTAAAAGCAATATGCCTGATGAATTTATGCTGCACTCTCTCTAACATTAGGTTATATTTTGAGAATTCCGGAGACCAGATGACTGAAGCATACTCTAATTGAGGCCGGACCAATTGAATATACAGTAGCCTAATGGTGTCCATGTTTTTAAAATCAGTGGTGAAACGCTTAATAAAACCTAATGATTTGAGTGCAGTGCTCACAATGTTGTTGCAGTGCTTTGAGAAATTTAGTGTTGGTGTAATGCAGACACCAAGGTCGTTAATTTCACTAACCTCCAATAATTCGAGACTATTAAAACTATAATCCGCGATTATAGGATGAATGCTACGGGATGACCTCATTACATAACATTTAGTAATGTTTAGTTTCATTTTATTTGTTCTGCACCAATCACAAAACCTTGTGAGATCAGACTGAAGTTTATGTGTATCACAAATATCTGAAACTCTTCTAAAAATCTTGAGGTCATCTGCGTACAAAAGAAACCTGCTGTGGGCAAAAACATCTTGTAAATCATTAATAAAAATATTAAATAATAATGGACCCAGACGTTAACCTTGAGGAACTCCTGAGGTGGCTTTTATAGGAGAAGATAGGGAGTTTTTCACTTTAACAAATTGCAAGCGGTCCATGAGGTAAGATTTAACCCATGCCAGCAAGTTTCCATTACATCCTATAGCCGAAAGTTTTGATACTAGAATTGAGTGATCAACCGAGTCGAAGGCTTTTTTAAAATCAGTGAAAACAGTATCAACTTGTAAATTACTTTCCAAGCTGGTAGAAATGTAGTTGCAAAAAACAGTAAGACTAGTGACTGTAGAACGACCTTGTATAAAACCATGTTGTTCATCGCAGATGAGATGAGAAAAAATTTGACTAAGTTTCTGAGTGACAATATTTTCAAATACCTTAGGTATTACACTAATGATAGAAACAGGTCTGTAGTTTCCGACATCTGAAACATTTCCTGACTTAAAAACGGGTGTTACCAGAGAAGTTTTCCAGCACGTTGGAAAAATTCCAGTACTTAAAGATTTATTAAAGATAATCCAAAGAGGCCGAGATAGAATAAAACTACAAGATTTGAAAAACTTAGGGGGTATGCCATCATATCCCCGACCTTTTTTAATATCAAGAGAATTTAGTTTTGTGAATATTTCACTGATATTAATGAAAATATCAGATACATGTGTAACAGATTGTGTTTCAATTATGGAAGATGTAGCGGAGTCGGAGACGTAGACATTGCCAAAAAATGAAGCAAAGATATTAGCAATAGATTCACTATTTGTGGCAGTTTCAGTTGCATTCGACATTACGTTAGATATGTTATTTGAACGACGATGAGAATTGACAAAATTCCAGAAAGACTTAATATTGTATTGTATAGAGTATTCGGTAGCATGAATGTATGCAGAGTAACATTGAGTAGTTAATTTCTTACACATAGAACGTAGATTCGAAAAGCATAAATAGTCAGCAAAAGAACAGGTCTTTTTAAAATTCAGATGAGCACGCTTTTTCTCTTTTACTAATTTGATCAGTTGTGGAGAAAACCACTTAGGGTACTTAGAGTTATTATAAGTACATTTAGGAACAAACGTATCAATAGCAACAAACAAGTACTCATACAAGATGTTAACTGCATCATCAACACGTAAGTCAGTTAGAATATTATCCCAATATATACTGCTCAGATAGTCACAAATTCCTTGAAAGTTACCTCGATTGAAATTATAGTACCTATAAGAGTCACATGGTTTATAATTGAAAACAGACAATTCAATCGAAGTATTCAGCGGAGGGTGAAATTTATCCTGTCGTAGAAGCGTATCTAGAGCTCGAGTAACATAAGTCTTCTGGATGCTGGAGAAACAGAGATCCAACATACTTCCATGTTCGTTGAAAAATTCATTTTTTTGTAATAAACTATGATAATTCATAGTTTGTAATAAGCATTCAACAGCTAAAAGTTCATCTGATGATGCATTTGAACGCATAACGTATGATAAGTAGGACTGATTGACAATAAAATCGGTATGAGGTAAGTTGTAATCACCAAACACAAGAATGTGACTATTTTGATAAGCATCAACAATTTCCGAGATCGAACTGCAATGCTCTTCATATAATGCTGCAGGCGATGAAGGTGGTAAATATACTGCACCAAGTATTATCGGATGAATACCATTGTGTATAATAACAAATGTTTGTTCAACTTTAGTACTTTTTATATTAACTTCTTCACAACTTAGTGAGTTTGGAATAGCTATAAGAACACCACCAGCCCTGCTAAATCCACTTGTGAGATCCGATCTATCACATCGAAAGATTCTGTAGCCATCAAATCCGAGTTCACCAGCAGGTCTTGTTTTATCAAGCCAAGTTTCAACTAAAACAAATATGTCATAGATATTTGATAAAGAAGGTATAGCCTGCCGTAAATTGTCCAATTTGGTTCGAAGACCTCGTATATTCTGGTAATAAATGTTTAGTTTATTCATTCGTTTTTTGGTGCCGTACGCCTGGTAACAATTTTTGGTATTCCATTGAAATATCTAATAGTTTTTCCATTATCGTTGGTACTCCGTAGTTCAGCTTTGAGTTTATTTAAATATGACCGTTGGTCATATATTAACCATATTATAAAATGACCTAACCGGGTCTCTGATTGCCCTATCATAGAAGGTTAGTAGTGCATTTTACTCGTCATTCCATGCGCTTTCAGATGCCGCTTAGCCCAATACGCTATCTGAAGTAGGAGCGACGTAAATTGAACAAATGTGATAAAATTACGCTGCATTCTTATATTAACAATAATATAAAATGATCTAATCGGGTCTCTGATGGCCCTATCATAGAAGTTTAATAGTGCATGTTACTCGTCTTTCCGTGTGCTTTATGGTGCCGCCTAGCCAAATACGCTATCTGAAATTGGAGCTACGTAAATTGAACACGTGTGATAGAGATTTGCTGAATCCTTAAATGAACCATAGTATAAAATGATCTAATCGGGTCACTGTTTGCCCTACCCTAGAAGTATAATAATGCATTTTACTCAACATTTCATGCGCTTTAAGATGCCACATAGCCCAATTCGCAATCTGAAATAGGGTCGACGTAAATTGCACAAATGTGATAAAATTACGCTGCATTCTTATATTAACAATAATATAAAATGATCTAATCTGGTCTCTGATCGCCCTATCATAGAAGTTGAATATTGCATTTTACTCGTCATTTCATGCGTTTTAAGGTGCCGCCTATCCGAAATACGCTATCTGAAATAGGGGCGATGTAAATTGAACAAATGTGATAAAATTACGCTGAATTCTTATATTAACAATAATATGAGATGAACTAATCGAGTCTCTGATTGCCCTATCATAGAAGTTTAATAGTGTATTTTACTCGTCATTTCATGCGTTTTAAGGTGCCGCCTATCCGAAATACGCTATCTGAAATAGGAGCGACGTAAATTGAACAAATGTGATAAAATTACGCTGAATTCTTATATTAACAATAATATAAAATGATCTAATCGGGTCTCTGATTACCGTATCACTGAAGTTTAGTAGTGCATTTTAATCGGCATCTCATGGCCTTTAAGATTCTGCTTAGCCCAACTCGCTATCTGAAATAGGAGCGACGTAAATTGAACAAATGTGATAGAATTTCGCTGAATTCTAATATTAACCATAATATAAAATGATCTAATCGGGTCTCTCATTGCCCTACCATAGATGGTTAGTAGTGCATTTTGCTCGACATTTCATGCCCATTAACATGCCGCTTAGACCAATACGTTATCTGAAATAGGAGCGACGTAAATTGGACAAATGTGGTAGAATTACGTTGAATTCTTAAATTAACCAAAATATAAAATGATCTAATCGGCTCTCCGTTTGCCCTACCCTACATGTTTAATAGTGCATTTTACACGACATTTCATGCGCTTTAAGATGCCACCTAGCCCAATACGCTATCTGAAATAGGGGCGCCGTAAATTGAACAAATGTGATAGAATTACGCAGAATACTTATATTAACCGTAATATAATACGATCAATTCGGGTCTCTGATTGCCCTATCACAGAAGTTTAATAATGCATTTCACTCGTCATTTCATGCGCATTAAGGTGCCGCCTAGCCCGATACGATATCTGAAATAGGAGCGACGTAAATTGAACAAATGTAATAGAGTTTTTCTGAATTCTTAAATTAACCATAATACAAGATGATCTAATCGGGTCTCTGATTGCCCTATCGGAGATGTTTGGTAGTGCATTTTACTCGACATTTCATGCGCTTTAAGATGCCGCCTAGTCCAATACGCTATCTGAAATTGGAGCTACGTAAATTGAACAAACGTGATAGAATTACGCAGAATTCTTATATTAAGCATAATATAATACGATCTATTCGGGTATCTGATTGCCGTATCATAGAAGTTTAATAGTGCATTTTACTCGCCATTTCATGCGCTTTAAGGTGCCGCATAGCGCAATACGCTATCTGGAATAGGAGCGACGTAAATTGAATAAATGTGATAGAATTACGCAGAATTCTTATATTAACTATAATTTGAAATGACCTTGTCGGGTCTGTGATTGCCCTATCCGAGAAGTTTGGTAGTGCATTTTACTCGTAATTTCATGGGCTTTAAGATGCCGTCTCGCCCAATACGCTATCTGAAATAGGAGCGACGTAAATTGAACAAATGTGATAAAATTACGTTGAATTCTTATATTAACAATAATACAAAATGATCTAATCGGGTCTCTGACTGCACTGTCATAGAAGTTTACTAGTGCATTTTACTCGACATTTCATGAGCTTTAAGATGCCACCTAGCCCAATACGGTATCTGAAATAGGGGCGACGTAAATTGAACGAATGTGATAGAATTACGCAGAATTCTTATATTAATCATAATATAATACGCTCCATCCGGGTCTCTGATTGCCCTATCATAGAAGTTTAATAATGCATTTTACTCGTCATTTCATGCGCTTTAAGGTGCCGCATAGCGCAATACGCTATCTGGAATAGGAGCGACATAAATTGAACAAATGTGATAGAATTACGCACAATTCTTATATTAACCATAATATAGAATGATCTAATCGTGTCTTTGATTGCCCTGGTATAGAAGTTTAGTAGTGCATTTTACTCGACATTTCATGCGCTTTAAGATTCCGCCTCGCCCAATACGCTATCTGAAATAGGAGCGACGTAAATTGAATAAATGTGATAGAATTACGCAGAATTCTTATATTAACCATAATTTAAAATGACCTTGTCGGGTCTGTGACTGCCCTATCCGAGAAGTTTAGTAGTGCATTTTACTCGTAATTTCAGGCGCTTTAAGATGGCGCCTCGCCCAATACGCTATCTGAAATAGGAGCTGCGTAAATTGAATAAATGTGATAGAGTTACGCAGAATTCTTATATAAACCATAATATAAAATGATCTAATCGGGTCTCTGATTGCCCTATCAAAGAAGTTTAGTACTGCATTTTACTCGACATTCCATGCGCTTTAAGATGCCGCCTCGCCCAATACGCTATCTGAAATAGGAGCGACGTAAATTGAACGAATGTGATAGAATTACGCAGAATTCTTACATTAACCATAATTTAAAATGACCTAATCGGATCTCTGATTGCCCTATCCGAGAAGTTTAGTAGTGCATTTTACTCGACATTTCATGCGCTTTAAGATTCCGCCTCGCCCAATACGCTATCTGAAATAGGAGCGACGTAAATTGAATAAATGTGATAGAATTACGCTGAATTCTTATATTAACCATAATATAAAATCTTGTAATAGGGTCTCTGATTACCCTATCATAGAAGTTTAGTTGTGCATTTTAATCGGCGTTTCATGCCCTTTAAGATTCTGCTTAGCCCAATACGCTATCTGAAATAGGAGCGACGTAAATTGAACAAATGTGATAGAATCTCGCTGAATTCTTATATTGACCATAATATAAGATGACCTAACCGGGCCTCTGATAGCCCTATCCTAGAAGCTTAGTAGTGCATTTTACTTGACATTTCATGCGCTTTAAGATGCGTCTTAGCCCAATATGCAATCTGAAATAGGAGCATCGTAAATTGAACAAATGTGATAGAATTACGTAGAATTCTTATATTAGCCATACTTTAAAATGATCTAAACGGGTCTCTGATTGCCCTATAATAGAAGCTTCGTAGTGCATTTTACACGCCATTTCATGCGCTTTAAGGTGCCGCTTAGCCCAATACGCTATCTGAAATAGGAGCGACGTAAATTGAACAAATGTGATAGAATTACGACGAATTCTTATATTAACCGTAATTTAAAATGATCTAATCGGGCCTCTGTTTGCCTTACCCTAGAAGTTTAATAGTGCATTTTACTCGCCCTTTCATGCGCTTTGAGATGCTGCTTAGCCCAATACGCTATCTGAAATAGGAGCGACGTAAATTGAACAAATGTGATAGAGTTTCGCTGAATTCTTAAATTAACCATAATAGAAAATGATCCAATCGGGTCTCTGTTTGCCCTACCCTAGAAGTTTAATAGTGCATTTTACTCGCCATTTCATGCGCTTTGAGATGCCGCTTAGCCCAATACGCTATCTGAAATAGGAGCGACGTAAATTGAACAAATGTGATAGAATTCCGCTGAATTCTTATATTAACCATAATGTAAAATGATCTACACGGCTCTCTGTTCGCCCTACCCTAGAAGCTTGATAGAGCATTTTATTCACCATATCATGCGCTTTGAGATGCCGCTTAGCCCATTACGCTATTGAAATAGGAGCGACGTAAATTGAACAAATGTGATAGAATTACGCTGAATTCTTATATTAACCGTAATATAAAATGACCTAATCTGGTCTCTGTTCGCCCTACCCTAGAAGTTTAATAGTGCATTTCACACGTCGTTCCACGCGCTTTAGGATGCCGCCTAGCCCAGTAGGCTATCTGAAATAGGTGCGACGTAAATTGAACAAATGTGATGGAATTTCGCTGAATTCTTATATTAATCGTAGAATAAAATGATCTAATCTGCTCTCTGTTTGCCTTACCCTAGAAGTTTAATAGTGCATTTTACTCGCCATTTCATGCGCTTTGAGATGCCGCTTAGCCCAATACGCTATCTGAAATTGGAGCGACGTAAATTGAACAAATGTGATAGAATTACGCTGCCTTCTTATATTAACCGTAATATAAAATGATCTAATCGGGCCTCTGTTTGCTTTACCATAGAAGCTTTATAGTGCATCTTACTCGCCACTTCATGCGCTTTGAGATGCCGCTTAGCCCAATACGCTATCTGAAATAGGAGCGACGTAAACTGAACAAATGTGATAGGATTTCGCTGAATTCTTATATTAACCATAATATGAAATGATCTAATCGGGTCTCTGTTTGCCCTACCCTAGAAGTTTAATAGTGCAATTTATACGCCATTTCATGCGCTTTGAGATACCGCTTAGCCCAATACGCTATCTGAGAAAGGAGCGACGTAAATTGAACAAATGTGATAGAATTTCGCTGAATTCTTAGATTAACCATAATGTAAAATGATATAATCGGGTCTCTGTTCGCCCCACCCTAGAAGTTTAATAGTGCATTTCACTCGGCATTTCACACGCTTTCGGATGCCGCCTAGCCCAGTAGGCGATCTGAAATAGGAGCGACGTAAATTGAACAAATGTGATAGAATTTCGCTGAATTCTTAAATTAACCGCAATATAAAATGATCTAATCGGGACTCTGGTTGTCCTACCCTAGAAGTTTAATAGTGCGTTTTACTCGCCATTTCATGCGCTTTGAGATGCCGCTTAGGCCAATACGCTATCTGACATAGGAGCGACTTAAATTGAACAAATGTGATAATATTAAGCTGAATTCTTATATGAACCGTAATATAAAATGATCTAATCGGGTCTCTCTTTGCCTTACCCTAGAAGCATAATAGTGCATTTTACTCGCCATTTCATGCGCTTTGAGGTGCCGCTTAGCCCAAGACGCTATCTGAAATAGGAGCGACGTAAATTGAACAAATGTGATAGAATTTCGCTGAATTCTTATATTAACCGTAATATAAAATGATCTCATCGGGTCTCTGTTTGCCTTACCCTAGAAGTTCGATAGTGCATTTTACTCGCCATTTCATGCGCTTTGAGATGCCGCTTAGCCCAATACGCTATCTGAAATAGGAGCGAAGTAAATTGAACGAATGTGATAGAATTTCGCTGAATTCTTAAATTAACCATAACATAAAATGATCTAATCGGGTCTCTGTTTGCCCTACCGTTGAAGTTTAATAGTGCATTTTACTCGCCATTTCATGCGCTTTGAGATGCCGCTTGGCCCAATACGCTATCTGTAATAGGAGCGACGTAAATTGAAAAAATGTGATAGAATTTCGCTGAATTCTTAAATTAACCCTAATATAAAATGATCTAATCAGGTCTCTGTTTGCCTTTCCCTAGAAGTTTAATAGTGCATTTCACTCGTCATTTCACGCGCTTTGAGATGCCGCTTAGCCCAAGACGCTATCTGAAATGGGACCGACGTAAATTGAACAAATATGATAGAATTACGCTGCATTCTTATATTAACCGTAATATAAAATGATCTCATCGGGTCTCTGTTTGCCTTACCCTAGAAGTTCGATAGTGCATTTTACTCGCCATTTCATGCGCTTTGAGATGCCTGTTAGCCCAATACGCTATCTGAAATAGGAGCAACGTAAATTGAACAAATGTGATAGAATTTCGCTGAATTCTTAAATTAACCATAATATAAAATGATCTAATCGGGTCTCTGTTTGCCCTACCCTAGAAGTTTGATAGTGCATTTTACTCGCCATTTCATGCGCTTTGAAGTGCCGCTTAGACCAATACGCTATCTGAAATAGAAGCGACGTAAGTTGAAGGAATGTGATAGAATTTCGCTGAATTCTTAAATTAACCGCAATATAAAATGATCTAATCGGCTCTCTGTTCGCCCAACCCTAGAAGTTTAATAGTGCATTTTACTCGCCATTTCATGCGCTTTGAGATGCCGCTTAGGCCAATACGCTATCTGACATAGGAGCGACTTAAATTGATCAAATGTGATAGAATTAAGCTGAATTCTTATATTAACCGTAATATAAAATGATCTAATCGGGTCTCTGTTTGCCTTACCCTAGAAGTATAATAGAGCATTTTACTCGCCATTTCATGCGCTTTGAGGTTCCGCTTAGCCCAAGACGCTATCTGAAATAGGAGCGACGTAAATTGAACAAATGTGATAGAATTTCGCTGAATTCTTATATTAACCGTAATATAAAATGATCTCATCGGGTCTCTGTTTGCCTTACCCTAGAAGTTCGATAGTGCATTTTACTCGCCATTTCATGCGCTTTGAGATGCCGCTTAGCCCAATACGCTATCTGAAATAGGAGCGAAGTAAATTGAACGAATGTGATAGAATTTCGCTGAATTCTTATATTAACCATAATGTAAAATGATCTACTCAGCTCTCTGTTCGCCCTACCCTAGAAGCTTGATAGAGCATTTTATTCACCATATCATGCGCTTTGAGATGCCGCTTAGCCCATTACGCTATTGAAATAGGAGCGACGTAAATTGAACAAATGTGATAGAATTACGCTGAATTCTTATATTAACCGTAATATAAAATGACCTAATCTGGTCTCTGTTCGCCCTACCCTAGAAGTTTAATAGTGCATTTTACTCGCCATTTCATGCGCTTTGAGATGCCGCTTAGCCCAATACGCTATCTGAAATTGGAGCGACGTAAATTGAACAAATGTGATAGAATTACGCTGCCTTCTTATATTAACCGTAATATAAAATGATCTAATCGGGCCTCTGTTTGCTTTACCATAGAAGCTTTATAGTGCATCTTACTCGCCAATTCATGCGCTTTGAGATGCCGCTTAGCCCAATACGCTATCTGAAATAGGAGCGACGTAAACTGAACAAATGTGATAGAATTTCGCTGAATTCTTATATTAACCATAATATGAAATGATCTAATCGGGTCTCTGTTTGCCCTACCGTTGAAGTTTAATAGTGCATTTTACTCGCCATTTCATGCGCTTTGAGATGCAGCTTCGCCCAATACGCTAGCTGAAATAGGAGCGACGTAAATTGAACAAATGTGATAGAATTTCGCTGAATTCTTAAATTAACCATAATATAAAATGATCTAATCGGGTCTCTGTTTGCCTTACCCTAGAAGTTTAATGGTGCATTTCCCTCGTCATTTCATGCGCTTTGAGATGCCGCTTAGCCCTGTACGCTATCTGAAACACGAGCGACGTAAATTGAACAAATGTGATAGAAGTTCGCTGAATTCTTATATTAACCAAAATATAAAATGATCTAATCGGGTCTCTGTTTGCCCTACCCTAGAAGTTTAATAGTGCAATTTATACGCCATTTCATGCGCTTTGAGATACCGCTTAGCCCAATACGCTATCTGAGAAAGGAGCGACGTAAATTGAACAAATGTGATAGAATTTCGCTGAATTCTTAGATTAACCATAATGTAAAATGATATAATCGGGTCTCTGTTCGCCCCACCCTAGAAGTTTAATAGTGCATTTCACTCGACATTTCACACGCTTTCGGATGCCGCCTAGCCCAGTAGGCGATCTGAAATAGGAGCGACGTAAATTGAACAAATGTGATAGAATTTCGCTGAATTCTTAAATTAACCGCAATATAAAATGATCTAATCGGGACTCTGGTTGCCCTACCCTAGAAGTTTAATAGTGCGTTTTACTCGCCATTTCATGCGCTTTGAGATGCCGCTTAGGCCAATACGCTATCTGACATAGGAGCGACTTAAATTGAACAAATGTGATAATATTAAGCTGAATTCTTATATGAACCGTAATATAAAATGATCTAATCGGGTCTCTCTTTGCCTTACCCTAGAAGCATAATAGTGCATTTTACTCGCCATTTCATGCGCTTTGAGGTGCCGCTTAGCCCAAGACGCTATCTGAAATAGGAGCGACGTAAATTGAACAAATGTGATAGAATTTCGCTGAATTCTTATATTAACCGTAATATAAAATGATCTCATCGGGTCTCTGTTTGCCTTACCCTAGAAGTTCGATAGTGCATTTTACTCGCCATTTCATGCGCTTTGAGATGCCGCTTAGCCCAATACGCTATCTGAAATAGGAGCGAAGTAAATTGAACGAATGTGATAGAATTTCGCTGAATTCTTAAATTAACCATAATATAAAATGATCTAATCGGGACTCTGGTTGCCCTACCCTAGAAGTTTAATAGTGCGTTTTACTCGCCATTTCATGCGCTTTGAGGTGCCGCTTAGGCCAATACGCTATCTGACATAGGAGCGACTTAAATTGAACAAATGTGATAGAATTAAGCTGAATTCTTATATTAACCGTAATATAAAATGATCTAATCGGGTCTCTGTTTGCCTTACCCTAGAAGTATAATAGTGCATTTTACTCGCCATTTCATGCGCTTTGAGGTGCCGCTTAGCCCAAGACGCTATCTGAAATAGGAGCGACGTAAATTGAACAAATGTGATAGAATTTCGCTGAATTCTTATATTAACCGTAATATAAAATGATCTCATCGGGTCTCTGTTTGCCTTACCCTAGAAGTTCGATAGTGCATTTTACTCGCCATTTCATGCGCTTTGAGATGCCGCTTAGCCCAATACGCTATCTGAAATAGGAGCGAAGTAAATTGAACGAATGTGATAGAATTTCGCTGAATTCTTAAATTAACCATAACATAAAATGATCTAATCGGGTCTCTGTTTGCCCTACCGTTGAAGTTTAATAGTGCATTTTACTCGCCATTTCATGCGCTTTGAGATGCCGCTTGGCCCAATACGCTATCTGTAATAGGAGCGACGTAAATTGAAAAAATGTGATAGAATTTCGCTGAATTCTTAAATTAACCCTAATATAAAATGATCTAATCAGGTCTCTGTTTGCCTTTCCCTAGAAGTTTAATAGTGCATTTCACTCGTCATTTCACGCGCTTTGAGATGCCGCTTAGCCCAAGACGCTATCTGAAATAGGAGCGACGTAAATTGAACAAATGTGATAGAATTTCGCTGAATTCTTATATTAACCGTAATATAAAATGATCTCATCGGGTCTCTGTTTGCCTCACCCTAGAAGTTCGATAGTGCATTTTACTCGCCATTTCATGCGCTTTGAGATGCCGCTTAGCCCAATGCGCTATCTGAAATAGGAGCGAAGTAAATTGAACGAATGTGATAGAATTTCGCTGAATTCTTAAATTAACCGTAACATAAAATGATCTAATCGGGTCTCTGTTTGCCCTACCGTTGAAGTTTAATAGTGCATTTTACTCGCCATTTCATGCGCTTTGAGATGCCGCTTGGCCCAATACGCTATCTGAAATAGGAGCGACGTAAATTGAAAAAATGTGATAGAATTTCGCTGAATTCTAATATTAACCAAAATATAAAATGATCTAATCGGGTCTCTGTTCGCCCCACCCTAGAAGTTTAATACTGCATTTCACTCGACATTCCACACGCTTTACGTTGCCGCATAGCCCAGTAGGCGATCTGAAATAGGAGCGACGTCAATTGAACAAATGTGATAGAATTACGCTGAATTCTTATGTTAACCGTAATATAAAATGGTGTAATCTGGTCTCTGTTTGCCTTACCCCAGAAGTTTAGTAGTGCATTTTACTCGCCATTTCATGCGCTTTAAGATGCCGCTTAGCCGAATACGCTATCTGAAATAGGAGCGACGTAAATTGAACAAATTTGATAGAATTACGACGAATTATTATATTAACCAAAATATAAAATGATCTAATCGGGTCTCTGTTCGCCCCACCCTAGAAGTTTATTACTGCATTTCACTCGACATTCCACACGCTTTACGTTGCCGCATAGCCCAGTAGGCGATCTGAAATAGGAGCGACGTCAATTGAACAAATGTGATAGAATTACGCTGAATTCTTATGTTAACCGTAATATAAAATGATCTAATCGGGACTCTGGTTGCCCTACCCTAGAAGTTTAATAGTGCGTTTTACTCGCCATTTCATGCGCTTTGAGATGCCGCTTAGGCCAATACGCTATCTGACATAGGAGCGACTTAAATTGAACAAATGTGATAGAATTAAGCTGAATTCTTATATTAACCGTAATGTAAAATGATCTAATCGGGTCTCTGTTTGCCTTACCCTAGAAGTATAATAGTGCATTTTACTCGCCATTTCACGCGCTTTGAGGTGCCGCTTAGCCCAAGACGCTATCTGAAATAGGAGCGACGTAAATTGAACAAATGTGATCGAATTTCGCTGAATTCTTATATTAACCGTAATATAAAATGATCTCATCGGGTTTCTGTTTGCCTTACCCTAGAAGTTCGATAGTGCATTTTACTCGCCATTTCATGCGCTTTGAGATGCCGCTTAGCCCTATGCGCTATCTGAAATAGGAGCGAAGTAAATTGAACGAATGTGATAGAATTTCGCTGAATTCTTAAATTAACCATAACATAAAATGATCTAATCGGGTCTCTGTTTGCCCTACCGTTGAAGTTTAATAGTGCATTTTACTCGCCATTTCATGCGCTTTGAGATGCCGCTTGGCCCAATACGCTATCTGAAATAGGAGCGACGTAAATTGAACAAACGTGATAGAATTAAGCTGAATTCTTATATTAACCGTAATATAAAATGATCTATTCGGATCTCCGATTGCCCTATCATACAAGTTTAATACTGCATTTTACTCGTGATTTCATTCGCTTTAAGGTGCCGCCTAGGCCATTACGCTATCTGAAATAGGAGCGACGTAAAAAGAACAAATGTGATAGAATTACGCAGAATTCTTATATTAACGATAATATAGAATGATCTAATCGGGTCTTTGATTGCCCTATCATAGAAGGTTAGTAGTGAATTTTACTCGTCATTCTACGCGCTTCAAGATGCCGCTAAGCCCAATACGCTATCTGAAATAGGAGCGACGTAAATTGAACAAATGTGATAGAATTTCGCTGAATTCTTATATTAACCATAATGTAAAATGATCTACTCGGCTCTCTGTTCGCCCAACCCTAGAAGTTTAATAGTGCATTTTACTCGCCATTTCATGCGCTTTAAGATGCCGCTTAGCCGAATACGCTATCTGAAATAGGAGCGACGTAAATTGAAAAAATGTGATAGAATTTCGCTGAATTCTTAAATTAACCATAATATAATACGATCTATTCGGGTCTCTGATTGCCCTATCATAGAAGTTTAATAGTGCATTTTACTCGACATTTCATGCGCTTTAAGATGCCGCCTCGCCCAATATGCTATCTGAAATAGGAGCGTCGTACATTGAACAAATGTGATAGAATTCCGGAGAATTCTTATATTAACCATAATTTAAAATGATCTAATCGGGTCTCTGATTGCCCTATCATAGAAGTGTAATAGTGCATTTTACTCGTCATTTCATACGCTTTAAGGTGCCGCCTAGCCCAATACGCTATCTGAAATTGGAGCTACGTAAATTGAACAAGTGTGATAAAATTACGTTGCATTCTTATATTAACAATAATATAAAATGATCTAATCGGGTCTCTGATTGCCCTATCATAGAAGTTTAATAGTGCATTTTACTCGTCGTTTCATTCGCTTTAAGGTGCTGCCTAGCCCAATACGCTATCTGATATTCGAGCTACGTAAATTGAACAAATGTGATAGAATTTCGCGGAATTCTTATATTAAACATAATATAAAATCATCTAATCGGGTGTCTGATTGGCCTATCATAGAAGGTTAGAAGTGCATTTTACTTGTCGTTCCACGCGTTTTAAGATGCAGCCTAGCAAAATACGCTATCTGAAATAGGAGCGACGTAAATTAAACAAATGTGATAGAATTACGCTGCATCCTTATATGAATCATAATATAAGATGATCTGATCGGGTCTCTGATTGCCCTATCATAGAAGTTTCATAGTGCATTTTACTCGTCGTTTCATGCGCTTTAAGGTGCCGCCTAGCCCAATACGCTATCTGAAATTGGAGCTACGTAAATTGAACAAATGTGATAGAATTTCGCGGGATTATTATATTAACCATAATATAAAATCATCTAATCGGGTCTCTGATTCCCCTATCATAGAAGGTTAGTAGTGGATTTTACTTGTCGTTCCACGCGCCTTAAGATGCCCCCTAGTAAAATCCGCTATCTGAAATAGGAGCGACGTAAATTCAACATATGTGATAGAATTACGTTGCATCCTTATATTAATCATAATATAAAATGATCTAATGGGGTCTCTGATTTCCCTATCAGAGTAGTTTAATAGTACATTATTCTCGCCATTTCATACGCTTTAAGGAGCCGTTTAGCCCAACACGCTATCTGAAATAGGAGCGTCGTAAATAGAACAAATGTGATAGAATTACACTGAATTCTTATATTAACCATAATATAAAATGATCTAATCGGGTCTCTGATTGCCCTATCAAAGAAGATTAGTAGTGCATTTGACTCGACATTTCATGCGCTTTAGGGTGCCGCTTAGACCAATACGCTATCTGAAATAGGAGCGACGTAAATTGAACAAATGTGATAGAATTACGCTGCATCCTTATATTAATCGTAATATAAAATGATCTAATGGGGTCTCTGATTTCCCTATCAGAGTAGTTTAATAGTGCATTTTACTCGACATTTCATGCTCTCTAAGGTGCCGCCTAGACAAATACCCTATCTGAAATAGGAGCGACGTAAATTGAACAAATGTGATAGAATTTCGCTGAATTCTTATATTAACCATAATATAAAATGATCTAATAGGGTCTCTGATTGCCCTATCATTGAAGTTTAATAGTGCATTATACTCGCCATTTCATACGCTTTAAGGAGCCGTTTAGCCCAATACGCTATATGAAATAGGAGCGACATAAATTGAACAAATGTGATAGAATTTCGATGAATTCTTATATTAACCATAATATAAAATGATCCAATCGGGTTTCTGATTGCTCTATCATAGAAGTTTAATGGTGCATTTTGTTCGCCATTTCATGCGCTATTAGGCGCCGCTTATCCCGATACGCTATCTGAAGTTGGAGCGACGTAAATTCAACAAATGTGATAGAATTACGCTGAAACCTTATATTAATCATAATATAAGATGACCTAATCGGGTCTCTGATTGCCCTATCCGGGACGTTTAGTAGTGCGTTTTACTCTTCACTTCATGCGCTTTAAGGTGCCGCCCAGCCCAATACGCTATCTGAAATAGGAGCGACATAAATTGAAAAAATGTGATAGAATTACGCAGAATAATTTTATTAACCGTAATATGAAATGATCTAATCGGGTCTCTGTTTGCCCTACCCTAGAAGTTTAATAGTGCATTTTACTCGACATTTTATGCGCTTTAAGATGCCGCGTAGCCCAATACGCTATCTGAAATAGGGGCGACGTAAATTGGGCAAATGTGATAAAATTTCGCTGAATTCTTATATTAACCATAATATAAGATGATCTAATCGGGTCTCTGTTTGCCCTATCTGAGAAGAATAGTAGAGCAGTTTTGTCGTCATTTCATGCGCCTTGAGGTGCCGGATAGCCCAATACGCTATCGGAAATAGGAGCGACGTAAATTGAACAAATGTGATAGAATTACGCTGCATTCTTATATTAATCATAATATAAGATGACCTAATCGGGTCTCTGATTGCCCTATCCGAGACGTTTAGTAGTGCATTTTACTCGACATTTCAGTCGCTTTAAGATGCCGCCTAGTCCAATACGCTATCTGAAATTGGAGCTACGTAAATTGAACAAAAGTGATAGAATTACGCAGAAATCTTATATTAACCATAATATAATACAATATATTCAGGTCTCTGATTACCCTATCATAGAAGTTTAATAGTGCATTCCACTCGTCATTTCATGCGCTTTAAGGTGCCGCCTAGCGCAATACGCTATCTGAAATAGGAGCGACATAAATTGAACAAATGTGATAGAATTACGTTGAATTCTTATATGAACAATAATATGAAATGATCTAATCGGGTCTCTGGTTGCCCTAACATAGAAGTTTAATAGTGCATTTTACTCGACATTTCATGCGCTTTAAGGTGCCGCCTAGCCCAATACGCTATCTGAAGTAGGGGCGACGTAAATTGAACAAATGTGATAAAACTAGGTTGAATTCTTATATTAACATTAATATAAAACGATCTAATCGGGTCTCTGATTGCCCTATCCGAGAAGTTTAGTTGTGCATTTTACTCGACAGTTCATGCGCTTTAGGATGCCACCTAGCCCAGTACGCTATCTGAAATTGGAGCTACGTAAATTGAACGAACGTGATAGAATTACGCATATTTCTTATGCTAACCATAGTATAATACGATCTTTTCAGTTCTGTGATTGCCCTATCATAGAAGTTTAATAATGCATGTTGCTCGTCATTTCATGCGCTTTAAGTTGCCGCTTATCCCAATACGCTATCTGAAATAGGAGCGACGTAAATTGAACAAATGTGATAAAATTTCGCTGAATTCTTATATTAACCATAATATAAGATGACCTCATCGGGTATCTGCTTGCCCTATCTGAGAAGACTAGTAGAGCAGTTTTGTCGTCATTTCATGCGCTTTGAGGTGCCGGATAGCCCAATACGCTATCTGAAATAGGAGCGACGTAAATTGAACAAATGCGATAGAATTACGTAGAATTCTTATATTAACCATAATATAAAATGATGTAATGGGGTCTCTGATTACCCTATCATAGAAGTTTAATAGTGCATTTTACTCGTCATATCATGCGCTTTCAGGTGCCGCTTATCCCAATACGCTATCTGAAATAGGAGCGACGTAAATTGAACAAATGTGATAAAGTTTCGCTGAATTCTTATATTAACCATAATATAAGATGACCTCATCGGGTCTCTGACTGCCCTATCCGAGAAGTTTAATGGTGCATTTTACTCGACATTTCAGTCGCTTTAAGATGCCGCCTAGCCCAATACGCTATCTGAAATTGGAGCTACGTAAATTGAACAAACGTGATAGAATTCCGCAGAATTCTTATATTAACCATAATATAGTACGATCTAGTCGGGTCTCTGATTGCCCTATCATAGAAGTTTAGTAGAGCATTTTAATCGTCATCTCATGCGCTTTAAGGTGCCGTCTAGCCCAATACGCTATATGAAATAGGAGCGACATAAATTGAACAAATGTGATGGAATTACGCAGAATTCTTATATTAACCATAATATAATATGATCTAATCTGGTCTCTGGTTGCCCCGTCTTAGAAGTTCAATAGTGCATTGTACTCGCCATTTCATGCGCTTTAAGGTGCCGCCAATCGCAATACGCTACTGAAATAGGAGCGACGTAAATTGAACAAATGTGATAGAATTACGCTGAATTCTTATATTAATCATAATATAAGATGACCTAATCGGGTCTCTGATTGCCCTATCCGAGAAGTTTAGTAGTGCATTTTACTCGACATTTCATGCGCTTTAAGATGCCGCCTCGCCCAATGCGCTATCTGAAATAGGAGCAACGTAAATTGATCAAATGTGATAGAATTACGCAGAATTCTTATATTAACCATAATTTAAAATGACCTAATCGGGTCTCTGATTGCCCCATCCGAGAAGCTTAGTAGTGCATTTTACTCGACGTTTCATGCGCTTTAAGATGCCGCCTCACCCAGTACGCTATCTGAAATAGGAGCGTCGTAAATTGAACAAATGTGATAGAATTACGCAGAATTCTTATATTAACCATGATTTTAAATGATCTAATCGGGTCACTGATTGCCCTATCATAGAAGTTTAATAGTGCATTTTACTCGTCATTTCATGCGCTTTAAGGTGCCGCTTACCTCAATACGCTATCTGAAATAGGAGCGACGTAAATTGAACAAATGTGATAGAATTACGCATAATTCTTACATTAACCATAATATAAAATGATGTAATCGGGTCTCTGATTGCCCTATCATAGAAGTTTAATAGTGCATTTTACTCGTCATTTCATGCGCTTTAAGCTGCCGCTCAGCCCAATACGCTATCTGAAATAGCAGCGACGTAAGTTGAACAAATGTGATAGAATTAAGCTGAATTCTTATATTAACCATGATTTAAAGTGATCTAATCGGGTCTCTGATTGTCCTATCATAGAAGGATAGGAGTGCATTCTACTCGTCATTCCACGCGCTTTAAGATGCCGCCAAGCCCAATATACTATCTGAAATAGGAGCGACGTAATTTGAAGAAATGTGATAGAAGTACGCTGAATTCTTATATTAATCAGAATATAAGGAGACCTAATCGGGACTCTGATTGCCCTATCCGAGAAGTTTAGTAGTGCGTTTTACTCGACATTTCATGCGCTTTAAGATGCCGCCTCGCCCGATACGCTATCTGAAATAGGAGCGACGTAAATTGAACAAATGTGATAGAATTACATATAATTCTCATATTAACAATAATATAAAATGATCTAACCGCGTCTCTGTTTGCCCTTCCCTAGAAGTATAATAGTGCATTTTACTCGACATTTCATGCGCTTTAAGATGCCACCTAGCCCAATACGCTATCTGAAATAGGGGCGACGTAAATTCAACAAATGTGATCAAATTACTCTGTATTCTAATATTAACAATAATATAAAATGATCTAATCGGGTCAATGATTGCCCTCTCAGAGAAGGTTAGTAGTGCATTTTACTCGTCATTCCACGCGCTTTACGATGCCACCTATCCCAATACGCTATCTGAAATAGGAGCGACGTAAATTGATCAAATGTGATAGAATTACGCTGAATTCTTATATTAATCATAATATAAGATGATCTAATCGGGTCTCTAATTGCCCTATCATAGAAGTTTAATGTGTCATTTTACTCGTCATTTCATGCGCTTTAAGGTGCCGCTTAGCCCATTACGCTATCTGAAATAGGAGCGACGTAAATTGAACAAATGTGATAGAATTTCGCTGAATTCTTATATTAACAATAATTTAAAACGATCTAATCGGGTCTCTGATTGCCCCATCATACAAGTTTAATAGTGCATTTTACTCGTCATTTCATTCGCTTTAAGGTGCCGCTTAGCCCAATACGCTATCTGAAATAGGAGCGACGTAAATTGAACAAATGTGATAGAATTTCGCTGAATTCTTATATTAACCATAATTTAAAATGATCTAATCGGGTCTCTGATTGCCCTATCACAGAAGTTTAATAGTGCATTGTACTCGTCATTCCATGCGCTTTAAGATGCCGCCTATCCTAATACGTTCTCTGAAATTGGAGCTACGTAAATTGAACAAGTGTGATAGAATTACGCAGAATTCTTGTATTAACCATGATTTAAAATGATCTAATCGGGTCTTTAGTTGCCCTATCATAGAAGTTTAATAGTGCATTTTACTCGTCATTTCATGCGCTTTAAGGTGCCGCCTATCCCAACACGCTATCTGAAATAGGAGCGACGTAAATTGAACAAGTGTGATAGATTTACGCGTCATCCACATATTAATCATAATATAAGATGAACTAATCGGATGTTTGATTGCCCTATCCGAGAAGTTTAGTAGTACATTTTACTCGACATTTCATGCGCTTTAAGATGCCGCCTGCCCAATACGCTATCTGAAATTGGAGCTACGTAAATTGAAGAAACGTGATAGAATTACGCAGTATTCTGACATTAACCATAATATAATACGATCTATTCAGGTCTCTGATTGGCCTATCATAGAAGTTTAATACTGCATTTTACTCGCCATTTCATGCGCTTTAAGATGCCGCTTAGCCCAATACGCTATCTGAAGTAGGAGCGACATAAATTGAACAAATGTGATAGAATTACGCAGAATTCTTGTATTAACCATAATATAATACGATCTATTCGGGTCTCTGATTTCCCTATCATAGAACTTTAACAGTGCATTTTGCTCGGCATTTCATGCGCTTTAAGGTGCCGCTTAGCCCAATCCGTTATCTGAAACAGGAGCGACGTAAATTGAACAAATGTGACAGAATTTCGCTGAATTCTTATATTAACCATAATATAAAATGATCTAATCGGGCCTCCGATTGCCCTATCGTAGAAGTTTAATAGTGCATTTTACTCGTCATTTCATGCCCTTTAAGATTCTGCGTTGCCCAATACGCTACCTGATATAGGAGCGACGTAAATTGAATAATTGTGGTTCAATTACGCTGAATTCTTCTAATAACCATAATATAAAATGGTCTAATCGGGTCTCCGACTGCCCAATCATGGAAGTTTAATAGTGCATATCACTCGACATTTCATGCGCTTGAAGATGCAGCCTAGCCCAATACGCTATCTGAAATTGGAGGTACGTAAATTGAACAAGTGTTATAGAGTTTCGCTGAATTCTTAAATTAACCATAATAGAAAATGACCTAATCGGGTCTCTGTTTGCCCTACCCTAGAAGTTTAATAGTGCATTTTACTCGACGTTTCATGCGCTTTAAGATGCAACCTAGCACAATACGCTGTCTGAAACAGGGGCGACGTAAATTTAACAAATGTGATAAAATTACGCCGAATTCTTATATTAATAATAATATAAAATGATCTAATCGGGTCTCTGATTGCCCTATCATAGAAGTTTCATAGTGCATTTTACTCGTCATTTCATGCGCTTTAAGGTGCCGCTTAGCCCAATACGCTATCTGAAATAGGAACGACGTAAATTGAACAAATGTGATAAAATTACGTTGAATTCTTATATTAACAATAATATAAAATGATCTAATCGGGTCTCTGAATGCACTATCATAGAAGTTTAATTGTGCATTTTACGCGTCATTTCATGCGCTCTAAGATGCCGCTTAGCCCAATACGCTATGTGAAGTTGGAGCGACGTAAATTGAACAAATGTGATAGAATTTCGCTGATTTCTTATATTAACCATAATAGAAAATGATGTAGTCGGGTCTCTGATTGCCCTATCAAAGAAGCTCAGTAGTGCATTTTACTCCTCATTTCATGCGCTCTAAGGTGCCGTCTAGCCGAATCCGGTACCTGAAATTGGAGCTGCGTAAATTGAATAAATGTGATAGAGTTACGCAGAATTCTTATATTAACCATGATATAAAATGATCTAATCGGGTCTCTGATTGCCCTATCTTAGAAGTTTAATAGTGGATTTTACTCGTCATTTAATGCGCTTGATGGTGCCGCTTAGCCCAATACGCTATCTGAAATTGGAGCGACGTAAATTGAACAAATGTGATAGAATTTCGCTGAATTCTTATACTAACCATAATATAAAATGATCTAATCGCGTCTCTGATTGCCCTATCTTAGAAGTTTAATACTGCATTTTACTCGTCATTTCATGCGCTTTAAGATGCCGCGTAGCCCAATACGCTATCTGAAGTTGGTGCGACGTAAATTGAATAAATGTGATAGAAATTCGCTGAATTCTTATATTAACCATAATATAAGATGACCTAATCGGGTCTCTGTTAGCCCTATCCGAGAAGTGTGGTAGTGCATATTACTCGTCATTTCAGGCGCTTTAAGGTGCCGCCTAGCCCAATACGCTATCTGAAATAGGAGCGACGTAAATTGAACAAATGTGATAGAATTACACTGAATTCTTATATTAATCATAATATAAGAAGATCTAATTGAGTCTCTGATTGCCCTATCCTAGAAGTTTGGTAGTGCATTTTACTCGACATTTCATGCCCTTTCAGATGCCGCTTAGCCCAATACGCTATGTGAAATAGGAGCGTCGTAAATTGAACAAACGTGATAGAATTTCGCTGAAATCTTAAATTAACCATAATATAAAATGACCTAATCGGGTCTCTGTTTGCCCTACCCTACAAGTTTAATAGTGCATTTTACTCGACATTTCATGCGCTTTAAGATGCCACCTAGTCCAATACTCTATCTGAAATTGGAGCGACATAGATTGAACAAATGTGATAAAATTACGTTGAATGCTTATATTAACAATAATATAAAATGATCTAATCGGGTTTCTGATTGCCCTATCATAGAAGTTTAATAGTGCATTTTACTCGACATTTCATGCGCTTTAAGATGCCACCTAGCCCAATACGCTCTCTGAAATTGGAGCTACGTAAATTGAACAAACGTGATAGAATTACGCAGAATTCTTATATTAACCATAATATAATACGATCTATTCGGTTCTCTGATTGCCCTATCATAGAAGTTTAATAGTGCATTTTACTCGTCATTTCATGCGCTTTAAGATGCCTGCTAGCCCAATACGCTATCTGAAATAGGGGCGACGTAAATTGAACAAATGTGATAAAATTTCGCAGAATTCTTATATTAACCATAATATAACATGACCTAATCGGGTCTCTGTTAGCCCCATCCGAGAAGTTTAGTAGTGCATTTTACTCGACATTTCATGCGCTTTAAGATGCCGCCAAGCCCAATACGCTATCTGAAATTGGAGCTACGTAAATTGAACAAACGTGATAGAATTACGCAGAATTCTTATATTAACCATAATATACTACGATCTATTCGGTTCTCTGATTGCCCTATCATAGAAGTTTATAGTGCATTTACTCGTCATTTCATTTGCTTTAAGGTGCCGCTGAGGCCCAATACGCTATCTGAAATAGGAGCGACATAAATTGAACAAATGCGATAGAATTACGCAGAATTCTTATATTAACCATAATATAATACGATCTATTCGGTTCTCTGATTGCCCTATCATAGAAGTTTAATAGTGCATTTTACTCGTCATTTCATGCGCTTTAAGGTGCGCTTGGCCCAATACGCTATCTGAAATAGGAGCGACGTAAATTGAACAAATGTGATAGAATTACGCAGAATTCTTATATTAACCATAATGTAGAATGATTTAATCGGGTCTCTGATTGCCCTATCATAGAAGATTAATAGTGCATTGTACTCGTGATTTCATGCGCTTTAAGGTGCCGTCTATCCCAATCCGCTATCTGCAATAGGAGCGACGTAAATTGAAAAAATGTGATAGAATTAGGCTGAATTCTTATATTAATCATAATATGAGATGACCTAATCGGGTCTCTGATTGCCCTATCATAGAAGTTTAGTAGTGCATTTTACTCGACATTTCATGCGCTTTAAGATGCCGCTTATACCAATACGCTATCTGAAATAGGAGCGACGTAAATTGAACAAATGTGATAGAATTACGGAGAATTCTTATATTAACCGTAATTTAAAATGATCTAATCGGGTCTCTGATTGCCCTATCATAGAAGTTTAATAGTGCATTTTGCTCGGCATTTCATGCGCTTTAAGATGCCACATAGCCCAATACGCTATCTGAAATAGGGGCGACGTAAATTGAACTATTGTGATAAAATTACGCTGCATTCTTATATTAATCATAATATAAGATGACCTAATCGGGTCTCTGATTACCCTATCCTAGACGTGTAGCAGTGCATTTTACTTGACATTTCATGCGCTTTAAGATGCCGCTTAGCCCAATACACTATCTGAAATAGGAGCGACGTAAATTCAACAAATGTGATAGAATTACGCAGAATTCTTATATTAACCATAATATAAAATGATCTAATCTGGTCTCTGTTTGCCCTAACCCAGAAGTTTAATAGTGCACTTCACTCGTCATTTCATGCGCCTTAAGGTGCCGCTTAGCCCAATACGCTACCCGAAATAGGAACCACGTAAATTGAACAAATGTGATAGAATTTCGCGGAATCCTTATATTAACCATACTATGAAATGACCTAATCGGGTCTCTGATTGCCCTCGCATAGATGGTTAGTACTGCATTTCACTCGACATTCCACGCGCTTTAAGATGCCGCCTAGCCCAATACGCTATCTGAAATTGGAGCGACGTAAATTGAACAAATGTGATAGAATTACGGTGCATCCTTATATTAATCATAATATAAGATGACCTAATCGGGTCTCTGTTTGCCCTACCCTAGAAGTTTGATAGTGCATTTTGCTCGATTTATCATGCGCTTTAAGATGCCACCTAGCCTAATACGGTATCTGAAATAGGGGCGACGTAAATTGTTCAAATGTGATAGAATTTCGCTGAATTCTTTTATGAACCATAATGTAAAATGATCTAATCGGGTCTCAGTTCGCCCTACCCTAGAAGTTTAATAGTGCATTTCACTCGTCATTTCATGCGCTTTGAGATGCCGTTTAGCCCAATACGCTATCTCAAATAGGAGCGACGTAGATTGAACAAATGTGATAGAATATTGCTGAATTCTTAAATTAACCATAATATAAAATGATCTAATCGGGTCTCTGTTTGCCCTACCATAGAAGTTTAATAGTGCATTTCACTCGTCATTTCATGCGCTTTAAGGTGCCGCCTAGCCCAATACGCTATCTGAAATAGGAGCGTCGTAAATTGAACAAATGTGATAGAATTACACTGAATTCTTATATTAACCAAAATGTAAAATGATCTAATCGGGTCTCCGATTGCCCTGTCAGAGAAGGTTAATGGTGAATTTTACTCGTCATTCCACGCGCTTTAAGATGCCACCTAGCCCAGTACACTATCTGAAATAGGAGCGACGTAAATTGAACAAATGCGATAGAATTACGCTGCATTCTTATATTAACTGTAATATAAAATGATCTAATCGGGTCTCTGATTGCCCTATCATAGAAGTTTAACAGTGCATTTCGCTCGACATTTCATGCGCTTTAAGTTGCCGCTTAGAACAATACGCTATCGGAAATAGGAGCGACGTAAATTGAACAAATGTGACAGAATTACGCTAATCCTTATATTAACCATAATATAAAATGATGTAATCGGGTCTCTGATTGCCCTATCATAGAAGGTTAGTAGTGCATTTTACTCGTCATTCCACGCGCTTTAAGATGCCGCCTAGCTCAGTGCGCTATTTGAAATAGGAGCGACGTAAATTGAACAAATGTGATAGAATTTCTCTGAATTCCTAAATTAACCATAATATAAAATGATCTAATCGGGTCTCTGTTTGCCCCACCCGAGAAGTTTAATAGTGCATTTTACTCGCCATTTCATGCACTTTGAGCTGCCGCTTAGCCCAATACGCTATCTGAAATAGGAGCGACGTAAGTTGAACAAATGTGATAGAATTTCGCTGAATTCTTTTATGAACCATAATGTAAAATGATCTAATCGGGTCTCTGTTCGCCCTACCCTAGAAGTTTAATAGTGCATTTCACTCGTCATTTCATGCGCTTTGAGATGCCGTTTAGCCCAATACGCTATCTCAAATAGGAGCGACGTAGATTGAACAAATGTGATAGAATATTGCTGAATTCTTAAATTAACCATAATATAAAATGATCTAATCGGGTCTCTGTTTGCCCTACCATAGAAGTTTAATAGTGCATTTTACTCGCCATTTCTTGCGCTTTGATGTGCCGCTTAGCCCAATACGCTATCTGAAATATGAGCGACGTAAATTGAACAAATGTGATAGAATTTCGCTGAATTCTTATATTAACCGTAATATAGAATGATCTAATCGGGTTTCTGATTGCCCTATCATAGAAGTTTAATAGTGCATTTTGCTCGGCATTTCATGCGCTTTAAGGAGCCGCTTATCCCGATACGCTATCTGAAATAGGTGCGACGTAAATTGAACGAATGTGATAGAATTTCGCTGAATTCTTATATTAACCAAAATATTAATTGATCTAATCGGGTCTCTGATTGCCCTATCCGAGAAGTTTAGAAGTGCATTTTACTCGGCATTTCATGCGCTTTAAGATGCCGCTTAGCCCAATACGCTATATGAAATAGGAACGACGTAAATTGAACAAATGTGATAAAACTACGTTGAATTCTTAAATTAACCATAAGTTAAAATGATCTAATCTGGCCTCTGATTGCCGTAACATAGAAGTTTAATAGTGCATTTTACTCCACATTTCATGCGCTTTAAGATGCCACCTAGCCCAATACGCTCTCTGAAATTGGAGCTACGTAAATTGAACAAACGTGATAGAATTACGCAGAATTCTTATATTAACCATAATATAATACGATCTATTCGGTTCTCTGATTGCCCTATCATAGAAGTTTAATAGCGCATTTTACTCGCCATTTCATGCGCTTTAAGATGCCTGCTAGCCCAATACGCTATCTGAAATAGGGGCGACGTAAATTGAACAAATGTGATAAAATTTCGCAGAATTCTTATATTAACCATAATATAACATGACCTAATCGGGTCTCTGTTAGCCCCATCCGAGAAGTTTAGTAGTGCATTTTACTCGACATTTCATGCGCTTTAAGATGCCGCCAAGCCCAATACGCTATCTGAAATTGGAGCTACGTAAATTGAACAAACGTGATAGAATTACGCAGAATTCTTATATTAACCATAATATAATACGATCTATTCGGTTCTCTGATTGCCCTATCATAGAAGTTTAATAGTGCATTTTACTCGTCATTTCATTTGCTTTAAGGTGCCGCTGAGCCCAATACGCTATCTGAAATAGGAGCGACATAAATTGAACAAATGCGATAGAATTACGCAGAATTCTTATATTAACCATAATATAATACGATCTATTCGGTTCTCTGATTGCCCTATCATAGAAGTTTAATAGTGCATTTTACTCGTCATTTCATGCGCTTTAAGGTGCGCTTGGCCCAATACGCTATCTGAAATAGGAGCGACGTAAATTGAACAAATGTGATAGAATTACGCAGAATTCTTATATTAACCATAATGTAGAATGATTTAATCGGGTCTCTGATTGCCCTATCATAGAAGATTAATAGTGCATTGTACTCGTGATTTCATGCGCTTTAAGGTGCCGTCTAGCCCAATCCGCTATCTGCAATAGGAGCGACGTAAATTGAAAAAATGTGATAGAATTAGGCTGAATTCTTATATTAATCATAATATGAGATGACCTAATCGGGTCTCTGATTGCCCTATCATAGAAGTTTAGTAGTGCATTTTACTCGACATTTCATGCGCTTTAAGATGCCGCTTATACCAATACGCTATCTGAAATAGGAGCGACGTAAATTGAACAAATGTGATAGAATTACGGAGAATTCTTATATTAACCGTAATTTAAAATGATCTAATCGGGTCTCTGATTGCCCTATCATAGAAGTTTAATAGTGCATTTTGCTCGGCATTTCATGCGCTTTAAGATGCCACATAGCCCAATACGCTATCTGAAATAGGGGCGACGTAAATTGAACTATTGTGATAAAATTACGCTGCATTCTTATATTAATCATAATATAAGATGACCTAATCGGGTCTCTGATTACCCTATCCTAGACGTGTAGCAGTGCATTTTACTTGACATTTCATGCGCTTTAAGATGCCGCTAGCCCAATACACTATCTGAAATAGGAGCGACGTAAATTCAACAAATGTGATAGAATTACGCAGAATTCTTATATTAACCATAATATAAAATGATCTAATCTGGTCTCTGTTTGCCCTAACCCAGAAGTTTAATAGTGCACTTCACTCGTCATTTCATGCGCCTTAAGGTGCCGCTTAGCCCAATACGCTACCCGAAATAGGAACCACGTAAATTGAACAAATGTGATAGAATTTCGCGGAATCCTTATATTAACCATACTATGAAATGACCTAATCGGGTCTCTGATTGCCCTCTCATAGATGGTTAGTACTGCATTTCACTCGACATTCCACGCGCTTTAAGATGCCGCCTCGCCCAATACGCTATCTGAAATTGGAGCGACGTAAATTGAACAAATGTGATAGAATTACGGTGCATCCTTATATTAATCATAATATAAGATGACCTAATCGGGTCTCTGTTTGCCCTACCCTAGAAGTTTGATAGTGCATTTTGCTCGATTTATCATGCGCTTTAAGATGCCACCTAGCCTAATACGGTATCTGAAATAGGGGCGACGTAAATTGTTCAAATGTGATAAAATTACGCTGAATTCTTATATTAACCATAATATACGAGGATCTAATTGGGTCTCTGATGGCCGTATCCGAGAAGGTTAGTGGTGCATTTTACGCGACATTTCATGCGCTTTAAGATTCCGCCTATCTCAATACGATATCTGGTGTAGGTGCGACGTGAATTGGATAAATGTTATAGAGTTACGTTGAATTCTTAAATTAACAATTATATAAGATGATCTAATCAGGATTCTGATTGCCGCATCCGAGAAGTTTAGTAGTGCATTTCACTCGTCATTTCATGCGCTTTAAGGTGCCGCCTAGCCCAATACGCTATCTGAAATAGGAGCGTCGTAAATTGAACAAATGTGATAGAATTACACTGAATTCTTATATTAACCAAAATGTAAAATGATCTAATCGGGTCTCCCGATTGCCCCTGTCAGAGAAGGTTAATGGTGAATTTTACTCGTCATTCCACGCGCTTTAAGATGCCACCTAGCCCAGTACACTATCTGAAATAGGAGCGACGTAAATTGAACAAATGCGATAGAATTACGCTGCATTCTTATATTAACTGTAATATAAAATGATCTAATCGGGTCTCTGATTGCCCTATCATAGAAGTTTAACAGTGCATTTCGCTCGACATTTCATGCGCTTTAAGTTGCCGCTTAGAACAATACGCTATCGGAAATAGGAGCGACGTAAATTGAACAAATGTGACAGAATTACGCTAATCCTTATATTAACCATAATATAAAATGATGTAATCGGGTCTCTGATTGCCCTATCATAGAAGGTTAGTAGTGCATTTTACTCGTCATTCCACGCGCTTTAAGATGCCGCCTAGCTCAGTGCGCTATCTGAAATAGGACCGACGTACATTGAAGAAATGTGATAGAATTACGAAGAATTCCTAAAATAACCATAATATAAGATGATCTAATCGGGTCTCTGATTTCCCTATCATAGAAGTTTAATACTGAATTTTGCTCGCCATTCCACGCGCTTTAAGATGCCGCCTACCCCGTACGCTATCTGAAATAGGAGCGACGTAAATTGAACAAATGTTATAGCATTACGCGGCATTCATATATTAATCATAATATAAGATGATCTAATCGGGTCTCCGATGGGCCTATCCTAGAAGTTTAGTAGTGCATTTTACTCGACATTTCATGCGCTTTAAGATGCCGCTTAGCCCAATACGCTATCTGCAATAGGAGCGACGTAAATTGAACCAATGTGATAGAATTTCGCTGAATTCTTATATTAACCATAATATAAGATGACCGAATCGGGTCTCTGTTTGCCCTACCCTAGAAGTTTGATAGTGCATTTTACTCGTCATTTCATGCGCTTTAAGGTGCCGCTTAGCCCAATACGCTATCTGAAACTGGAGCGACGTAAATTGAAAAAATGTGACAGAATTACGCTGAATTCTTATATTGATCATAATATAAGATGACCTGATCGGGTCTCTGATTGCCCTATCCGAGGAGTTTAGTAGTGCATTTGGCTCGACATTTCATGCGCTTTAAGATGCCGCATAGCCCAATACGCTATCTGAAATTGGAGCTACGTAAATTGAACTAACGTGATAGAATTACGCAGAATTCTTATATTAACGATAATATAATATGATATATTCGGGTCTCTGGTTGCCCTATCATAGAAGATTAATAGTGCATTTTACTCGTCATTCCATGCTCTTTAAGATGACGCCTATCCCAATACGCTATCTGATATAGGACCGACGTAAATGGAACAAATGTAATAGAATTACGCAGAATTCTTATATTAATCATAATATAGAATGATCTAATCGGGTCTCTGATTGCCCTACCATAGAAGTTTAATAGTGCATTTTACTAGTAATTCCATGCGCTTTAAGATGCCGCGCATCCCAATACGCTATCTGAAGTAGGAGCTACATAAATTGGACAAATGTGATTGAATTACCCTGAATTCTTATATTAACAATAATACAAAATGATTTAATTGGGTCTCTGATGGTCGAATCCGAGAAGCTTAAGAGATCATTTTACTCGCCATTTCATGCGCTTTAAGATGCCGCCTAGCCCAAACGCTGTCTGAAATAGGAGCGACGTAAATTGAGCAAATGTGATAGAATTTCGCTGTATTCTTATATTAACCATAATATAGAATGATCTAATCGGGTCTCTGATTGCCCTATCCTAGAAGTTTAGTAGTGCATTTTACTCGACATATCATGCGCTATATGATGCCGCCTAGCCCAATACGCTATCAGAAATAGAAGCGACGTAAATTGAACAAATGTGATAGGATTACGCTGAATTCTTATATTAATCATAATATAAGATGACATAATCGGGTCTCTGATTGCCCTATCCTGGAAGTTTCGTAGTGCATTTTACTCGACATTTCATGCGCTTTAAGATGCCGCTTAGCCCAATACGCTATCTGGAGTAGGAGCGACGTAAATTGAACCAACGTGATAGAGTTACGCTGAATTCTTATATTAACCATAATATAAAATGATCTAATCGGGTCTCTGTTTACCCTACCCTAGAAGTTTAATAGTGCATTTTGCTCGACATTTCATGCGCTTTAAGAGGCCGCTTAGCCAAATACGCTATGTGAAATAGGAGCGACATAAATTGCACAAATGTGATAGAATTACGCCGAATACTTATATTAACCAAAATATAAAATGATCTAATCGGTTCTCTGATTGCCCTATCATAGAAGTTTAGTAGTGCATTTTGCTCGCCATTTCATGCGCCTTAAGAGTCCGCTTAGCACAATACGCTGTATGAAATAGGATCGACGTAAATTTAACAAATGTGAAAGAATTACGCAGAATTCTTATATTAATCATAATATTATATGATCTATTCGGGTCTCTGGTTGCCCTATCAAAGAAGTTTGATAGTGCATTTTACTCGTCATTTCATTCGCTTTAAGGTGCCGCCTAGCCCAATACGCTATCTGAAATGGGAGCGACATAAATTGAACAAATGTGATAGAATTACGCAGAATTCTTATATAAACCATAATATAATACGATCTATTCGGGTCTCTGATTGCCCTATCATAGAAGTTTAATAGTGCATTTTACTCGACATTTCATGCGCTTCAAGGTGCCGCTTGGCCCAATACGCTATCTGAAGCAGCAGCGACGTAAATTGAACAAACGTGATAGAATTACGCAGAATTCTTATATTAATCATAATATAATATGATCTAATCTGGTCTCTGATTGCCCTATCATAGAAGCTTATTAGTGCATTTTATTCGTCATTTCATGCGCTTTAAGGTGCCGCCTAGCCCAATACGCTATCTGAAATAGGGGCGACGTAAATTGAACAAATGTGATAGAATTTCGCTGAATTCTTATATTAACCATAATATAAAATGATCTAATCGGGTCTCCGATTGCCCGATCATAGAAGTTTAATAGTGCATTTTACTCGTCATTTCATGCGCTTTAAGGTGCCGCCTAGCCCAATACGCTATCTGAAATGGGAGCGACATAAATTGAACAAATGTGATAGAATTACGCAGAATTCTTATATAAACCATAATATAATACGATCTATTCGGGTCTCTGATTGCCCTATCATAGAAGTTTAATAGTGCATTTTACTCGACATTTCATGCGCTTCAAGGTGCCGCTTGGCCCAATACGCTATCTGAAATTGGAGCGACGTAAATTGAACAAATGTGATAGAATTTCGCTGAATTCTTAAATTAATCATAATATATGTTAGAAATCGGTACAGGGTGTCAGGATAAAATTAAGAAACACATCCCTTGACGGTTCTGGGGTAAGTGCTGAGTGGTCCAAAACAGTCCTCTTACCAGAAGGCATACTCGCCTTCCCCACTCCGTGGCCAGATCCTTTAGGAACAATGTCTCTTTTCTTGGGAAATCAGCAGTACGACGTCGGGTCGCCTGCCACCCTTAAAACTCTCTCTCATGCCTCTTTCAAGCAAACAGACTATGACACCCGATAGCCATACGACTTCGAGTGAATGGCTAACGTCTGGTGCCCACCCATCAAACCATACTCTCAACATACAGACACAAGCAGTCCTCAAGCCAGTCATAAATAAGGCAAAGGCAGAATAGCGTCCGGCTAACTACCTTCGACCCTTCTTAAAATTCGGCGACGCTAACATATAAAATGATCTAATCGGGTCTCTGTTTGCCCTACCCTAGAAGTTTAATAGTGCATTTTACTCGACATTTCATGCGCTTTAAGATGCCGCCTATTCCAATAAGCCATCTGAAATTGGAGCTACGTACATTGAACAAACGTGATAGAATTACGCAGAATTCTTATATTAACCATAATATAATACGATCTATTCGGGTCTCTTATTGCCCTATCATAGAAGTTTAATAGTGCATTTTACTCGACATTTCATGCGCTTTAAGATGCCACCTAGCCCAATACGCTATCTGAAATATGAGCGACGTAAATTGAACAAACGTGATAGAATTGCGCACAATTCTTATATTAACCATAATATAATACGATCTATTCGGTTCTCTGATTGCCCTATCATAGAAGTTTAATATTGAATTTTACTCGTCATTTCATGCGCTTTAAGGTGCCGCCTAGCCCAATACGCTATCTGAAATAGGAGCGATATAAATTGAACAAATGGGATAAAATTACGTTGAATTCTTATATTAACAATAATATAAAATGATCTAATCGGGTCTCTGTTTGCCCTACCCTAGAAGCTTAATAGTGCATTTTACTCGACATTTCATGCCCTTTAAGATGCCACCTAGCCCAATACGCTATCTGAAATAGGGATGACGTAAATTGAACAAATGTGATCAAATTTTGCTGAATTCTTATATTACCCATAATATATGATGTCCTAATCGGGTCTCTGATTGCCCTGTCCGAGAAGTTTAGTAGTGCATTTTACTCGCATTTCATGCGCTTTAAGATGCCGCCTAGTCCAATACGCTATCTGAAATTGGAGTTACGTACATTGAACAAACGTGATAGAATTACGCAGAATTCTTATACTAACCATAATATAATGCGATCTATTCGGGTCACTGATTGCCCTGTCAGAGAAGTTTAATAGTGCATTTTGCTCGCCATTACATGCGCTTTAAGGTGCCGCCTAGCCGAATACGCTATCTGAAATAGGAGCGATATAAATTGAAAAAATGTGATAAAATTACGTTGAATTCTTATATTAACAATAATATAAAACGATCAGATCGGGTCTCTGATTGCCCTATCGTGGAAGTTTAATAGTGCATGTTACTCGCCATTTCATGCGCTTTAAGGTGCCGCCCAGCCCAATACATTATGTAAAATAGGAGCGACAGAAATTGAACAAACGTGATAGAATTACACAGAATTCTTATATTAACCATAATAGAGAATGATCTAATCGGGTCTCTGATTGCCCTATCATAGAAGCTTAACAGTGCATTTTACTGGTCATTCCATGCGCTTTAAGGTGCCGCCTATCCCAATACGCTATCTGAAATAGGAGCCTCGTAAATTGAACAAATGTGATAGAATTACGCAGAATTCTTATATTAACCATAATATAAAATGATCTAATCGGGTCACTGTTTGCCCTACCCTAGAAGTTTAATAGCGCATTTCACTCGACATTTCATGCGCTTTAAGATGCTACCTAGCCCAGTACGCTATCTGAAATAGGGGCGACGTAAATTGAACAAATGTGATAAAATTACGCTGAATTCTTATATTACCCATAATATAAAATGATCGAATGGGGTCTCTGATTGCCCCATCATAGAAGTTTAACAGTGCATTTTACTCGTAATTTCATGCGCTTTAAGGCGCCGCGTAGCCCAATACGCTATCTGAAACTGGAGCGACGTAAATTGAATAAATGTGACAGAATTTCGCTGAATTCTTATATTAACCATAATATAGAATGATCTAATCGGGTCTCTGATTGCCCTATCATAGAAGTTTAATAGTGCATTTTGCTCGGCATTTCATGCGCTTTAAGGTGCCGCTTATCCCGATACGCTATCTGAAATTGGAGCTACGTAAATTGTACAAACGTGATAGAATTACGCAGACTTCTTATATTAACCATAATATAAAATGATTTAGTCGGGACTCTGATTGCCTTATCATACAAGTTTAATAGTGCATTTTGCTCGTCATTTCATGCGCTTTAAGGTGCCGCCTAGCCCAATACGCTGTCTGAAATAGGAGCGACATAAATTGAACAAATGTGATAGAATTACGCAGAATTCTTATATGAACCATAATATAGAATGATCTAATCGGGTTTCTGATTGCCCTATCCGAGAAGTTTAGTAGTGCATTTTACTCGACATTTCATGCGCTTTAAGATGCCGCATAGCCCAATACGCTATCTGAAATAGGAACGACGTAAATTGAACAAATGTGATAGAATTTCGCTGCATTCTTATATTAACCATAATATAAAATGATCTAATCGGGTCTCTGATTGCCCCGGTTAAAGGTGCCGCTTATCCCAATACGCTATCTGAAGTTGGAGCGACGTAAATTGGACAAATGTGATAGAATTTCGCTGCATTCTTATATTAACCATAATATAAAATGATCTAAGCGGGTCTCTGATTGCCCTACCCTAGAAGTTTAGTAGTGCATTTTACGCGACATTTCATGCGCTTTAAGATGCGATCTCTCTCAATACGACATCTGGTGTAGGAGCGACGTGAATTGGACAAATGTAATAGAGTTACGATGAATTCTTAAATTAACAATAATATAAGGTGATCTAATCGGGATTCTGATTGCCCTATCCTAGAAGTTTAATAGCGCATTTTACTGGCCATTTCATGCTCTTTAAAATGCCGCCTATCTCAATACGATATCGGGTGTAGGAGCGACGTGAACTGGAGAAATGTGATAGAGTTACGATGTATACTTAAATTAACAATAATATAAGATGAGCTAATCGGGATTCTGATTGCCCTATCCTAGAAGTTTAGTAGTGCGTTTTACTCGATATTCCATGCGCTTTAAGGTGCCGCCTAGTCCAATACGCTATCTGAAATAGGTGCGACGTAAATTGAACACATGTGATAGAATTTCGCTGAATTCTTATATTAACCAAAATATAAATTGATCTAATCGGGCCTCTAATTGCCCTATCCGAGAAGTTTAGAAGTGCATTTTACTCGACATTTCATGCGCTTTAAGATGCCGCCTCGCCCAACACGCTATCTGAAATAGAAGCGTCGTAAATTGAATAAATGTGATAGAATTACGCAGAATTCTTATATTAACCATAATTTAAAATGATCTAATCGGGTCTCCGATTGTCCTATCATAGATGTTTAATAGTGCATTTTACTCGTCATTCTACGCGCTTTAAGATGCCGGCTAGCCCAATGCGCTATCTGAAACAGGGGCGACGTAAATTGAACAAATGTGATAGAATTTCGCTGAATTCTTAAACGAAACATTATATAAAATGATCTAATCGGGTCTCTGATTGCCCTATCCGAGAAGTTAAGTAGTGCATTTTACTCGACATTTCATGCGCTATAAGATGCCGCATAGCCCAATACGCTATCTGAAATAGGAACGACGTAAATTGAACAAATGTGATAAAATTACGTTGAATTCTTAAATTAACCATAAGTTAAAATGATCTAATCTGGTCTCTGATTGCCCTAACATAGAAGTTTATTAGTGCATTTTACTCGACATTTCATGCGCTTTAAGATGCCATCTAGCCCAATACGCTATCTGAAATTGGAGCTACGTAAATTGAACAAACGTGATAGAATTACGCAGAATTCTTATATTAACCATAATATAATACGATCTATTCGTTTCTCTGATTGCCCTATCATAGAAGTTTAATAGTGCATTTTACTCGTCATTTCATGCGCTTTAAGGTGCCGCTGAGCCCAATACGCCATCTGAAATAGGAGCGACATAAATTGAACAAATGCGATAGAATTACGCAGAATTCTTATATTAACCATAATGTAGAATGATTTAATCGGGTCTCTGATTGCCCTATCATAGAAGATTAATAGTGCATTGTACTCGTGATTTCATGCGCTTTAAGGTGCCGTCTAGCCCAATCCGCTATCTGCAATAGGAGCGACGTGAATTGAAAAAATGTGATAGAATTAGGCTGAATTCTTATATTAATCATAATATGCGATCACCTAATCGGGTCTCTGATTGCCCTACCCTAGAAGTTTGATAGTGCATTTTACTCGATTTATCATGCGCTTTAAGATGCCACCTAGCCTAATACGCTATCTGAAATAGGGGCGACGTAAATTGTTCAAATGTGATAAAATTACGCTGAATTCTTATATTAAAAATAATATAAAATGATCTAACCGGGACTCTGATTGCCCTATCATAGAAGGTTAGTAGTGCATTTTACTCCTCATTCCACGGGCTTTAAGATGCCGGCTAGCCCAATACGCTCTCTGAAATCGGAGCGACGTAAATTGAACAAATGTGATAGAATTACGCTGCATCCTTATATTAATCATAATTTAACATGACCTAATCGGGTCTCTGATTGCCCTGCCCAAGAAGTTTAGTAGTGCAGCTAACTCGACATTTCATGCGCTTTAAGATGACACCTAGCCCAATACGCTATCTGAAATAGGGGCGACGTAAATTGAACAAATGTGATAAAATTAAGCTGAATTCTTATATTAACCATAATATACGAGCATCTAATTGGGTCTCTGATTGCCCTATCCTCGAAGTTTCGTAGTGCATTTTACTTGACATTTCATGCGCTTTAAGATGCCGCTTAGCCCAATACGCTATCTGGAGTAGGAGCGACGTAAATTGAACCAACGTGATAGAGTTACGCTGAATTCTTATATTAACCATAATATAAAATGATCTAATCGGGTCTCTGTTTACCCTACCCTAGAAGTTTAATAGTGCATTTTGCTCGCCATTTCATGCGCCTTAAGAGTCCGCTTAGCACAATACGTTATATGAAATAGGATCGACGTAAATTGAACAAATGTGAAAGAATTACGCAGAATTCTTATATTAATCATAATATTATATGATCTATTCGGGTCTCTGATTGCCCTATCAAAGAAGTTTGATAGTGCATTTTATTCGTCATTTCATTCGCTTTAAGGTGCCGCCTAGCCCAATACGCTATCTGAAATGGGAGCGACATAAATTGAACAAATGTGATAGAATTACGCAGAATTCTTATATTAAGACTAATATAAAATGATCTAATCGGGTCTCTGTTTGCCCTACCCTAGAAGCTTAATAGTGCATTTTACTCGACATTTCATGCGCTTTAAGATGCCACCTAGCACAATACGCTATCTGAAATAGGGATGACGTAAATTGAACAAATGTGATCAAATTTTGCTGAATTCTTATATTAACCATAATATATGATGTCCTAATCGGGTCTCTGATTGCCCTATCCGAGAAGTTTAGTAGTGCATTTTACTCGCATTTCATGCGCTTTAAGATGCCGCCTAGTCCAATACGCTATCTGAAATTGGAGCTACGTACATTGAACAAACGTGATAGAATTACGCAGAATTCTTATATTAACCATAATATAATGCGATATATTCGGGTCACTGATTGCCCTGTCAGAGAAGTTTAATAGTGCATTTTGCTCGCCATTACATGCGCTTTAAGGTGCCGCCTAGCCCAATACGCTATCTGAAATAGGAGCGATATAAATTGAAAAAATGTGATAAAATTACGTTGAATTCTTATATTAACAATAATATAAAACGATCAGATCGGGTCTCTGATTGCCCTATCGTGGAAGTTTAATAGTGCATGTTACTCGTCATTTCATGCGTTTTAAGTTGCCGCTTTGCCCAATACGCTATCAGAAATATGAGCAACGTAAATTGAACAAATGTTATAGAATTTCGCTGAATTCTTAAATTAACCATAATATAAAATGGTCTAGTCGCGTCTGTGTATACCCTACCCTAGAAGTTTAATAGTGCATTTTACTCGACATTTCATGCGCTTTAAGATGCCACCTAGCCCAATACGCTATCTGAAATAGGGGCGACGTAAATTGAGCAAATGTGATAGAATTTCGCTTAATTCTTATATTAACCATACTATAAGATGACCTACTCGGGTCTCTGATTGCCCTATCATAGAAGTTTTATAGTGCATTCTACTCGCCATTCCATGCGCTTTAAGGTGCCGCTTAGCCCAATACGCTATCTGAAATAGGAGCGACGTAAATTGAACAAATTAGAGACAATTACGCAGGATTCTTATATTAACCATAATATAAAATGATCTAATCGGGTCTCTGATTGCCGTATCATAGAAGTTTAATAGTGCATTTTGCTCGTCATTTCATGCGCTTTAAGGAGCCGCTTAGCCCAATACGCTATCAGAAATAGGAGCGACGTAAATTGAACAAATGTGATAGAATTTCGCTGAATTCTTAAATTAACCATAACATAAAATGATCTGATCTGGTCTCTGTTTGCCCTACCCTAGAAGTTCAATAGTGCATTTTACTCGCCATTTCATGCGCTTTGAGATGCCGCTTAGCCCAATACGCTATCTGAAATATGAGCGACGTAAATTGAACAAACGTGATAGAATTGCGCAGAATTCTTATATTAACCATAATATAATACGATCTATTCGGGTCACTGATTGCCCTGTCATAGAAGTTTAATAGTGCATTTTGCTCGTCATTTCATGCGCTTTAAGATGCCACCTAGTCCAATACGCTATCTGAAATAGGGGCGACTTAAATTGAACAAATGTGATTAAATTTCGCTGAATCCTTATATTAATAATAATATAAAATGATCTAATCGGGTCTCTGATTGCCCTATCATAGAAGCTTAATAGTGCATTTTATTCGTCATTTCATGCGCTTTAATGTGCCGCCTAGCCCAATACGCTATCTGAAATGGGAGCGATATAAATTGAACAAATGTGATAGAATTACGCAGGATTCTTATATTAACCATAATATAAGATGACCTAATCGGGTCTCTGATTGCCCTATTATAGAAGTTTAATAGTGCATTTTACTCGACATTTCATGCGCTTTAAGGTGCCGCCTAGCCCAATACGCTATCTGAAATCGGAGCGATGTAAATTGTACAAATGTGATAGAATTACGCAGAATTCTTATATTAACCATAATATAATACGATCTATTCGGTTCTCTGATTCCCCTATCCTAGAAGTTTAATAGTGCATTTTACTCGTCATTTCATGCGCTTTAAGGTGCCGCTTAGCCCAATACGCTATCTGAAATAGGAGCGACGTAACTTGAACAAATGTGATAGAATTTCGCTTAATTCTTATATTAACCATAATATAAGATGACCTATACGGGTCTCTGATTGCCCTATCATAGAAGTTTTATAGTGCATTCTACTCGCCATTCCATGCGCTTTAAGGTGCCGCTTAGCCCAATACGCTATCTGAAATAGGAGCGACGTAAATTGAACAAATGTGATAGAATTTCGCTGAATTCTTAAATTAACCATAACATAAAATGATCTGATCTGGTCTCTGTTTGCCCTACCCTAGAAGTTCAATAGTGCATTTTACTCGCCATTTCATGCGCTTTGAGATGCCGCTTAGCCCAATACGCTATCTGAAATATGAGCGACGTAAATTGAACAAACGTGATAGAATTGCGCAGAATTCTTATATTAACCATAATATAATACGATCTATTCGGGTCACTGATTGCCCTGTCATAGAAGTTTAATAGTGCATTTTGCTCGTCATTTCATGCGCTTTAAGATGCCACCTAGTCCAATACGCTATCTGAAATAGGGGCGACTTAAATTGAACAAATGTGATTAAATTTCGCTGAATCCTTATATTAATAATAATATAAAATGATCTAATCGGGTCTCTGATTGCCCTATCATAGAAGCTTAATAGTGCATTTTATTCGTCATTTCATGCGCTTTAATGTGCCACCTAGCCCAATACGCTATCTGAAATGGGAGCGATATAAATTGAACAAATGTGATAGAATTACGCAGGATTCTTATATTAACCATAATATAAGATGACCTAATCGGGTCTCTGATTGCCCTATTATAGAAGTTTAATAGTGCATTTTACTCGACATTTCATGCGCTTTAAGGTGCCGCCTAGCCCAATACGCTATCTGAAATCGGAGCGATGTAAATTGTACAAATGTGATAGAATTACGCAGAATTCTTATATTAACCATAATATAATACGACTATTCGGTTCTCTGATTCCCCTATCCTAGAAGTTTAATAGTGCATTTTACTCGTCATTTCATGCGCTTTAAGGTGCCGCTTAGCCCAATACGCTATCTGAAATAGGAGCGACGTAAATTGAACAAATGCGATAGAATATCGCTGAATTCTTAAATTAACCATAATATAAAATGATCTAATCGGGTCTCTGTTTGCCCTACCCTAGAAGTTCAATAGTGCATTTTACTCGCCATTTCATGCGCGTTGAGATGCCGCTTAGCCCAATACGCTCTCTGAAATATGAGCGACGTAAATTGAACAAACGTGATAGAATTACGCACAATTCTTATGTTAACCATAATATAATACGATCTATTCGGGTCACTGATTGCCCTATCATAGAAGTTTAATAGTGCATTTTACTCGTCATTTCATGCGCTTTAAGATGCCACCTAGTCCAATACGCTATCTGAAATAGGGGCGACGTAAATTGAACAAATGTGATAAAATTTCGCTGAATTCTTATATTAACCATAATATAAGATGACCTAATCGGTTCTCTGTTAGCTGTATCCGACAAGTTTAGTAGTGCATTTTACTCAACATTTCATGCGCTTTAAGTTGCCGCCTAGCCCAATACGCTATCTGAAATTGGAGCTACGTAAACTGAACAAACGTGATAGAATTACGCAGAATTCTTATATTAACCATAATATAGTACGATCTATTCGGTTCTCTGATTGCCCTATCATAGAAGTTTAATATTGAATTTTACTCGTCATTTCATGCGCTTTAAGGTGCCGCCTAGCCCAATACGCTATCTGAAATAGGAGCGATATAAATTGAACAAATGGGATAAAATTACGTCGCATTCTTATATTAACAATAATATAAAATGATCTAATCGGGTCTCTGTTTGCCCTACCCTAGAAGCTTAATAGTGCATTTTACTCGACATTTCATGCGCTTTAAGATGCCACCTAGCCCAATACGCTATCTGAAATAGGGATGACGTAAATTGAACAAATGTGATCAAATTTTGCTGAATTCTTATATTAACCATAATATATGATGTCCTAATCGGGTCTCTGATTGCCCTATCCGAGAAGTTTAGTAGTGCATTTTACTCGCATTTCATGCGCTTTAAGATGCCGCCTAGTCCAATCCGCTATCTGAAATTGGAGCTACGTACATTGAACAAACGTGATAGAATTACGCAGAATTCTTATATTAACCATAATATAATGCGATCTATTCGCGTCACTGATTGCCCTGTCAGAGAAGTTTAATAGTGCATTTTGCTCGCCATTACATGCGCTTTAAGGTGCCGCCTAGCCCAATACGCTATCTGAAATAGGAGCGATATAATCTGAAAAAATGTGATAAAATTACGTTGAATTCTTATATTAGCAATAATATAAAACGATCAGATCGGGTCTCTGATTGCCCTATCGTGGAAGTTTAATAGTGCATTTTACTCGCCATTTCATGCGCGTTGAGATGCCGCTTAGCCCAATACGCTCTCTGAAATATGAGCGACGTAAATTGAACAAACGTGATAGAATTACGCACAATTCTTATGTTAACCATAATATAATACGATCTATTCGGGTCACTGATTGCCCTATCATAGAAGTTTAATAGTGCATTTTACTCGTCATTTCATGCGCTTTAAGATGCCACCTAGTCCAATACGCTATCTGAAATAGGGGCGACGTAAATTGAACAAATGTGATAAAATTTCGCTGAATTCTTATATTAACCATAATATAAGATGACCTAATCGGTTCTCTGTTAGCTCTATCCGAGAAGTTTAGTAGTGCATTTTACTCAACATTTCATGCGCTTTAAGTTGCCGCCTAGCCCAATACGCTATCTGAAATTGGAGCTACGTAAACTGAACAAACGTGATAGAATTACGCAGAATTCTTATATTAACCATAATATAATACGATCTATTCGGTTCTCTGATTGCCCTATCATAGAAGTTTAATATTGAATTTTACTCGTCATTTCATGCGCTTTAAGGTGCCGCCTAGCCCAATACGCTATCTGAAATAGGAGCGATATAAATTGAACAAATGGGATAAAATTACGTCGCATTCTTATATTAACAATAATATAAAATGATCTAATCGGGTCTCTGTTTGCCCTACCCTAGAAGCTTAATAGTGCATTTTACTCGACATTTCATGCGCTTTAAGATGCCACCTAGCCCAATACGCTATCTGAAATAGGGATGACGTAAATTGAACAAATGTGATCAAATTTTGCTGAATTCTTATATTAACCATAATATATGATGTCCTAATCGGGTCTCTGATTGCCCTATCCGAGAAGTTTAGTAGTGCATTTTACTCGCATTTCATGCGCTTTAAGATGCCGCCTAGTCCAATCCGCTATCTGAAATTGGAGCTACGTACATTGAACAAACGTGATAGAATTACGCAGAATTCTTATATTAACCATAATATAATGCGATCTATTCGCGTCACTGATTGCCCTGTCAGAGAAGTTTAACAGTGCATTTTGCTCGCCATTACATGCGCTTTAAGGTGCCGCCTAGCCCAATACGCTATCTGAAATAGGAGCGATATAATCTGAAAAAATGTGATAAAATTACGTTGAATCCTTATATTAGCAATAATATAAAACGATCAGATCGGGTCTCTGATTGCCCTATCGTGGAAGTTTAATAGTGCATGTTACTCGTCATTTCATGCGTTTTAAGGGGCCGCTTTGCCCAATACGCTATCAGAAATATGAGCGACGTAAATTGACCAAATGTTATAGAATCTCGCTGAATTCTTAAATTAACCATAATATAAAATGGTCTAGTCGCGTCTGTGTATACCCTACCCTAGAAGTTTAATAGTGCATTTTACTCGACATTTCATGCGCTTTAAGATGCCACCTAGCCCAATACGCTATCTGAAATAGGGGCGACGTAAATTGAGCAAATGTGATAAAATTTCGCTGAATTCTTATAATAACCATAGTATAAGATGACCTACTCGGGTCTCTGATTGCCCTATCCGAGAAGTTTAGTAGTGCATTTTACTCGACATTTCATGCGCTTTAAGATGCCACCTAGCCCAATACGCTATCTGAAATAGGGGCGACGCAAATTGAACAAATGTGATAGAATTACGCTGCATACTTATATTAAACAAAACATAAGATGACCTTATCGGGTCCCTGATTGCCCTATCCTAGAAGTTTAGTAGTGCATTTTACTCGACATTTCATGCGCTCTAAGATGCCGCTTAGCACAATACGCTATCTGAAATGGGAGCGACGTAAAGTGAACAAATGTGATCGAATTACGCAGAATTCTTATATTAACCATAATATAGAGTGATCTAATCGGGTCTCTGATTGCCCTATCATAGAAGTTTAATAGTGGATTTTACTCGTCATTTCATGCGCTTTAAGGTGCCGCCTAGCACAATAGGCTATCTGAAATTGGAGCTCCGTATATTGAACAAGTGTGATACAGTTCCGCTGAATTCTTTAATTAACTATAATATAAAATGATCTAATCGGGTCTGTGATTACCCTATCATACAAGCTTAATAGTGCATTTTACTCGTCATTTCATGCGCTTTAAGGTGCCGCTTAGCCCAATACGCTATCTGAAATAGGAGCGACGTAAATTGAACAAATGTGATAGAATTACGCTGCATCCTTATATTAATCATAATTTAACATGACCTAATCGGGTCTCTGATTGCCCTATCCAAGAAGTTTAGTAGTGCAGCTAACTCGACATTTCATGCGCTTTAAGATGACACCTAGCCCAATACGCTATCTGAAATTGGGGCGACGTAAATTGAACAAATGTGATAAAATTAAGCTGAATTCTTATATTAACCATAATATACGAGCATCTAATTGGGTCTCTGATTGCCCTATCCTCGAAGTTCGTAGTGCATTTTACTCGACATTTCATGCGCTTTAAGATGCCGCATAGCCCAATACGCTATCTGGAGTAGGAGCGACGTAAATTGAACCAACGTGATAGAGTTACGCTGAATTCTTATATTAACCATAATATAAAATGATCTAATCGGGTCTCTGATTGCCCTATCATAGAAGCTTAATAGTGCATTTTATTCGTCATTTCATGCGCTTTAATGTGCCGCCTAGCCCAATACGCTATCTGAAATGGGAGCGATATAAATTGAACAAATGTGATAGAATTACGCAGAATTCTTATATTAACCATAATATAAGATGACCTAATCGGGTCTCTGATTGCCCTATTATAGAAGTTTAATAGTGCATTTTACTCGACATTTCATGCGCTTTAAGGTGCCGCCTAGCCCAATACGCTATCTGAAATCGGAGCGATGTAAATTGTACAAATGTGATAGAATTACGCAGAATTCTTATATTAACCATAATATAATACGATCTATTCGGTTCTCTGATTCCCCTATCCTAGAAGTTTAATAGTGCATTTTACTCGTCATTTCATGCGCTTTAAGGTGCCGCTCAGCCCAATACGCTATCTGAAATAGGAGCGACGTAAATTGAATAAATGCGATAGAATATCGCTGAATTCTTAAATTAACCATAATATAAAATGATCTAATCGGGTCTCTGTTTGCCCTACCCTAGAAGTTCAATAGTGCATTTTACTCGCCATTTCATGCGCTTTGAGATGCCGCTTAGCCCAATACGCTCTCTGAAATATGAGCGACGTAAATTGAACAAACGTGATAGAATTACGCAGAATTCTTATATTAACCATAATATAATACGATCTATTCGGGTCACTGATTGCCCTATCATAGAAGTTTAATAGTGCATTTTACTCGTCATTTCATGCGCTTTAAGATGCCACCTAGTCCAATACGCTATCTGAAATAGGGGCGACTTAAATTGAACAAATGTGATAGAATGACGCAGAATTCTTATATAAAACATAACATAATACGATCTATTCTGGTTTCTGATTGCTCTATCATAGAAGTTTAATAGTGCATTATACTCGTCATTTCATGCGCTTTAAGGTGCCTCCTAGCCCAGTACGCTGTCTGAAATAGGGACGACTTAAATTGAACAAATGTGATAAAATTACGCTGAAATCTTATATTAACCATAATATAATACGATCTATTCGGGTCTCTGAGTGCCCTATCATAGAAGTTTAATAGTGCATTTTACCCGTCACTTCATGCGCTTTAAGGTGCCGCTTGGCCCAATACGCTATCTGAAATAGGAGCGAAATAAATTGAACAAATGGGATAAAATTACGCTGAATTCTTATATTAACAATAATATAAAATGACCTAATCGGATCTCTGTTTGCCCTACCCTAGAAGCTTAATAGTGCATTTTACTCGCCATTTCATGCGCTTTAAGATGCCACGTATCTCAATACGCTATCCGAAATAGGGGCGACGTAAATTGAGCAAATGTGATAAAATTCCGCTGAATTCTTATAATAACCATAGTATAAGATGACCTACTCGGGTCTCTGATTGCCCTATCATGGAAGTTTAATAGTGCATTTTACTTGTCATTTCATGCGCTTTAAGGTGCCGCCTATCCCAATACGCTATCTGAAATACGAGCGGCGTAAATGGAACAAATGTGATAGAATTACGCTGCATTCTTATATTAATCATAATATAAGATGACCTAATCGGGTCTCTGATTGCCCTATCCCAGAAGTTTAGTAGTGCATTTTACTCGACATTTCGTGTGCTTTAAGACGCCACCTAGCCCAATACGCTATCTGAAATAGGAGCGGCGTAAATTGAACAAATGTGTTAGAATTACGCTGAATTCGTATATTAACCATAATATAAAATGATCTACTGGGGCCTCTGATGGCTGTATCCGAGAAGGATAGTACTGCATTTTATTCGCCATTTCATGCGCTTTAAGATGCCGCCTAGCTCAACACAATATCTGGTGTAGGAGCGACGTCAATTGGACAAATGTGATAGAGTTACGGTGAATTCTTAAATTAGCATTAATAAAAGATGATCCAACCGGGACTCTGATAGCCATATCCTAGGAGTTTAGTAGTGCATTTTACTCGTCATTTCTTGCGCTTTAAGGTGCCGCCTAGCCCAATACGCTATCAGAAATAGGAGCGACGTAAATTGAACAAATGTGATAGAACTTTGCTGAATTCTTATATTAACCATAATATAGAATGATCTAATAGGGTCTCTGATTGCCCTATCATAGAAGTTAAATAGTGCATTTTACTCGCGATTTCATGCGCTTTAAGGTGCCGCCTAGCCCTATACGCTATCAGAAATAGGAGCGACGTAAATTGAACAAATGTGATAGAATTACGGTGAATTCTTATAGTAATCATAATATAAGATGACCTAATCGGGTCTCTGATTGCCCTATCCGAGAAGTTTAGTGGTGCATTTTACTCGAAATTTCATGCGCTTTAAGCTGCCGCCTCGCCCAATACGCTATATGAGATAGGAGCGTCGTAAATTGGACAAATGTGATAGAATTACGCTGAATTCTTATATTAATTATAATATAAGATGACCTAATCGGGTGTCTGATTGCCCTATCAGAGAAGTTTAGCAGTGCATTTTACTGGACATTTCATGCGTTTAAGATGCCACCTAGCCCAGTACGCTATCTGAAATATCAGCGACGTAAATTGAACAAATGTTATAGAATTTCGCTGAATTCTTATATTAACCTTAATGTAAAATGATCTAATCGGGTCTCTGTTCGCCCTACCCTAGATGTTTAATAGTGCATTTCACTCGACATTTCATGCGCTTTGAGATGCCGCTTAGCCCAATAAGTTATCTGAAATAGTTGCGACGTAAATTGAACAAATGTGATAGAATTTCGCTGAATTCTTAAATTAACCATAATATAAAATGATGTAATCGGGTCTCTGTTCGCCCTACCCTAGAAATTTAATAGTGCATGTCACTCGTCATTTCATGCGCTTCGAGATGCCGCTTAGCTCAATACGCTATCTGAAACATCAGCGACGTTAATTGAACAAATGTGATAGAATTTCGCTGAATTCTTATATTAACCGTAATATAAAATGATCTTATCGGGTCTCTGTTTGCCCTACCCTAGAAGTTTAATAGTGCACTTTACTCGCCTTTTCATGCGCTTTGAGGTGCCGCTTAGCCCAATACGCTATCTGAAATAGGAGCGACGAAAATTGAACAAATGTGATAGAATTTCGGCGAATTCTTATATTAACCAAAATATAAAATGATCTAATCGGGTCTCTGATTGCCCTATCATAGAAGTTTAATAGTGCATTTTACTCGCCATTCCACGCGCTTTAAGATGCCGCCTAGCACAGTACGCTACCTGAAATAGGAGCGACGTAAATAGAAGAAATGTGATAGAATTTCGCTGAATTCTTAAATTAACCATAATATAAAATGATCTAATCGGGTCTCTGTTTGCCCTACCCTGGAAGTTTAATAGTTCATTTTACTCGTCATTTCATGCGCTTTGAGATGCCGCTTTGCCCAATACGCTATCTGAAATAGGAGCGACGTAAATTGAACAAATGTGATAGAATTTCGCTGAATTCTTAAATTAACCATAATATAAAATGAACTAATCGGGTCTCTGTTTGCCCTACCCTATAAGTTTAATAGTGCATTCTACTCGCCATTTCATGCGCTTTGAGATGCCTCTTAGCCCAATACGCTATCTGAAATATCAGCGACGTAAATTGAACAAATGTGTAGGAATTTCGCGTAATTCTTAAATTAACCATAATATAAAATGATCTCATCGGGTCTCTGATTGCCCTATCGTAGAAGTTTAATAGTGCATTTTTCCTGCCATTCCACGCGCTCTAAGATGCCGCCTAGCCTAGTACGCTATCAGAAATTAGAGCGGCGTAAGTTGAACAAATGTGATAGAATTACGCTGAATTATTATATTAACCGTAATATAAAATGATCTAATCGGGTCTCTGTTTGCCTTACCGTAGAAGTTTAATAGTGCATTTTACTCGCCATTTCATGCGCTTTGAGATGCCGCTTAGCCCAATACGCTGCCTGAAATAGGAGCGACGTAAATTGAACAAATGTGATACAATTTCGCTGAATTCTTATATTAACCTTAATGTAAAATGATCTAATCGGGTCTCTGTTCGCCCTACCCTAGAAGTTTAATAGTGCATTTTACTCGCCATTCCACGCGCTTTAAGGTGCCGCCCAGCCCAGTACGCTACCTGAAATAGGAATGACGTAAATTGAACAAATGTAATAGAATTTTGCTGAATTCTTAAATTAACCATAATATAAAATGATCTAATCGGGTCTCTGTTTGCGCTACCCTAGAAGGTTAATATTGCATTTTACTCGCCATTTCATCCGCTTTGAGATGCCGCTTAGCCCAATACGCTATCTGAAATAGGAGCGACGTAAATTGAACAAATGTGATAGAATTTCGCTGAATTCTTATATTAACCAAAATATAAAATGATCTAATCGGGTCTCTGATTGCCCTACCATAGAAGTTTAGTAGGGCATTTTACTCTCCATTCCACGCGCTTTAAGATGCCGCCTAGCCCAGTACGCTATCTGCATTAGGAGCTACGTAAGTTGAACAAATGTGATAGAATTACGCTGAATTCTTATATTAACCGTAATTTAAAATAATCTAATCGGGTCTCTGTTTGCCTTATCCTAGAAGTTTAGTAGTGCATTTTACTCGCCATTTCATGCGCTTTGAGATGCCGCTTAGCCCAATACGCTATCTGAAGTAGGAGCGACGTAACTTGAACAAATGTGATAGAATTTCCCTGAAATCTTATATTAAACAAAATATAAAATGATCTAATCGGATCTCTGTTTGCCCTACCCTAGAAGTTTAATAGTGCATTTTACTCGCCATTCCGCGCGCTTTAAGATGCCGCCTAGCACAGTACGCTATCTGAAATAGGACGACGTAAATTGAACAAATGTGATAGAATTTCCCTGAAATCTTATATTAAACAAAATATAAAATGATCTAATCGGGACTCTGATTGCCTTACCCTAGAAGTTTAATAGTGCATTTTACTCCCCATTTCATGCGCTTTGAGATGCCGCTTAGCCCAATACTCTATCTGAAATAGGAGCAACGTAAATTGAACAAATGTGATAGAATTTCGCTGAATTCTTATATTAACCAAAATATAAAATTATCTAATCGGGTCTCTGATTGCCCTATCATAGAAGTTTAATAGTGCATTTTACTCGTCATTCCAAGCGCTTTAAGATGCCGCCATGCCCAGTACGCTATCTGAAATAGGATCGACGTAAATTGAACATATGTGATAGAATTTCGCTGAATTCTTAAATTAACCATAATATAAAATGATCTAATCGGGTCTCTCTTTGCCTTACCCTAGAAGTTTAATCGTGCATTACACTCGTCATATCATGCGCTTTGAGATGCCGCTTAGCCCACTACGCTATCTGAAATAGTAGCGACGTAAATTGACCAAATGTGATAGAATTTCCCTGAAATCTTATATTAAACAAAATATAAAATGATCTAATCGGGTCTCTGATTGCCCTATCATAGAAGTTTTGTAGTGCATTTTACTCGCCATTCCACGCGCTTTAAGGTGCCGCATAGCCCAGTACGCTATCTGAAATAGGAGCGACGTAAGTTGAACAAATGTGATAGAATTACGCTGAATTCTTATATTAACCGTAATATAAAATGATCTAATCGGGTATCTGTTTGCCTTACCCTAGAAGTTTAATAGTGCATTTGACTCGCCATTTCATGCGCTTTGAGATGCCGCTTAGCACAATACGTCATCTGAAATAGGAGAGATGTAAATTGAACAAATGCGATAGAATTTCCCTGAATTCTTTTATTAACCATAATTTAAAATGATCTAATCGGGTCTCTGTTCGCCCTAGCCTAGAAGTTTAATAGTGCATTTTATTCGCCATTTCATGCGCTTTGAGATGCCGCTTAGCCCAATACGCTATCTGAAATAGGAGCGACGTAAATTGAACAAATGTGATAGAATTTAGCTGAATACTTATATTAACCATAACATAAAATGATCTAATCGGGTCCCTGATTGCCCTATCATAGAAGGTCAGTAGTGCATTTTACTCGTCATTCCACGCGCTTGACGATGCCGCCTAGCCCAACATGCTATCTGAAATAGGAGCGATGTAAATTGAACAAATGTGATAGAATTACGCAGAATTCTTATATTAACCACAATTTAAATTGATCTATTCGGGTCTCTGATTGCCTTATCATAGAAGTTTAATAGTGCATTTTACTCGTCATTTCATGCGCTTTAAGATGCCACCTAGCCCAATACGCTATCTGAAATAGGCGCGACGTAAATTGTACAAATGTGATAAAATTATGTTGAATTCTTATATTAACAGTAATATAAAATGATCTAATCGGTTCTCTGATTGCCCTATCATAGACGTTTAACAGTGCATTTTACTCGTCATTTCATGCGCTTTAAGGTGCCGCCTAGCCCAATACGCTATCTGAAATAGGAGCCACGTAAATTGAACAAATGTGATAGAATTACGCAGAACTCTTATATTAACCATAATATAAGATGACCTAATCGGGCCTCTGATTGCCCTATCCGAGAAGTTAAGTAGTGCATTTTACTCGTCATTTCATGCGCTTTAAGATGCCCCCTCGCACAATACGCTATCTGAAATAGGAGCGTCGTAAATTGAACAAATGTGATAGAATTACGCAGAATTCTTATATTAACCGCAATTTAAAATGATCTACTCGTGTCTCTGACGGCCCTATCATAGAATTTTAGTAGTGCATTTTAGTCGTCATTTCATGCGCTTTAAGATGACACCTGGCCCATTGCGCTATCTGAAATAGGCGCCACGTAAATTGAACAAATGTGATAAAATTACGCTGAATTCTTATATTAACAATAATATAAAATGATCTATTCGGGTCTCTGTTTGCCCTATCATAGAAGTTTAGTAGTGCATATTACTCGCCCTTCCACGCGCTTTAAGATGCCGCCTAGCCCAGTAGGCTATCTGAAATAGGAACGACGTAAGTTGAACAAATGTGATAGAATTACGCTGAATCCTTATATTAAGCGTAAAATAAAATGATGTAATCGGGTCTCTGTTTGTCTTACCCTAGAAGTTTAATAGTGCATTTTCCTCGCCATTCCACGCGCTTTAAGATGCCGCCCAGCCCAATACGCTATCTGAAATAGGAGCGATGTAAATTGAACAAATGTGATAGAATTTCGCTGCATTCTTATATTAACCTTAATGTAAAATGATCTAATCGGGTCTCTGGTCGCCCTACCCTGGAAGTTTAATACTGCATTTTACTCTCCATTTCATGCGCTTTAAGGTGCCGCTTAGCCCAATACGCTATCTGAAATAGGGGCGACGTAAATTGAACAAATGTGATAAAATTTCGCTGAATTCTTATATTAACCATAATATAAGATGACCTAATCGGGTCTCCGATTGCCCTATCCGAGAAGTTTAGTAGTGCATTTTACTCGACATTTCATGCGCTTTAAGATGCCGCCTAGTCCAATGCGCTATCTGAAATTGGAGCTACGTAAATTGAACAAACGTGATAGAATTACGCAGAATTCTTATATTAACCATAATATAATACGATCTGTTCGGGTCTCTGATTGCCCTATCGTAGAAGTTTAATAGGGCATGTTACTCGTCATTTCATGCGTTTTAAGGTGCCGCTTTGCCCAATACGCTATCAGAAATAGGAGCGACGTAAATTGAACAAATGTTATAGAATTTCGCTGAATTCTTAAATTAACCGTAATATAAAATGGTCTACTCGCGTCTCTGTTTACCCTACCCTAGAAGTTTAATAGTGCATTTTACTCGACAGTTCATGCGCTTTAAGATGCCACCTAGCCCAATACGCTATCTGAAATAGGGGCGACGTAAATTGAGCAAATGTGATAAAATTACGTTGAATGCTTATACTAACAATAATATAAAATCATCTAATCTGGTCTCTGAATGCCCTATCATAAAAGTTTCATAGTGCATTGTACTCGCAATTTCATGCACTTTACGGTGCCACTTAGCCCAATACGCTATCTGAAATAGGAGCGACGTTAATTGAACAAATGTGATAGAATTTCGCTGAATTCTTATATTAACCATAATATAAAATGATCTAATCGGGTCTCTGATTGCCCTATAATAGAAGGTTAGCAGTGCATTTTACTCGTCATTTCATGCGCTTTAAGGTGCCGCCAAGCCCAATACGCTATCTGAAATAGGAGCGACGTAAATTGAACAAATGTGATAAAATTACGTTGAATTCTTATATTAACAATAATATAAAATGATCAAATCGGGTCTCTGATTGCCCTATCATAGAAGGTTAGTAGTGCATTTTACTCGTCATTTCATGCGCTTTAAGGTACCGCCTAGCCCAATACGCTATCTGAAATTGGAGTTACGTAAATTGAACAAGTGTGATAGAGTTTCGCTGAATTCTTTAATTAATCATAATATATAGAATGATCTAATCGGGTCTGTCTTTCTCCTACCCTAAAAGTTTAGTAGTGCATTTTACTCGTCATTTCATGCGCTTTAAGGCGCCGCCTAGCCCAACACGCTATCTGAAATTGGAGCTGCGTAAATTGAACAAATGTGATAAAATTACGTGGAATTCTTAAATTTACCATAATATAAAATGATCTAATCCGGTCTCTGTTTGCGCTACCCTAGAAGTTTAATAGTGCATTTTACTCGACATTTCAGGCGCTTTAAGATGCCACCTAGCCCAATACGCTAACTGTAATAGGGGCGACGTTAATTGAACAAATGTGATAGAATTTCGCTGAATTCTTATAATAACAATAATATGAAATGATCTAATCGGGTCTCTGATTGCTCTATCCTAGAAGGTTGGTAGTGCATTTTACTCGTAATTCCACGCGCTTTAAGATGCTGCCTAGCCCAATAAACTATCTGAATTAGGAGCGTCGGAAATTCAACAAATGTGATAGAATTACGCAGAATTCTTATATTAACCATAATATAATACGATATATTCGGGTCTCTGATTGCCCTATCATAGAAGTTTAATAGTGCATGTTACTCATCCTTTCATGCACTTTAAGGTGCCGCTTGGTCCAATACGCTATCTGAAACATATGCGACGTAAATTGAACAAATGTGATAGAATTTCGCTGAATTCTTAAATTAACCATAATATGAAATGATCTAATCGGGTCTCTGTTTACCCTACCCTAGATGTTTAATGGTGCATTTTACTCGACATTTCATGCGCTTTATGATGCCGCCTAGCCCAATTCGCTATCTGAAATAGGGGCGACGTAAATTGAGCAAATGTGATAAGAGTTCGCTGAATTCTTATATTAACCATAATGTAATATGATCTAATCGGGTCTCTGATTGCCCTATACTAGAAGTTTAGTGGTGCATTTTACTCGACGTTTTATGCGCTTTAAGATGCCGCTTAGCACAATACGCTATCTGAAGTATGAGCGACGTAAATTTAACAAACGTGATAGAATTACGCTGCATTCTTAAATTAACCATAATATAAAATGATCTAATCGGCTCTCTGTTTGCCCGACCCTAGATGTTTAATAGTGCATTTTACTCGACATTTCATTCGCGTTAAGAGGCCGCTTAGCCCAATAGACTATCTGAAATAGGAGCGACATAAATTGAACAAATGTGATAGAATTTCGCTGAATTCTTATAATAATCATAATATAGGATGACCTAATCGGGTCTCTGATTACCCTATCCTCGAAAGTTAGTGGTGCATTTTACTCGACATTTCATGCCCTTTAAGATGCCGCATGGCCCAATATGCTATATGAAATAGGAGCGACGTAAATTGAACAAATGTGATAGAATTACGCAGAATTCTTATATTAACCATAATGTAAAATGACCTAATCGGGTCTCTGATTGCCCTATCCTCGAAAGTTAGTGGTGCATTTTGCTCGACATTTCATGCGCTTTAAGATGCCGTCTATCCAAATACGCTATCTGAAATAGGAGCAAAGTAAATTGAACAAATGTGATAGAATTACGCAGAATTCTTGTATTAACCATAATGTAATATGATCTATTCGGGTCCCTGATTGCCCTATCATAGAAGTTTAATAGTGCATTTGAGTCGTCATTTCGTGCGCTTTGAGGTGCCGCCTAGCCCAATACGCTATCTGAAATAGGAGCTACGTAAATTGACCAAATGTGATGGAGTTACGACGAATTCTTAAATTAACCATAATATAAGATGATCTACTCGGGTCCCTCATTGCCCTATTATAGAAGGTTAGAAGTGCATTTTACTCGCCATTCCACTGCCTTTAAGATGCCGCATGGCCCAATATGCTGTATGAAATAGGAGCGACGTAAATTGAACAAATGTGATAGAAATACACTGAATTCTTATATTAACCATAATATAAAATTACCTAATGGGGTCTCTGATTACCCTTTCATAAAAGTTTAATAGCGCATTTTACTCGTCATTTCATGCGCTTTGAGATTCTGCTTAGCCCAATACGCTATTTGAAATAGGAACGACGTAAATTGAATAAATGTGGTTCAACTACGCTGCATTCTTATGTTAACCGTAATATAAAATGATCTAATCGGGTCTCTGATTGCCCTATCATAGAAGTTTAGTAGTGCATTTTACTCGACATTTCAGTCGCTTTAAGGCGCCGCATAGCGCAATACGCTATCTGAAATTGGAGCTACGTAAATTGAACAAACGTGATAGAATTCCGCAGAATCCTTATATTAGCCATAATATAATACGACCTATTCGGGTCTCTGATTGCCCTATCATAGAAGTTTAATAGTGCATTTTAATCGTCATTTCATGCGCTTTAAGGTACCGCCAAGCCCAATACGCTATCTGAAATAGGAGCGACATAAATTGAACAAGTGTGATGAAATTACGCAGAATTCTTATATTAACCATAATATCATACGGTCAATTCGGGCCTCTGATTGCCCTATCATAAAAGTTTAATAGTGCATTTTACTCGTCATTTCATGCGCTTTAAGGTGCCGCCTAGCCCAATACGCTATCTGAAATTGGAGCTACGTAAATTGAACAAATGTGATAGAATTACGCAGAATTCTTATATTAACCATAATATAATACGATATATGCGGGTCTCTGATTGCCCTATCATAGAAGTTTAATAGTACATTTTACTCGCCATTTCATGCCCTTTAAGGTGCCGCATAGCCCAATACGCTATCTGAAATAGGAGAGACATAAATTGAACAAATGTGATAAAATTACGCTGAATTCTTATATTAACCATAATATAATACGATCTAATCGGGTCTCTGATTGCCCTATCATAGATGTTTAATAGTGCATTTTACTCGTCATTTCATGCGCTTTAAGGTGCCGATTATCCCAATACGCTATCAGATATTGCAGCTACGTAAATTGAACAAGTGTGATAGAGTTTCGCTGAATTCTTAAATTAACCATAATATAAAATGATCTAATCGGGTCTCTGTTTGCCCTACCCTAGAAGTTTAGCAGAGCATTTTACTCGACATTTCATGCGCTTTAAGATGCCTCCTAGCCCAATACGCTATCTGAAATAGGGGCGACGTAAATTGAACTAATGTGATAAAATTACGTTGAATTCTTATATTAACAATAATATAAAATGATCTAATCGGGTCTCTGTTTGCCCTACCCTAGAAGTTTAATAGTGCATTTTTCTCGACATTTCACGCGCTTTATGATGCCGCCTAGCCCAATACGCTATCCGAAATAGGGGCGAGGTAAATTGAGCACATGTGATAAAATTTCGCTGAATTCTTATATTAACCATAGTATAAGAAGACCTAATCGGGTCTCTGATTGCCTTATCCGAGAAGCTTAGTAGTGCATTTGACACGTCAATTCATGCGCTTTAAGAGGCCGCCTAGCCCAATACGTTACCTGAAATAGGAGCGACGTAAATTGAACAAACGTGATAGAATTACGCAGAATTCTTATATTAACCATAATATAATACGATCTATTCGGTCTCTGATTGCCGTATCACAGAAGTTTAATAGTGCATTTTACTCGTCATTTCATGCGCTTAATGGTGCCGCCTAGCCCAGTACGCTATCTGAAATTGGAGCGACATAAATTGAACAAATGTGATAGAATTTCGCTGTATTCTTATATTAACCATAATATAAAATGATCTAATCGGGTCTCTGATTGCCCCGGTTAAAGGTGCCGCTTATCCCAATTCGCTATCTGAAGTTGGAGCGACGTGAATTGAACAAATGTGATAGAATTTCGCTGCATTCTTATATTAACCATAATATAAAATGATCTAAGCGGGTCTCTGATTGCCCTACCCTAGAAGTTTAGTAGTGCATTTTACTCGACATTTCATGCGCTTTAAGATGCCGCCTATCTCAATACGACATCTGGTGTAGGAGCGACGTGAATTGGACAAATGTAATAGAGTTACGATGAATTCTTAAATTAACAATAATATAAGGTGATCTAATCGGGATTCTGATTGCCCTATCCTAGAAGTTTAATAGCGCATTTTACTGGCCATTTCATGGGCTTTAAAATGCCGCCTATCTCAATACGATATCGGGTGTAGGAGCGACGTGAATTGGAGAAATGTGATAGAGTTACGATGAATACTTAAATTAACAATAATATAAGATGAGCTAATCGGGATTCTGATTGCCCTATCCTAGAAGTTTAGTTGTGCATTTTACTCGATATTCCATGCGCTTTAAGGTGCCGCCTAGTCCAATACGCTATCTGAAATAGGTGCGACGTAAATTGAACAAATGTGATAGAATTTCGCTAAATTGTTATATTAACCAAAATATTAATTGATCTAATCGGGTCTCTGATTGCCCTATCCGAGAAGTTTAGAAGTGCATTTTACTCGACATTTCATGCGCTTTAAGATGCCGCCTCGCCCAATACGCTATCTGAAATAGAAGCGTCGTAAATTGAATAAATCTGATAGAATTACGCAGAATTCTTATATTAACCATAATTTAAAATGATCTAATCGGGTCTCCGATTGTCCTATCATAGATGTTTAATAGTGCATTTTACTCGTCATTTCATGCGCTTTAAGGTGCCGACTAGCCCAATACGCTATCTGAAATAGGAGCAACATGAATTGAACAAACGTGATAGAATTACGCAGAATTCTTATATTAACCATAATATAATACGATCTATTCGGGTCTATGGTTGCCCTATCATAGAAGTTTAATAGTGCATTTTACTCGACATTTCATGCGCTTTAAGATGCGGCCTAGCCCAACACGCTATCTGAAATTGGAGCTACGTAAATTGAACAAATGTGATAGAATTACGCATAATTCTTATATTAACCATAATATAAAGTGATCTAATCGGGTCTCTGATTGCCCTATCCGAGAAGTTTAGTAGTGCATTTTACACGTCATTTCATGCGCTTTAAGATGCCGCTTAGCCCAATACGCTAGCTGAAATTGGAGCTACGTAAATTGAACAAACGTGATAGAATTACGCAGAATTCTTATATTAACCATAACATAATACGATCTATTCGGGTCTCTGATTGCCCTATCACAGAAGTTTGATAGTGCATTTTACTCGTCATTTCATGCGCTTGATGGTGCCGCGTAGCCCAGTACGCTATCTGAAATTGGAGCGACATAAATTGAACAAATGTGATAGAAGTACGCAGAGTTCTTATATTAACCATAATATAAAATGATCTAATCGGGTCTCTGATTGCCCTATCATAGATGTTTATCAGAGCATTTTACTCGACATTTCATGCGCTTTAAGATGCCTCCTAGCCCAATACGCTATCTGAAATAGGGGCGACGTGAATTGAACTCATGTGATAAAATTACGCAGAATTCTTATATTAACCATAATATAATACGATCTATTCGGGTCTCTGATTGCCCTATCATAGATGTTTAATAGTGCATTTTATTCGTCATTTCATGGGCTTTAAGGTGCTGCCTAACCCAATACGCTATCTGACATAGGAGCGACATAAATTGAACAAATGTGATAATATTACGTTGCATTCTTATATTAACAATAATATAAAATGATCTATTCGGGTCTCTGATTGCCCTATCATAGATGTTTAATAGTGCATTTTATTCGTCATTTCATGGGCTTTAAGGTGCTGCCTAACCCAATACGCTATCTGACATAGGAGCGACATAAATTGAACAAATGTGATAGAATTTCGCTGCATTCTTATATTAACCATAATATAAAATGATCTAAGCGGGTCTCTGATTGCCCTACCCTAGAAGTTTAGTAGTGCATTTTACTCGACATTTCATGCGCTTTAAGATGCCGCCTATCTCAATACGACATCTGGTGTAGGAGCGACGTGAATTGGACAAATGTAATAGAGTTACGATGAATTCTTAAATTAACCATAATATAAGGTGATCTAATCGGGATTCTGATTGCCCTATCCTAGAAGTTTAATAGCGCATTTTACTGGCCATTTCATGCGCTTTAAAATGCCGCCTATCTCAATACGATATCGGGTGTAGGGGCGACGTGAATTGGAGAAATGTGATAGAGTTACGATGAATACTTAAATTAACAATAATATAAGATGAGCTAATCGGGATTCTGATTGCCCTATCCTAGAAGTTTAGTAGTGCATTTTACTCGATATTCCATGCGCTTTAAGGTGCCGCCTAGTCCAATACGCTATCTGAAATAGGTGCGACGTAAATTGAACAAATGTGATAGAATTTCGCTGAATTCTTATATTAACCAAAATATTAATTGATCTAATCGGGTCTCTGATTGCCCTATCCGAGAAGTTTAGAAGTGCATTTTACTCGAAATTTCATGCGCTTTAAGATGCCGCCTCGCCCAATACGCTATCTGAAATAGAAGCGTCGTAAATTGAATAAATGTGATAGAATTACGCAGAATTCTTATATTAACCATAATTTAAAATGATCTAATCGGGTCTCTGATTGTCCTATCATAGAAGTATAGTGGTGCATTTTACTCGCCATTTCATGCGCTTTAAGGTGCCGTCTAGCCCAATACGCTATCTCAAATTGGAGCTACGTAAATTGAACAAGTGTGATGAAGTTTCGCTTAATTCTTAAATTAAACATAATATAAAATGATCTAATCGGGTCTCAGATTGCCCTATCATAGAAGTTTAGTGGTGCATTTTACTCGTCATATCATGCGCTTTAAGGCGCCGTCAAGCCCAATCCGCTATCTCAAATTGGAGATACGTAAATTGAACAAATGTGATAGAACTACGCATAAATCTTATATTAACCATAATATAAAATGATCTAATGGTGTCTCTGATTGCCCTATCATAGAGGTTTAATAGTGCATTTTACTCGCCATTTCATGCGCTTTAAGGAGCCGTTTAGACCAATAGGCAATCTGAAATTGGAGCTACGTAAATTGAACAAATGTGATAGAGTTACGCATAATTCTTATATTAACCATAACATAATACGATCAATTCGGGTCTCTGATTGCCCTATCACAGAAGTTTAATAGTGCATTTTACTCGTCATTTCATGCACTTAATGGTGCCGCCTAGCCCAGTACGCTATCTGAAATTGGAGCGACATAAATTGAACAAATGTGACAGAAGTACGCAGAATTCTTATATTAACCATAATATAAAATGATCTAATCGGGTCTCTGATTGTCCTATCATAGATGTTTAATAGTGCATTTTACTCGTCATTTCATGCGCTTTAAGGTGCCGACTAGCCCAATACGCTATCTGAAATAGGAGCGACATGAATTGAACAAATGCGATAGAATTACGCAGAATTCTTATATTAACAATAATATAATACGATCTATTCGGGTCTCTGATTGCCCTATCATAGAAGTTTAGTAGTGCATGTTACTCGTCATTTCATGCGCTTTAAGGTGCGCTTGGTCCAATACGCTATCTGAAATAGGAGCGACGTAAATTGAACAAATGTGATAGAATTACGCAGAATTCTTATATTAACCATAATGTAGAATGATTTAATCGGGTCTCTGATTGCCCTATCATAGAAGATTAATAGTGCATTGTACTCGTGATTTCATGCGCTTTAAGGTGCCGTCTAGCCCAATCCGCTGTCTGCAATAGGAGCGACGTAAATTGAAAAAATGTGATAGAAATAGGCTGAATTCTTATATTAATCATAATATAAGATGACCTAATCGGGTCTCTGATTGCCCTATCATAGAAGTTTTGTAGTGCATTTTACTCGACATTTCATGCGCTTTAAGATGCCACCTAGCCCAAAGCGCTATCTCAAATAGGGGCGACGTAAATTGAGCAAATGTGATAAAATTACGCTGCATTCTTATATTAACAATAATATAAAATAATCTACTCGGGTCTCTGATTGCCCCATCATAGAAGTATAATAGTGCATTTTACGCGTCAATTCATGCGCTTTAATGTGCCGTCTCGCCCAATACGCTGTTTGAAATAGGAGCGTCGTAAATTGAACAAATGTGATAGAATTACGCAGAATTCGTATCTTAAACTAAATTTAAAATGATCTAATCGGGTCTCTGATTGACCTATCATAGAAGTTTAATAGTGCATTTTACTCGTCATTTAATGCGCTTTAAGGTGTCGCCTAGCCCAATACGCTATCTGAAATAGGAGCGACGTAAAGTGCACGAATGTGATAGAATTCTGCGGAATTCTTATATTAATCATAATATAAGATGACCTAATCAGGTGTCTGATTGCCATATCCGAGAAGTTTAGTAGTGCATTTTACTCGACATTTCATGCGCTTTAATATGCCACCCAGCCCAGTACGCTATCTGAAATAGGAGCGACGTAAATTGAACAAATGTGATAGAATTTCGCTGAGTTCTTATATTAACCATAATATAAAATGATCTAATCGAGTCTCTGATTGCCCTATCATAGAAGGTTAGTAGTGCATTTTACTCGTCATTTCATGCGCTTTAAGGTGCCGCGTAGCCCAATACGCTATCTGAAATAGGAGCGACGTAAATAGAACAAGTGTGATAGATTTACGCTGTATCCACATATTAATCATAATATAAGATGACCTAATCGGGTCTCTGATTGCCCTATCCGAGAAGTTTAGTAATGCATTTTACTCGATATTTCATGCGCTTTGAGATGCCGCCTCGCCCAATACGCTATCTGAAATAGGAGCGTCGTAAATTGAACAAATGTGATAGAATTACGCAGAATTCTTATTCTAACCATAATTTAAAATGATCTGATCGGGTCTCTGATTGCCATATCATAGAAGTTTAATAGTGCATTTTACTCGTCCTTTCATGCGCTTTAAGGTGCCACTTAGCCCAATACGCTATCTGAAATAGGAGCGACGTAAATTGCACAAATGTGATAGAATTTCGCTGAGTTCTTATATTAACCATATTATAAAATAATCTAATCGGGTCTCTGATTGCCCTATCATAGAAGGTTAGTAATGCATTTTTCTCGACATTTCATGCGCTTTAAGATGCCGCTTAGCCCAATACGCTATCTGAAGTAGGAGCGACAGAAATTGAACAAACGTGATAGAATTACGAAGAATCCTTATGTTAACAATAATATAATATGATCTATTTGGGTCTCAGATTGCCCTGTCATAGAAGGTTAGTGGCGCATTTTACTCGTCATTCCACGCGCATTAAGATGCCGCCTAGCCCAATACGCTATCTGAAATAGGGGCGACGTAAATTCAACAAATGTGATAAAATTACGATGCATTCTTATATTAACAATAATATAAAATGATATAATCGGGTCCCTGATTGCCCTATCATAGAAGTTTAATAGGGCATTTTACTCATCATTTCATGCGCATTAAGGTGCCGCTTAGCCCAATACGCTATCCGATATTGGAGCTACGTAAATTGAACAAGTGTGATAAAGTTTCGCTGAATTCTTAAATTAACCATTATATAAAATGATCTAATCAGGTCTCTATTCGACCAACCCCAGAAGTTTAATAGTGCACTTTACTCGGCACTTCATGCGCTTTGAGATGCCGCCTAGCCCAATCCGCTATCTGAAATAGGAGTGACGTACATTGAACAAATGTGATCAAATAACGCTGAATTCTTATATTAACAATAATATAAAATGGTCTAACCGGGATTCTGATTGCCCTGTCCTAGAAGTTTAGTAGTGCATTTTACTCGTCATTTCATGCGCTTTAAGATGCCGTCTATCCCATATACGCTATCTGAAATCGGAGCGACGTAAATTAAGCAAATGTGATAGAATTACAGTGCATCCTTATATTAATCATAATATAAGATGACCTAATCGGGTCTCTGTTTGCCCTACCCTAGAAGTTTAATAGTGCACTTTACTGGACATTTCATGCGATTTAAGATGCCGCTTATGCCAATACGCTATCTGAAATGGGAGCGACGTAAATTGAACAAATGTGATAGAATTACGCAGAATTCTTATATTAACCATAATTTAAAATGACCTAATCGGATCTCTGATTGCCCTTTCAGAGAAGTTTAGTAGTGCATTTTACTCGACATTTCATGCGCTGTAAGATGCCGCCTCGCCCAATGCGCTATCTGAAATAGGAGCGACGTAAATTGAACAAATGTGATAGAATTACGTAGAATTCTTATATTAACCATAACTTAAAATGATCTAATCGGGTCCCTGATTGCCCTATCATAGAAGTTTAACAGTGCATTTTACTCGTCATTTCATGCGCTTTAAGGTGCCGCTGAGCCCAATACGCTATCTGAAATAGGAGCGACATAAATTGAACAAATGCGATAGAATTACGCAGAATTCTTATATTAACCATAATATAATACGATCTATTCGGGTCTCTGATTGCCCTATCATAGAAGTTTAGTAGTGCATGTTACTCGTCATTTCATGCGCTTTAAGGTGCGCTTGGCCCAATACGCTATCTGAAATAGGAGCGACGTAAATTGAGCAAATGTGATAAAATTACGCTGCATTCTTATATTAACAATATTATAAAATGATATAATCGGGTCTCTGATTGCCCTATCATAGAAGTTTAATGGTGCATTTTACTCGTCATTTCATGCGCTTTAAGGTGCCGTTTAGACCAATACGCTATCTGAAATAGGAGCGACGTAAATTGAACAAATGAGATAGAATTTCGCTGAATTCTTATATTAACCATAATTTAAAATAATCTAATCGGGTCTCTGATTGCCCCATCATAGAAGTATAATAGTGCATTTTACGCGTCAATTCATGCGCTTTAAGGTGCCGTCTCGCCCAATACGCTGTTTGAAATAGGAGCGTCGTAAATTGAACAAATGTGATAGAATTACGCAGAATTCGTATCTTAACCTAAATTTAAAATGATCTAATCGGGTCTCTGATTGCCCTATCATAGAAGTTTAATAGTGCATTTTACTCGTCATTTAATGCGCTTTAAGGTGTCGCCTAGCCCAATACGCTATCTGAAATAGGAGCGACGTAAATTCAACAAATGCGATAGAATTTCGCTGAGTTCTTATATTAACCATAATATAATACGATCTATTCGGTTTTCTGATTGCCCTATCATAGAAGCTTAATAGTGCATTTTACTCGTCATTTCATGCGCTTTAAGGTGCCGCGTAGCCCAATACGCTATCTGAAATAGGAGCGACATAAATTGAACAAATGCGATAGAATTACGCAGAATTCTTATATTAACCATAATATAATACGATCT
>CAKAJE020001553.1:0-67035 GCA_916610135.2 Macropis europaea
TTAATATAAGAATTCAGCGAAATTCTATCACATTTGTTCAATTTAAGTCGCTCCTATTTCAATTAGCGTATTGGGCTAAGCGGCATCTCAAAGCGCATGAAATGGCGAGTAAAACGCACTATCGAACTTCTAGGGTACGGCAAACAGAGACCCGATGGGATCATTTTATATTACGGTGAATATAAGAATGCAGCGTAATTCTATCATATTTGTTCAATTTACGTCGCTCCCATTACAGATAGCGTATTGGGCTAAGCGGCATCTCAAAGCGCATGAAATGGCGAGTAAAATGCACTATTAAACTTCGAGGGTAAGGCAAACAGAGACCCGATTAGATCATTTTATATTACGGTTAATATAAGAATTCAGCTTAATTCTATCACATTTGTTCAATTTACGTCGCTCCTATTTCAGATAGCGTATTGGTCTAAGCGGCATCTCAAAGCGCATGAAATGACGAGTAAAATGCACTATTAAACTTCTAGGGCAGGGTGAACAGAGAGCCGATTAGATCATTTTACATTATGGATAATATGAGATTTCAGCGTAATTCTATCACATTTGTTCAATTTACGCCGCTCCTATTTCAGATAGCGTATTGGGCTAAGCGGCATCTCAACGCGCATGAAATGGCGAGTAAATTGCACAATTAAACTTCTAGGGTACGGCAAACAGAGACCCGATTAGATGATTTTATATTATGGTTAATTTAAGAATTCAGCGAAATTCTATCACATTTGTTCAATTTACGTCGCTCCAATTTCAGATAGCGTACTGGGCCAAGCGGCATCTCAAAGCGCATGCAATGGCGAGTAAAATGCACTATTAAACTTCTAGGGCAGGGCAACCAGAAACCCGATTAGATCATTTTATATTATGGTTAATATAAGAATTCAGCGTAGTTCTATCACATTTCTTCACTTTACGTCGCTCCTATTTCAGATAGCGTATTGGGCTATGCGTCATCTCAAAGCACATGAAATGGCGAGTAAAATGCACTATTATGCTTCTAGGGTAGGGCAAACAGAGACCCGATTCGATCATTTTATATTATGGTTAATTTAAGAATTCAGCGAAATTCTATCACATTTGTTCAATGTACGTCGCTCCTAATTCAGATAGCGTGTCGGGCAAAGCGGCATCTCAAAGCGCATGAAATGGTGAGTAAAATGCTCTATCAAACTTCTAGGGTAGGGCGAACAGAGAGCCGATTAGATCATTTTACATTATGGTTAATATAAGAATTCAGCGAAATTCTATCACATTTGTTCAATTTACGTCACTCCTATTTCAGATTGCGTACTGGGCCAAGCGGCATCTCAAAGCGCATGCATCGGCGAGTAAAATGCACTATTAAACTTCCAGGGAAGGGCAAACATAGACCCGATTAGATCATTTTATATTATGGCTAATTTAAGAATTCAGCGAAATTCTATCACATTTGTTCATTTTGCGTCGCTCCTGTTTCAGATAGCGTATTGGACTAAGCGGCATCTCAAAGCGCATGAAATGGCGAGTAAAATGCACTATTAAACTTCTAGGGTAAGGCAAACAGAGACCCAATTAGATCATTTTATATTACGGTTAATATAAGAATTTAGCGTAATTCTATCACATTTGTTCAATTTAAGTCGCTCCAATTTCAGATAGCGTATTGGGCTAAGCGGCATCTCAAACCGCATGAAATGGCAGGTAAACTGCACCATCAAACTTCTAGGGTAGGGCGAACAGAGAGCCGATTAGATCATTTTACATTATGGTTAATATAAGAATTCAGCGAAATTCAATCACATTTGTTCAATTTACGTCGCTCCTATTTCAGATAGCGTATTGGGATAAGCGGCATCTCAAAGCGCATGCAATGGCGAGTAAAATGCACCATCAAACTTCTAGGGTAGGGCGAACATAGAGCCGATTAGATCATTTTACATTATGGTTAATACAAGAATTCAGCGAAATTCAATCACATTTGTTCAATTTACGTCGCTCCTATTTCACATAGCGTATTGGGATAAGCGGCATCTCAAAGCGCATGCAATGGCGAGTAAAATTCACTATTAAACTTCTAGGGTAGGGCGAACAGAGAGCCGATTAGATCATATTACATTATGGTTAATATAAGAATTCAGCGAAATTCTATCACATTTGTTCAATTTACGTCGCTCCTATTTCAGATAGCGTATTGGGCTAAGCGGCATCTCAACGCTCATGAAATGGCGAGTAAATTGCGCTATTAAACTTCTAGGGTACGGCAAACAGAGACCCGATTAGATCATTTTATATTACGGTTAATTTAAGAACTCAGCGAAATTCTATCACATTTGATCAATTTACGTCGCTCCTATTTCAGATAGCGTATTGGGCTAAGCGGCATCTCAAAGCGCATGAAATGGCGAGTAAAATGCACTATTAAACTTCTAGGGCAAGGCAAACAGAGACCCGATTAGATCATTTTATATTACGGTTAATATAAGAATGCAGCGTAATTCTGTCATATTTGTTCAATTTCCGTCTTTCCCATTTCAGATAGCGTATTGGGCTAAGCTGCATCTTAAAGCGCATGAAATGGCGAGTAAAATGCACTATTAAACTTCGAGGTTAAGGCAAACAGAGACCCGATTAGATCATTTTATATTACGGTTAATATAAGAATTCAGCTTAATGCTATCACATTTGTTCAATTTACGCCGCTCCTATTTCAGATAGCGTATTGGGCTAAGCGGCATCTAAACGCGCATGAAATGGCGAGTAAATTGCACTATTAAGCTTCTAGGGTACGGCAAACTGAGACCCGATTAGATCATTTTATATTACGGTTAATTTAAGAATTCAGCGAAATTCTATCACATTTGATCAATTTACGTCGCTCCTATTTCAGATAGCGTATTGGGATAAGCGGCATCTCAAAGCGCACGAAATGGCGAGTAAAATGCACTACTATACTTCTAGGGTAAGGCAAACAGAGACCCAATTAGATCATTTTATATTACGGTTAATATAAGAATTCAGCGAAATTCAATCACATTTGTTCAATTTACGTCGCTCCTATTTCACATAGCGTATTGGGATAAGCGGCATCTCAAAGCGCATGCAATGGCGAGTAAAATGCACTATTAAACTTCTAGGGTAGGGCGAACAGAGAGCCGATTAGATCATATTACATTATGGTTAATATAAGAATTCAGCGAAATTCTATCACATTTGTTCAATTTACGTCGCTCCTATTTCAGATAGCGTATTGGGCTAAGCGGCATCTCAACGCGCATGAAATGGCGAGTAAATTGCGCTATTAAACTTCTAGGGTACGGCAAACAGAGACCCGATTAGATCATTTTATATTACGGTTAATTTAAGAATTCAGCGAAATTCTATCACATTTGATCAATTTACGTCGCTCCTATTTCAGATAGCGTATTGGGCTAAGCGGCATCTCAAAGCGCATGAAATGGCGAGTAAAATGAACTACTAAACTTCAAGGGTAAGGCAAACAGAGACCAGATTAGATCATTTTATATTACGGTTAACATAAGAATTCAGCGTAATTCTATTACATTTGTTGAATTGACGTCGCTCCTATTTCAGGTCGCCTACTGGGCTAGGCGGCATCCTAAAGCGTGTGGAATGTCGAGTGAAATGCACTATTAAACTTCTAGGGTGGGGCGAACAGAGACCCGATTATATCATTTTACATTATGGTTAATTTAAGAATTCAGCGAAATTCTATCACATTTGTAAATTTTGCGTCGCTCCTGTTTCAGATAGCGTATTGGACTAAGCGGCATCTCAAAGCGCATGAACTGGCGAGTAAAATGCACTATTAAACTTCTAGGGTAAGGCAAACAGAGACCCAATTAGATCATTTTATATTACGGTTAATATAAGAATTTAGCGTAATTCTATCACATTTGTTCAATTTAAGTCGCTCCAATTTCAGATAGCGTATTGGGCTAAGCGGCATCTCAAAGCGCATGAAATGGCGAGTAAAATGCACTATTAAACTTCTAGGGTAAGGCAAACAGAGACCCAATTAGATCATTTTATATTACGGTTAATATAAGAATGCAGCGTAATTCTGTCATATTTGTTCAATTTCCGTCTTTCCCATTTCAGATAGCGTATTGGGCTAAGCTGCATCTTAAAGCGCATGAAATGGCGAGTAAAATGCACTATTAAACTTCGAGGTTAAGGCAAACAGAGACCCAATTAGATCATTTTATATTACGGTTAGTATAAGAATTCAGCTTAATGCTATCACATTTGTTAAATTTACGCCGCTCCTATTTCAGATAGCGTATTGGGCTAAGCGGCATCTAAACGCGCATGAAATGGCGAGTAAATTGCACTATTAAGCTTCTAGGGTACGGCAAACTGAGACCCGATTAGATCATTTTATATTACGGTTAATTTAAGAATTCAGCGAAATTCTATCACATTTGATCAATTTACGTCGCTCCTATTTCAGATAGCGTATTGGGATAAGCGGCATCTTAAAGCGCATGAAATGGCGAGTAAAATGCACTATTAAACTTCGAGGTTAAGGCAAACAGAGACCCGATTAGATCATTTTATATTACGGTTAATATAAGAATTCAGCTTAATTCTATCACATTTGTTCAATTTACGCCGCTCCTATTTCAGATAGCGTATTGGGCTAAGCGGCATCTCAACGCGCATGAAATGGCGAGTAAATTGCACAATTAAACTTCTAGGGTACGGCAAACAGAGACCCGATTAGATGATTTTATATTATGGTTAATTTAAGAAATCAGCGAAATTCTATCACATTTGTTCAATTTACGTCGCTCCAATTTCAGATAGCGTACTGGGCCAAGCGGCATCTCAAAGCGCATGCAATGGCGAGTAAAATGCACTATTAAACTTCTAGGGCAGGGCAACCAGAAACCCGATTAAATCATTTTATATTATGGTTAATATAAGAATTCAGCGTAGTTCTATCACATTTCTTCACTTTACGTCGCTCCTATTTCAGCTAGCGTATTGGGCTATGCGTCATCTCAAAGCACATGAAATGGCGAGTAAAATGCACTATTATCCTTCTAGGGTAGGGCAAACAGAGACCCGATTCGTTCATTTTATATTATGGTTAATTTAAGAATTCAGCGAAATTCTATCACATTTGTTCAATTTACGTCGCTCCTATTTCAGATTGCGTACTGGGCCAAGCGGCATCTCAAAGCGCATGCATCGGCGAGTAAAATGCACTATTAAACTTCCAGGGAAGGGCAAACATAGACCCGATTAGATCATTTTATATTATGGTTAATTTAAGAATTCAGCGAAATTCTATCACATTTGTTCATTTTGCGTCGCTCCTGTTTCAGATAGCGTATTGGACTAAGCGGCATCTCAAAGCGCATGAAATGGCGAGTAAAATGCACTATTAAACTTCTAGGGTAAGGCAAAGAGAGACCCAATTAGATCATTTTATATTACGGTTAATATAAGAATTTAGCGTAATTCTATCACATTTGTTCAATTTAAGTCGCTCCAATTTCAGATAGCGTATTGGGCTAAGCGGCATCTCAAAGCGCATGAAATGGCAGGTAAACTGCACCATCAAACTTCTAGGGTAGGGCGAACAGAGAGCCGATTAGATCATTTTACATTATGGTTAATATAAGAATTCAGCGAAATTCAATCACATTTGTTCAATTTACGTCGCTCCTATTTCAGATAGCGTATTGGGATAAGCGGCATCTCAAAGCGCATGCAATGGCGAGGAAAATGCACCATCAAACTTCTAGGGTAGGGCGAACATAGAGCCGATTAGATCATTTTACATTATGGTTAATACAAGAATTCAGCGAAATTCAATCACATTTGTTCAATTTACGTCGCTCCTATTTCACATAGCGTATTGGGATAAGCGGCATCTCAAAGCGCATGCAATGGCGAGTAAAATGCACTATTAAACTTCTAGGGTAGGGCGAACAGAGAGCCGATTAGATCATATTACATTATGGTTAATATAAGAATTCAGCGAAATTCTATCACATTTGTTCAATTTACGTCGCTCCTATTTCAGATAGCGTATTGGGCTAAGCGGCATCTCAGCGCGCATGAAATGGCGAGTAAATTGCGCTATTAAACTTCTAGGGTACGGCAAACAGAGACCCGATTAGATCATTTTATATTAAGGTTAATTTAAGAATTCAGCGAAATTCTATCACGTTTGATCAATTTACGTCGCTCCTATTTCAGATAGCGTATTGGGCTAAGCGGCATCCCAAAGCGCATGAAATGGCGAGTAAAATGAACTACTAAACTTCATGGGTAAGGCAAACAGAGACCAGATTAGATCATTTTATATTACGGTTAACATAAGAATTCAGCGTAATTCTATCACATTTGTTGAATTGACGTCGCTCCTATTTCAGGTCGCCTACTGGGCTAGGCGGCATCCTAAAGCGTGTGGAATGTCGAGTGAAATGCACTATTAAACTTCTAGGGTGGGGCGAACAGAGACCCGATTATATCATTTTACATTATGGTTAATATAAGAATTCAGCGAAATTCTATCACATTTGTTCAATTCACGCCGCTCCTATTTCAGATAGCGTATTGGGCTAAGCGGCACCTCAAAGCGCCTGAAATGGCGAGTAAATTGCACTGTTAAACTTCTAGGGTAGGGCAAACATAGACCCGATTAGATTATTTTACGTTACGGTTAATATAAGAATTCAGCGTAATTTTATCACATTTGTTCAATTTACGTCGCTCCGCTTTCAGATAGCGTATTGGGCTAAGCAGCATCTCAAAATGCATGAAATGGCGAGTAGAATGCACTATTAAACTTCTAGTGTAAGGCAATCAGAGACCCGATAAGATCATTTTATATTACGGTTAATGTAAGAATTTAGCGTAATTCTATCACATTTGTTCAATTTACGTCGCTCCTCACTCAGATAGCGTATTGGGCTAAGCTGCATCTCAAAGCGCATGAAATGGTGAGTAAAATGCTCTATCAAACTTCTAGGGTAGGGCGAACGGAGAGCCGATTAGATCATTTTACATTCTGGTTAATATAAGAATTCAGCGAAATTCTATCACATTTGTTCAATTTACGTCGCTCCTATTTCAGATAGCGTATCGGGCTAAGCGGCATCTCAATGTGCATGAAATGGCGAGTAAAATGCACTATGAAACTTCTAGGGTAGGGCAACCAGAGACCCGATTAGATCATTTTATATTATGGTTAATATAAGAAAGCAGCGAAATTCTATCGCAATTGTTCAATTTACGTCGCTCCTATTTCAGATAGCGTATTGGGCTAAGCGGCACCTTAATGGTCATGAAATGACGAGTAAAATGCACTATTAAACTTCTAGGGTAGGACAAACAGAGACACGGTTAGATCATTTTATATTATGGTTAATTTAAGAATTCAGCGAAACTTTATCACACTTGTTCAATTTACGTAGCTCCAACTTCAGATAGGAAATGACGAGTAAAATGCACTATTAAACTTCTATGATAGGGCAATCAGAGACTCGATTAGATCATTTAATATTATCGTTAGTATAAGAATGCAGCGTAATATTATCACATTTGTTCAATTTACGTCGCTCCTATTTCAGATGGCGTATTGGGATAGGCGGCATCTTAAAGCGCATGGAATGTCGAGTAAAATGCACTATTAAACTTCCATGATAGGGCAATCAGAGACCCGATTAGATCATTCTATATTATGGTTAATATAAGAATTCTGCGTAATTCTATCACATTTGTTCAATTTATGTCCCTCCTATTTCAGATAGCGTGTTGGGATAGGGGGCACATTAAAGCGAATGAAATGACGACTAAAATGCACTATTAAACTTCTATGATAGGGCAATCAGAGACCCGAATAGATCATATTATATTATGGTTAATATAAGAATTCTGCGTAATTCTATCACGGTTGTTCAATTTACGTAGCTCCAATTTCAGATAGCGTATTGGGCTAAGTGGCAGCTTAAAGCGCATGAAATGACGAGTAAAATCTACTACTAACCTTCTTTGATAGGGCAATCAGAGACCCGATTAGATCATTTTATATTATGGTTAATATAAGAAAGCAGCGAAATTCTATCGCAATTGTTCAATTTACGTCGCTCCTATTTCAGATAGCGTATTGTGCTAGGCGGCACCTTAAAGCGCATGAAATGACGAGTAAAATGCCCTACAAATCTTCGTTGATGGGGCAATCAGAGACCCGACTAGATCATTTTATATTATGGTTAATTTAAGAATTCAGCGTAATTCCTTCACATTTGTTCAATTTACGTAGCTCCGATTTCAGATAGCGGATTGGGCTAGGCGGCATTTTAAAGACCGTGGAATGACGAGTAAAATGCACTACTAACCTTCTATGATAGGGCAAACAGAGATCCGATTAGATCATTTTATATTATGGTAAATAAAAGAATTCAGCGTAATTCTATCACATTTGTTCAATTTACGTCGCTCCTATTTCAGATAGTGTATTGGGATTGGCGGCATCTTAAAGCGCATGGACTGACGAGTAAAATGCACTTTTAAACTTCTATGATAGGGCAATCACAGACCCGATTAGATCATTCTATATTATGGTTAATATAAGAATGCAGCGAAATTCTATCACATCTGTTCAATTTACGTCGCTCCTATTTCGGATAGCGTACTGGGCTAGGTGGCATCTTAAAGCGCATGAAATGTCGAGTAAAATGCACTACTAAACTTCTCGGATAGGGCAATCAGAGACCTGATTAGGTCATCTTATATTATGATTAATATATGGATGCAGCGTAAATCTATCAAACTTGTTCTATTTACGTCGCTCCTATTTCAGATAGCATATTGGGCTAGGCGGCATCTTAAAGCGAGTGGAATGGCGAGTAAAATGCACTACTAGCCTTCTATGAGAGGGCAATCAGAGGCCCGATTAGATCATTTCATATTATAGTTAATATAAGAATTCAGCAAAATTCTATATCATTTGTTCAATTTACGTCGCTCCTATTTCAAATAGCGTATTGGGCTAAGCGGCACCTTAAAGCGCATGAACTGACGAGCAAAATGCACTATTAAACTTCTAGGGTAGGTCGAACTGAGACCCGATTAGATCATTTTATATTATGTTTAATATAAGAATTCCGCGGAATTCTATCACATTTGATCACTTTACGTCGCTCCTATTTCAGATGGCGTATTTGGCTAGGCGATACCTTAAAGCGCATGAAATTACGAGTAAAATGCCCTATTAAACTTCTATGATAGGGCAATTAGAGACCCGATTAGATCATTTTAAATTATGGTTAAGATAAGAATTCTTCGTAATTCTATCACATTTGTACAATTTCCGTCGCTCCTATTTCAGATGGCGTATTGGGCTATGCGGCACCGTAAAGCGCATGAAATGACGAGTAAAATGCACTATTAAACTTCTATGATAGGGCAATCAGAGACACGATTATATCATTTTATATTATTGTTAATATAAGAATGCAGCGAAATTCTATCACATTTGTTCAATTTACGTCTTTCCTATTTCAGATAGCGTATTGGGCTAGGTGGCATCTTAAAGCGCATGAAATGTCGAGTAAAATGCACTACAAAACTTGTAGGATAGGGCAATCAGAGACCCGATTAGATAATTCTATAGTATGGTTAATATAAGAATTCTGGGTAATTCTATCACATTTGTTCAATTTATGTCGCTCCTATTTCAGATAGCGTATTGGACTAGGCGGCACATTAAAGCGCATGAGATAACGAGTAAAATGCACTATCAAACTTCTATGATAGGGCAATCAGAGACCCGAATAGATCATATTATATTATGGTTAATATAAGAATTCTGCGTAATTCTGTCACATTTGTTCAATTTACGTAGCTCCAATTTCAGATAGCGTATTGGGCTAGGTGGCATCTTAAAGCGCATGAAATGTCGAGTAAAATGCACTACTAAACTTCTGGGGTAGGACAACCAGAGACCCGATTAGATCATTTTATATTATGGTTAATATAAGAATTCAAAGTAATTTTATCACATTTGTTCAATTTACGTCGTCCCTATTTCAGATAGCGTAATGGGTTAGGCGGCATGTTAAAGCGCGTGGAATGGCGAGTAAAATGCACTACTAAACTTCTATGATAGGGCAATCAGAGACCTGAATAGATCGTATTATATTATGGTTAATATAAGAATTCATCGTAATTTTATCACATTTCTTCAATTTATGTCGCTCCTATTTCAGATAGTGTATTGGGCTGTGGGGCACCTTAAAGCGCATGAAGTGACTAGTAAAATGCACTACTAAACTTCTCGGATAGGGCAATCAGAGACCCGATTAGATCATTTTATATTATGGTTAATATAAGAATTCAAAGTACTTTTATCACATTTGTTCAATTTACGTCGTCCCTATTTCAGATAGCGTAATGGGTTAGGCGGCATGTTAAAGCGCGTGGAATGGCGAGTAAAATGCACTACTAACCTTCTATGATAGGGCAATCAGAGACCCGATTAGATCATTTTATATTATAGTTAATATAAGAATTCTGCGTACTTCTATCACATTTGTTCAATTTATGTCGCTCCTATTTCAGATAGCGTATTGGACTAGGCGGCACCTTAAAGCGCATGAAATGGCGAGTAAAATGCACTATTAAACTTCTATGATAGGGCAATCAGAGACCCGGATAGATCCTATTATATTATGTTTAATATAAGAATTCTGCGTAATTCTATCACATTTGTTCAATTTACGTCGCCCCTATTTCAGATAGCGTATTGAGCTAGGTGGCAACTTAAAGCGCATGAAATGGCGAGTAAAATGCACAATTAAACTTCTAGGGTAGGGCAAACAGAGACCCGATTAGATCATTTTATATTATGGTTAATTTAAGGATTCAGCGAAATTCTATCAAAATTTCTTCAATTTACGTCGCTCAAATTTCAGATAGCTTATTAGCCTGAGCGGCACCTTAAAGCGCAAGAAATGACGAGTAAAATGCACTATTAAACTTCTAGGGTAAGGCATACAGAGACCCGATTAGATCATTTAATATTACGGTTAATATAAGAATTCAGCGTAATTCTGTCACACTTGTTCAATTTACGTCGCTCCTATTTCAGATAGTCTCCTGGGCTAGGCGGCATCGTAAAGCGCGTGGAATGACGAGTGAATTGCACTATTTAACTTCTAGGGTAGGGCGAACAGAGACCCGATTAGACCATTTTATATTTTGGTTAATATAAGAATTCAGCGAAATTCTATCACATTTGTTCAATTTACGTCGCTCGTATTTCAGATAGCGTATTGGGCTAAGCGGCATCTCAAAGCGCATGAAATGGCGAGTAAAATGCACTATTAAACTTCTAGGGTAGGGCGAACAGAGACACGACTAGATCATTTTATATTACGGTTAATATAAGAATTCAGCGAAATTCTATCACATTCGTTCAATTTAGGTTGCTCCTATTTCAGATAGTGTATTGGGCTCAAAGGCACCTCAAAGCGCATGAAGTGGCGAGTAAAATGCACTATTAAACTTGTAGGGTAGGGCGAACGGAGACACGATTAGATCATTTTATATTATGGTTAATTTAAGAATTCAGCGAAATTCTATCACATTTGTTTAATTTACGTCGCTCCTATATCAGATAGCGTATTGGGCTAAGCGGGATCTCAAAGCGCATGAAATGACTAGTGGAATGCACTGCTAAACTTCTAGGGTAGGGAGAACAGGGACCCGATTAGATCATTTCACGTTATGGTTAATATAAGAATTCAGCGAAATTCTGTCACATTTGATCAATTTAAGTCGCTCCTATTTCAGATAGCGTTTTGGGCTAAGAAGCATCTCAAAGCGCATGAAATGTCGAGCAAAATGGGCTGTTAATCTTCTAGGGTGAGACAAACAGAGACCCGATTAAATCATTTTATATTACTGTTAATATAAGAATTCAGCGTAGTTCTATCACATTTGTTCAATTTACGTCGCTCCTATTTCAGATAGGGTATCGGGCTAAGCGGCATCTCAATGTGCATGAAATGGCGAGTAAAATGCACTATATAACTTCTAGGGTAGGGCAAACAGAGACCCGATTAGATGATTTTATATTATGGTTAATTTAAGAATTCAGCGAAATTCTATCACATTTGTTCAATTTACGTCGCTCCAATTTCAGATAGCGTACTGGGCCAAGCGGCATCTCAAAGCGCATGCAATGGCGAGTAAAATGCACTATTAAACTTCTAGGGCAGGGCAACCAGAAACCCGATTAGATCATTTTATATTATGGTTAATCTAAGAATTCAGCGTAGTTCTATCACATTTCTTCACTTTACGTCGCTCCTATTTCAGATAGCGTATTGGGCTATGCGTCATCTCAAAGCACATGAAATGGCGAGTAAAATGCACTATTATCCTTCTAGGGTAGAGCAAACAGAGACCCGATTCGATCATTTTATATTATGGTTAATTTAAGAATTCAGCGAAATTCTATCACATTTGTTCAATTTACGTCGCTCCTATTTCAGATTGCGTACTGGGCCAAGCGGCATCTCAAAGCGCATGCATCGGCGAGTAAAATGCACTATTAAACTTCCAGGGAAGGGCAAACATAGACCCGATTAGATCATTTTATATTATGGTTAATTTAAGAATTCAGCGAAATTCTATCACATTTGTTCATTTTGCGTCGCTCCTGTTTCAGATAGCGTATTGGACTAAGCAGCATCTCAAAGCGCATGAAATGGCGAGTAAAATGCACTATTAAACTTCTAGGGTAAGGCAAACAGAGACCCAATTAGATCATTTTATATTACGGTTAATATAAGAATTTAGCGTAATTCTATCACATTTGTTCAATTTAAGTCGCTCCAATTTCAGATAGCGTATTGGGCTAAGCGGCATCTCAAAGCGCATGAAATGGCAGGTAAACTGCACCATCAAACTTCTAGGGTAGGGCAAACAGAGACCAGATTAGATCATTTTATATTACGGTTAACATAAGAATTCAGCGTAATTCTATCACATTTGTTCAATTTACGTCGCTCCTATTTCAGATAGCGTATTGGGCTACGCGGCATCTCAAAGCGCATGAAATGGCAAGTAAAATGCACCATTAAACTTCTAGGGTAAGGCAAACAGAGACCAGATTTGATCATTTTATATTACGGTTAACATAAGAATTCAGCGTAATTCTATCACATTTGATCAATTGACGTCGCTCCTATTTCAGGTCGCCTACTGTGCTAGGCGGCATCCTAAAGCGTGTGGAATGTCGAGTGAAATGCACTATTAAACTTCTAGGGTGCGGCGAACAGAGACCCGATTATATCATTTTACATTATGGTTAATATAATATTTCAGCGTAATTCTATCACATTTGTTCAATTTACGTCGCTCCTATTTCACATAAAGTATTGGGCTATGCGGCATCTCAAAGCGCATGAAATGGCGAGTAAAATGCACTATCAAACTTCTAAGGTAAAGCAAACAGAGACCAGATTAGATCATTTTATATTACGGTTAACATAAGAATTCAGCGTAATTCTATCACATTTGTTCAATTGACGTCGCTCCTATTGCAGATAGCCTACTGGGCTAGGCGGCATCTTAAAGCGCGTGCAATGGCGAGTAAAATGCACTATTAAACTTCTAGGGCACGGCAAACAGAGACCCGATTAAATCATTTTAAATTACGGTTAATATAAGAATTCAGCGTAATTCTATCACATTTGTTCAATTGACGTCGCTCCTATTTCAGATAGCCTACTGGGCTAGGCGGCATCCTAAAGCGCGTGGAATGTCGAGTGAAATGCACTGTTAAACTTCTAGGGTAGTGCGAACAGAGACCCGATTAGATCATTTTACATTATGGTTAATATAAGAATTCAGCGAAATTCTATCACATTTGTTCAATTTAAGTCGCTCCTATTTCAGTTAGCGTATTGGGCTAAGCGGCATCTCAAAGCGCATGAAATGGCGAGTAAAACGCACTATCGAACTTCTAGGGTACGGCAAACAGAGACCCGATGGGATCATTTTATATTACGGTGAATATAAGAATGCAGCGTAATTCTATCATATTTGTTCAATTTACGTCGCTCCCATTACAGATAGCGTATTGGGCTAAGCGGCATCTCAAAGCGCATGAAATGGCGAGTAAAATGCACTATTAAACTTCGAGGGTAAGGCAAACAGAGACCCGATTAGATCATTTTATATTACGGTTAATATAAGAATTCAGCTTAATTCTATCACATTTGTTCAATTTACGTCGCTCCTATTTCAGATAGCGTATTGGTCTAAGCGGCATCTCAAAGCGCATGAAATGACGAGTAAAATGCACTATTAAACTTCTAGGGCAGGGTGAACAGAGAGCCGATTAGATCATTTTACATTATGGATAATATGAGATTTCAGCGTAATTCTATCACATTTGTTCAATTTACGCCGCTCCTATTTCAGATAGCGTATTGGGCTAAGCGGCATCTCAACGCGCATGAAATGGCGAGTAAATTGCACAATTAAACTTCTAGGGTACGGCAAACAGAGACCCGATTAGATGATTTTATATTATGGTTAATTTAAGAATTCAGCGAAATTCTATCACATTTGTTCAATTTACGTCGCTCCAATTTCAGATAGCGTACTGGGCCAAGCGGCATCTCAAAGCGCATGCAATGGCGAGTAAAATGCACTATTAAACTTCTAGGGCAGGGCAACCAGAAACCCGATTAGATCATATTACATTATGGTTAATATAAGAATTCAGCGAAATTCTATCACATTTGTTCAATTTACGTCGCTCCTATTTCAGATAGCGTATTGGGCTAAGCGGCATCTCAACGCTCATGAAATGGCGAGTAAATTGCGCTATTAAACTTCTAGGGTACGGCAAACAGAGACCCGATTAGATCATTTTATATTACGGTTAATTTAAGAACTCAGCGAAATTCTATCACATTTGATCAATTTACGTCGCTCCTATTTCAGATAGCGTATTGGGCTAAGCGGCATCTCAAAGCGCATGAAATGGCGAGTAAAATGCACTATTAAACTTCTAGGGCAAGGCAAACAGAGACCCAATTAGATCATTTTATATTACGGTTAATATAAGAATGCAGCGTAATTCTGTCATATTTGTTCAATTTCCGTCTTTCCCATTTCAGATAGCGTATTGGGCTAAGCTGCATCTTAAAGCGCATGAAATGGCGAGTAAAATGCACTATTAAACTTCGAGGTTAAGGCAAACAGAGACCCGATTAGATCATTTTATATTACGGTTAATATAAGAATTCAGCTTAATGCTATCACATTTGTTCAATTTACGCCGCTCCTATTTCAGATAGCGTATTGGGCTAAGCGGCATCTAAACGCGCATGAAATGGCGAGTAAATTGCACTATTAAGCTTCTAGGGTACGGCAAACTGAGACCCGATTAGATCATTTTATATTACGGTTAATTTAAGAATTCAGCGAAATTCTATCACATTTGATCAATTTACGTCGCTCCTATTTCAGATAGCGTATTGGGATAAGCGGCATCTCAAAGCGCATGCAATGGCGAGTAAAATGCACTATTAAACTTCTAGGGTAGGGCGAACAGAGAGCCGATTAGATCATATTACATTATGGTTAATATAAGAATTCAGCGAAATTCTATCACATTTGTTCAATTTACGTCGCTCCTATTTCAGATAGCGTATTGGGCTAAGCGGCATCTCAACGCCCATGAAATGGCGAGTAAATTGCGCTATTAAACTTCTAGGGTACGGCAAACAGAGACCCGATTAGATCATTTTATATTACGGTTAATTTAAGAATTCAGCGAAATTCTATCACATTTGATCAATTTACGTCGCTCCTATTTCAGATAGCGTATTGGGCTAAGCGGCATCCCAAAGCGCATGAAATGGCGAGTAAAATGAACTACTAAACTTCATGGGTAAGGCAAACAGAGACCAGATTAGATCATTTTATATTACGGTTAACATAAGAATTCAGCGTAATTCTATCACATTTGTTGAATTGACGTCGCTCCTATTTCAGGTCGCCTACTGGGCTAGGCGGCATCCTAAAGCGTGTGGAATGTCGAGTGAAATGCACTATTAAACTTCTAGGGTGGGGCGAACAGAGACCCGATTATATCATTTTACATTATGGTTAATATAAGAATTCAGCGAAATTCTATCACATTTGTTCAATTTACGTCGCTCCTATTTCAGATAGCGTTTTGGGCTGAGCGGCATCTGAAAGCGCATGAAATGGCGAGTAAATTGCACTATTAAACTTCTAGGGTAGGGCAAACAGAGACCCGATTAGATCATGTTATATTTTGTTTAATATAAGAATTCAGCGAAATTCTATCACATTTGTTCAATTCACGCCGCTCCTATTTCAGATAGCGTATTGGGCTAAGCGGCACCTCAAAGCGCCTGAAATGGCGAGTAAATTGCACTGTTAAACTTCTAGGGTAGGGCAAACATAGACCCGATTAGATTATTTTACGTTACGGTTAATATAAGAATTCAGCGTAATTTTATCACATTTGTTCAATTTACGTCGCTCCTCTTTCAGATAGCGTATTGGGCTAAGCAGCATCTCAAAATGCATGAAATGGCGAGTAGAATGCACTATTAAACTTCTAGTGTAAGGCAATCAGAGGCCCGATAAGATCATTTTATATTACGGTTAATGTAAGAATTTAGCGTAATTCTATCACATTTGTTCAATTTACGTCGCTCCTCACTCAGATAGCGTATTGGGCTAAGCTGCATCTCAAAGCGCATGAAATGGTGAGTAAAATGCTCTATCAAACTTCTAGGGTAGGGCGAACGGAGAGCCGATTAGATCATTTTACATTCTGGTTAATATAAGAATTCAGCGAAATTCTATCACATTTGTTCAATTTACGTCGCTCCTATTTCAGATAGCGTATCGGGCTAAGCGGCATCTCAATGTGCATGAAATGGCGAGTAAAATGCACTATGAAACTTCTAGGGTAGGGCAACCAGAGACCCGATTAGATCATTTTATATTATGGTTAATATAAGAATTCAGCGAAATAATATCACATTTGTTCAATTTACGTCGCTCCTATTTCAGATAGCGTATTGGGCTAAGCGGAACCTTAAAGCGCATGAAATAACGAGTAAAATGCACTATTAAACTTCTAGGGTATGGCAAACAGAGACCCGATTAGATCATTTTGTATTATGGTTAATTTAAGAATTCAGCAAAATTCTAACACATTAGTTCAATTTACGTCGCTCCTATTTCAGATAGCGTATTGGGCTAGGTGGCATCTTAAAGCGCATGGAATGTCGGGTAAAATGCACTATTAAACTTCTATGATAGGGCAATCAGAGACCCGATTAGATCATTTTCTATTATTGTTAATATAAGAATTCATCGTAATTTTATCACATTTGTTCAATTTACGTCGCTCCTATTTCAGATAGCGTATTGGGATAGGCGTCACCTTAAAGCGCATGGACTGACGAGTAAAATGCACTTTTAAACTTCTATGATAGGGCAATCAGAGGCCCGATTAGATCATTCTATATTATGATTAATATAAGAATTCAGCGAAATTCTATCACATTTGTTCAATTTACGTCGCTCCTATTTCAGATAGCGTATTGGGGTGGCGGCATCTTAAAGCGCATGGACTGACGAGTAAAATGCACTATTAATCTTCTATGATAGGGCAATCAGAGACCCGCTTAGATCATTCTATATTATGGTTAATATAGGAATTCTGCGTAATGCTATCACATTTGTTCAATTTACGTCGCTCCTATGTCAGATAGCGTATTCGGCTAAGCGGCATCTCAAAGCGCATGAAGTGCCGAGTAAAATGCACTATTAAACTTCTAGGGTAGGTCGAACAGAGATCCGATTAGATCATTTTATATTATGTTTAATATAAGAATTCTGCGTAATTCTATGACATTTGTTCAATTTACGTCGCTCCTATTTCAGATAGCGTACTGTGCTAGATGGCATCTTAAAGCGCATGAAATGTCAAGTCAAATGCACTACTAAACTTCTCGGATACGGCAATCAGACACCCGGTCAGGTCATCTTATATTATGATTAATATCAGAATTCCGCGTAATTCTATCACGTTTGTTCACTTTACGTCGCTCCAATTTCAGATACCGGATTGGGCTAGGCGGCATTTTAAGGACCGTGGAATGACGAGTAAAATGCACTACTAACCTTCTATGATAGGGCACACAGAGATCCGATTAGATCATTTTATATTATGGATAATATAAGAATTCTGCGTAATTCTAACACATTAGATCAATTTACGTCGCTCCTACTTCAGATAGCGTATTGGACTAAGCGGCATATTAAAGCGCATGAAATGTCGAGTAAAATGTACTACTAACCTTCTTTGATAGGGCAATCAGAGACCCGATTAGATCATTTTATATTATGGTTAATATAAGAAAGCAGCGAAATTCTATCGCAATTGTTCAATTTACGTCGCTCCTATTTCAGATAGCGTATTGGGCTAAGCGGCACCTTAATGGTCATGAAATGACGAGTAAAATGCACTATTAAACTTCTAGGGTAGGACAAACAGAGACACGGTTAGATCATTTTATATTATGGTTAATTTAAGAATTCAGCGAAACTTTATCACACTTGTTCAATTTACGTAGCTCCAACTTCAGATAGGAAATGACGAGTAAAATGCACTATTAAACTTCTATGATAGGGCAATCAGAGACTCGATTAGATCATTTAATATTATCGTTAGTATAAGAATGCAGCGTAATATTATCACATTTGTTCAATTTACGTCGCTCCTATTTCAGATGGCGTATTGGGATAGGCGGCATCTTAAAGCGCATGGAATGTCGAGTAAAATGCACTATTAAACTTCCATGATAGGGCAATCAGAGACCCGATTAGATCATTCTATATTATGGTTAATATAAGAATTCTGCGTAATTCTATCACATTTGTTCAATTTATGTTCCTCCTATTTCAGATAGCGTGTTGGGATAGGGGGCACATTAAAGCGAATGAAATGACGACTAAAATGCACTATTAAACTTCTATGATAGGGCAATCAGAGACCCGAATAGATCATATTATATTATGGTTAATATAAGAATTCTGCGTAATTCTATCACGGTTGTTCAATTTACGTAGCTCCAATTTCAGATAGCGTTTTGGGCTAAGCGGCATATTAAAGCGCATGAAATGTCGAGTAAAATGCACTACTAAACTTCTAGGATAGGGCAAACAGAGACCCGATTAGATCATTTAATATTATGGTTAATATAAGAATTCTGCGAAATTCTATCACATTTGTTCAATTTACGTCGCTTGTATTTCAAATAGCGTATTGGCCTAAGCGGCACCGTAAAGCGCATGAAATGACGAGTAAAATGCACTACTAACCTTCTATGATAGGGAAATCAGAGACCCGATTAGATCATTTTATATTACGGTTAATATAAGAATTCAGCGTAATTCTATCACATCTGTTCAATATACGTCGCTCCTATTTCAGATAGCCTGCTGGGCTAGGCGGCATCCTAAACCGCGTGGAATGGCGAGTAAAATGCACTATTAACCTTCTATGATAGGGCAATCAGAGACCCGATTAGATCATTTTATATTTTGGTTAATGTACGGATTCAGCGAAATTCTATCACATTTGTTCAATTTGCGTCGCTCCAATTTCAGATAGCGTAGTGGGCTAGGCGGCACGCTAAAGCGCATGAAATGACGAGTAAAATGCAGTATTAAACTTTTATGATAGGCCAATCAGAGACCCGAATAGATCGTATTATATTATGGTTAATATAAGAATTCTGCGTAATTCTATCACGTTCGTTCAATTTACGTAGCTCCAATTTCAGATAGCGTACTGGGCTAGGCGGCATCTTAAAGCGCATGCAATGACGAGTAAGATGCACTACCAAACGTCTCGGATAGGGCTAACATAGACCCGATTAGGTCATCTTATATTATGGTTAATATAAGAATCCAGCGAAATTTCATCACATTTGTGCAATTTACGTCGCCCCTATTTCAGATAGCGTATTGGGCTAGGTGGCATCTTAAAGCGCATGAAATGTGGAGTAAAATGCATTATTAAACTTCTAGGGTAGGGCTAACAGAGACCCGATTAGATCATTTTATATTATTGTTAATATAAGAATTCAACGTAGTTTTATCACATTTGTTCAATTTATATCGCTCCTATTTTAGATAGCGTTTTGGGCTTGGCGGCACCTTAAAGCGCACGAAATGACGAGTAAAATGCACTCTTAAACTTCTATGATAGGGCAATCCGAGAACCAAATAGATCGTATTATATTATGGTTAATATAAGAATGCTGCGTAATTCTATCACGTTTGTTCAATTTACGTAGCTCCAATTTCAGATAGCGTATTGGGCTGGGCGGCATGGCAAGCGCGTAAGCCATCTGCCCGAGGATGAGAGCGGGGGGCGAAAGCCCTTCGAGCTCATTCCTCCGGTCGATGGTGGACGCACCGGGGCGGCCTGAGAAGGTCGCTCAAGTCGTACCCCCACCTCCACGTGGTGCTTGCTGGGCGGAGACTCTGATGTCGGTTTCGCATGGCCACCTGAAAAGGTGACGTGCCAAACTGTACCGGAGTCTCTGTACTAACGGGGGGCGGCGATTGTGTGAATGGGCCTCGGTCAGCCTGCGATGGATATTCCCGGCAGACTAACCACGGGGTGGAGTAGTTGCCCCCCAACCGGGGTCGGTCCGTGGAAGCTAGTAGTCGGTCGTGGCGGGAAAGATGCCGGTGCGTAAGTCCTACACGGAGGGCGCGGCTCCCTCGTGGCGGGCGGGGCATTAGTCCCCCCTCGTCGCGGTGGAGACGCGTCCTTCGTGGCCGAAAGGCTGTGAGGCGAAGACGGCCTGACCCGTCGCGACTGGCGAAGACGGAAGCGGATCGGCTGACTGGAGTCCCTGCAGGGGTTGAAGTCGCAGCGTCTGGGCGGGGGAATGGAGGATTACCTGGTCAGTATTTCCTCATAACCCTGTCGGGGGGGATCGTACCCCGGCGCGTCTAGCCCGAGGTTTGAGTCAGGCATCCGGACGGACCGGGTGTCGCTCATTCGATAGGGGTGACGTTAAACCTTTAGCATCATTTTGGAGCGGGCCTATCCCGTAACTTTTTCATAGAGTCATGGTGCCGATAGGATTGACCACCTGACAAACCGCTTCTCGGCTTCGGCACCCATAACTAGGATCAATACTAAGCGTGGATAGATCCCCTACCGCGGTAGGGGTGGCATGATGCCCGAAGCGCGTATTCTTATAACATACCTGCCACAATGTCGAAATTAAACAACCAAATACTTGGGGAGGGGGGTAAAGACGGCGAGGAGGACCGGCTATCGGGCTCCTACGAGTCGATAGCGGGAGAAGAGGAGGCCACAACGGAGACAGAGGGCCCAGTTGGCGTGCAGGCCGTAGATTTGCCATCGGCCGCCGACGCGGTGCACGCAGTCTTCGCACCGCCACCGAGGAGATCTGCGCGCCTCTCGGCGCCGGGCAGCCGGGTTGTGTCCCCGGCACCGGGCAGCAGGGTCGCGTCACCGGCCCCGTCAATGCGCTCTATGCGCTCCGTACGCTCGACCACGAGCGCGATTGACGATACGGGAGATGGAGCCTCCCAATCGTCGAAGTGGAGTGATGCGGAGTCCGACGTTTCGGCCACTCCGACCGTCGCCGCGAACCGCGGTAAGCGGAAGCGGAAGAGGGCTCCGCAGCCGGCCTCCGACGAGGGGGATGGAGGGGCGAAGACCTCTAAGAGGCAGCCGGCTGAGGACTCTGCCGCCGAGATGGACGAGCTGGAGGAATTACATGAAATAATTCCTCCAGAATGTTTCCAGCAGGGGGTCCTCGTGGAGGGACGCATTGCGGCCCACATGAGGACGCTGACGACCCCCGATCTGGAGACAAAGGCGACGGACATGATGAACCTGGTCCGGCGCGTGGCGGCCAGAGGCAAGGTCCTCAAGGCCTCGCTGATCAAGGTCCTTAAGGCCGCCTCACAGGCATCCATCTCGGCCGTGGCGGAGATAACGAAGAGAGCACCGGACGTGGAGCTGGAGATTGCGAATACCCAGCTTAAAGCCAGGGTCACCAGCCTCACGTCCGAGGTTGACAGCCTCAGGGGGGAGATGGCGGAGCTGAAAGTGAGGCTCAACGCCATGGCCACCCCCCCTACAACTTCGGGCTCGGGAGCTCCACAAAGGCGAGTGGAGACCCCGACACAGGCTGGAGCGGGTAGAGGAAGAGGTGGAGTGGCCGGGTCGCGCGCCAGCGCCGCAGCGCGTCCACCTCCGCCGTCAGCGACCACGCAGAGCGCGCCGAGGGCGGCCACCGACTGTAGACGTCCCGATGACGTTTTAATGGAACGCATCGGGGCGTTGGTGGAGGCCAAGCTGGCCGCGTTCCGGAGGGAGGTACTGCCTGCCCGCTCCGGCGGGCCTCCGCCTCGGGCGGGCGCCCCGGCAGTGCCCAGCGCCCCAGCGGCAGGGCCAGTCACACGGGCGAGGGGGAAAGTTGTAGCCGCGACACCCCAGGCGCAACAAGCGGTCAGCCAGGCGAGGCCCTCTGTGGCAACGCCGGCCAGACCCACGCCGCCTCCCGCGGTAAGGGAGGAGACGTGGGCCCAGGTAGTCAGCGGGAGGGCCAAGAAGGCGGCCAAAAAGCCCGCAACGACCGCTGCCCAGCAGACCGCTAGAGCGCCGGCGGCCCCACGGCGGGTTCAGCCGGTGAAGACGGCAAAGGCGGTACTGGGGCGCCCGCCGAGGACGGCCGCAGTGACGCTGACCCTGCCGGAGGGCGCAAAGAAAACATATGCCGAGGTCATGGCGGCTGCAAAACAAAAGGTGCAGCTGCCGGACCTCGGCATAGAGGCCATCAGGCCGAAGAGGGCAGTCACTGGGGGCCTAATACTAGAGGTCCCCGGAAAAGAAAGCCGCGAGAAGGCCCAGGCGCTGGCGGGCCAACTCTCGGCGATATTCGCCGGAACGGAGGTCCGAGTCGCCCTGCCCACAAAACGGGCAGATATGCGCATAAGGGGGCTAGACGACTCGGTCACTCCGGGGGACGTGGTAGTCGCGGTGGCGGCGGCGGGGGGCTGCGGGGTCGGCGAGGTGAGGACTGGACTGATCCGGTCCTCCCCCTCCGGCCTCGGAACCATTTGGGTTCAATGCCCCCTAACCGCCGTCCGAAAAATCACGGCGTCCGGGAGGGTAAGAGTGGGCTGGTCCTCGGCCCGTGTAGAGGCCCTGGAGGCCCGCCCACTGCAGTGCTACCGCTGCCTGGAAGTAGGGCACGTCAGGCAGCGGTGCACGAGCGCCGTGGACAGGAGCAATAGATGCTATGTCTGCGGCGACTCGGCGCACCATGCGAGCCAGTGTTCGGCCGCTCCCAAGTGTCCGTTATGTACGGACCTGGGGAGACCGGCCGAGCACAGGCTTGGCGGCAAAGGGTGCGCACCACCCTCCCGGAAAGGCCGGAAGGGCAAGGGGACAAAACTACCCCCTGCTTCGAGGACGGAAGGTGGGCCGGCGACTGCACCAGCCCAACGAGAGGGAGGCCGGGAGGAGGCCATGACGACGGCATAAAATTCACGTCGTCACGCCTCCTCCAGACGAACCTCAACCACTGCGCCGGGGCGCAGGACTTGCTAGCCCAGACCCTGGCGGAGTGGGAGGTGGGGTTGGCGATCGTCGCGGAACCGTACGTCGTCCCAGATCATCCTGGTTGGATGGGTGACGAGTGCGGAACCGTGGCGATCGCGTGGGGGGGGAGGCCCGGATCCCCGCCGTTCTCGTTACTAGAGAGCGGTAGGGGATTCGTGGCAGTTCGGTGGGGGGACCTGGCGGTGGTGGGGTGCTACATCTCGCCCAACTGCGGTCTCGACGCCTTCGAGGAGTACCTGGACGAGGTCGGGAGATGCATCTCCCGATGCTTGCCTCGTCCGGTGCTTGTCCTGGGGGACTTCAACGCTAAGTCTACGGCGTGGGGGAGCCCCAGGACGAACGCGAGGGGCGAGACCGTGGCGGAGTGGGCCGCGGGGTACGGTCTCTGGTTACTGAACCAGGGCACCGTGAACACGTGCGTGCGGCGGCAGGGGGGGTCCATAGTGGACCTCACCTGGGCCACGGCAACCGCCGCGCGCCGTGTTTCCGGCTGGAGGGTGGCGGAGGAGGTGGAGACGTTGTCAGACCACCTCCACATCCTCATGGATGTATCCGCCGCCCCTCCCGGGGTCGGACCCCGCAGGCGAGATGGCAGCCCGCCACCGCGATGGGCGCTTCGGCGCCTGGACCGGGACGCCCTGTTGGCCGCCGTCCTCGCTATCTCCTGGCCGGAAGCGCCAGCGTGGAGAGGCGTCGCGGAGGAGGCGGACTGGATCCGGGGCGCGATGACGTCGGCGTGCGACGTCGCTATGCCCCGAGCCAGTACCGCGCCTCAGCGGGCAGTGTATTGGTGGTCGCGCGAGATTGCCGGGCTGCGTGCAGCCTGCATCCGCGCGCGCCGCCTCTGCACTCGCTACCGCCGCAGGAGGCAACGCGACGCGGCGAGGATGGCGGAGCTGCAGGACGGTTACCGCGAAGCGCGCGGTGTCCTGCGGCTCGCCATCAGGACGGCCAAATCCCGAGCGTGGGGAGAGCTCCTCGCCACTCTGGACCGTGACCCATGGGGGCGCCCATATCACGTGGTACTGGGCAAACTCAGACCACGGGCTCCCCCGGTCACGGAGAGCATGGACCCCCAGCTGCTGAGGGTAGTCGTCGACACCCTCTTCCCCGTTACTAGGGAGGTGCGACGGCTCCCGGATGCACCGGCGGACCCTATCATCTGGTCCTCCGAGCTGGGGGTAACACGCGAGGAGCTAGCCTGGGCCGTTCGGAGGCTCGGTGCGAAGAAGACTACCGCACCGGGCCCGGACGGTATCCCGGGCCGAGCTTGGGTGTTGGCCGCGGACGTCCTGGCCGACAGGCTCCGGCGGCTATTTGACGGCTGCCTGGAGTCTGGCCAGGTCCCCCCGGGGTGGAAACGGGGGAGGTTAATCCTCCTCCGTAAGGCGGGCCGGCCGGCGGATGCGCCTTCCTCCTACCGGCCGATCTGTCTGCTCGACGAGGTGGCGAAGCTATTTGAGCGAATAGTCTCTCGCCGCCTCGCCGAGCATCTCGCGAGGGTGGGCCCGAATCTGGCCGACTGCCAATACGGCTTCCGGCAGGGGCGCTCGACAATCGATGCGATTCGTCGAGTCAGGTCCCTCTCGGACGAGGCCGTGTCTCGGGGCGGGGTGGCGTTGGCGGTGAGCTTGGACATCGTCAACGCCTTTAACTCCCTGCCCTGGGACAGGATAGGTGAGGCGCTCGAGTATCATCGAGTGCCTCCCTACCTGAGGCGAATCGTGCGGGCCTACCTGAGCGACCGGTGGGTGGAGTGGCCGGCCCAGTATGGGGCCACGGCCCAGAGAAGGGTGTATTGCGGGGTTCCGCAGGGATCGGTGTTGGGGCCGATCCTGTGGAACCTCGCGTACGACGCGGTCCTCCGGGTGCCTCTTCCCCATGGGGTCAGCATCACGTGTTACGCTGACGACACGTTGGTGCTGGCCGGGGAGGAGGACTGGGGGAGGACCGCACGACTCGCGGAGTCCGGGGTGGCCCGCGTGGTGGCGCGGATACAGCGGCTGGGACTGAGAGTGGCCCCGCACAAAACCGAGGCCATCTGGTTCCATGGTGGTCCTCGACGTGTGAGGCCGCCCCAGCCGCTGATCCGAGTCGGAGGTGCCTGTGTCAGGGTGGGGGCCGAGATGAAATACCTCGGCCTCACCCTGGACAGGGCCTGGGCCTTCACCGCCCACTTCGACCGCCTGGTCCCCCGGGTTGAGATCGCAGCCGCGGCATTGGGCCGTCTGCTTCCCAACCTGAGGGGACCGGAGGAGAGGGTTCGCCACCTGTACGCCGGGGTGGTGCGCATGATGGCCCTGTACGGGGCCCCGGTTTGGTCCGACGATCTGATGGCCAGCACGCGCAGCAGAATGCTGCTGCGGCGAGTGCATCGCAAGCTGGCCATCAGGATCGTCAGGGGCTACCGCACCATCTCGTGCGCGGCAGCAAGTGCGCTGGCGGGGCTGCTCCCATTTGAGGTGTCCGCGGTGGAGAATGCGGAGACATATAAACGTCTCCGCGAACTCCGCGGCCTCGGTGGGGCGCCCCTGAACCCTCAGGCGGTCGAGGCGGTGAAGGCGGAGGCGAGACGGCTCTCGTTAAACGAGTGGCAGAGCTGGCTCAGGGAGCCAACGAATGCCACTCGGAGAGCCGTCCAGGCCGTGCTGCCTGTCCTGGATCAATGGACAGGCAGCAGGCCGGGAAGGCTGACCTACCGCGTGACGCAGGTGTTCACCGGGCATGGCTGCTTCGGTGAGTTCCTGTGTCGAATCGGTAGGGAGGCCACCCCGCAGTGTCATCACTGCGGGGCGGATGAGGACACGGCGCAACACACCCTAGAGGTGTGCTCGGCATGGGTCGAGGAGCGCCGTGTCTTCGCAAACGAAGTCGGGACGGACTTGTCGCTGCCGGCCATCGCGAGTAAGATGGTCGGCAGCAGTAGCGCCTGGAGCGCAATGGCCTCCTTCTGCGAGCGCGTGATGCTACAGAAGGAGGCCGCGGAGCGGGATAGGGAACGGACTTCCCATCCCGCCCGCCGGGGCAGAGGGAGCGGCAGGCGGGGCAGAGCGTGGTCCCGCCGCCGGCCTCCCAGCGTGTAGGGCAGAAGGCGGCGCTTGGGGAGGGGCGTGGGTTTATTCCCTCCCCCGAACGAAGCCGGACGGTCGGCTACGGCCGACGCTAGAGCGATCGTGGCGCGGAATATTGTGTTCCTCGCCACGATCGCACGGGATCGCAGGCGGAACAGGGTAGGGGGCCCGTCCGCCGAAGTCAGCGATCCCGAGGAGGAGGCGGCGTTGCTGGGTGACCGATGCAACGTCGCCTGGAGGTATGAAGGGGGTCCGTTTGACCCCCGAGGATGGGGCGCTTTCGCGCCTCGGCGTTGGGAGGACTCCGAGTCGTGTCCTTATGGGGTTCCCGGAGCCCTCCCTTACACGCCAGAGGATAGGTCACCGTGGAGGTTTTAGCGGGTAAAAATCCCGCACTACCCAGGACCCCACCCCAGGGTCCGGGGTGCCTTTTGAAGGTTTCCTCCACGTAAAAAAAAAAAAAAAAAAAAAAAAAAAAAGGGCGAACAGAGACCCGATTAGATCATTTTACATCAAGGTTAATATAAGAATGCAGCGTAATTCTATCACATTTGTTCAACATACGTCGCTCCTATTTCCGATAGCGGACTGGGCTAGGCGGCATCTTAAAGCGCGTGGATGGGCTCCGAGTGAAATGCACTTCTAAACTTCTATGATAGGGCAATCAGAGTCCCGTTTAGATCATTTTATATTTTGTTTAATATAAGATTTCAGGGAATTTCTATCACATTTGTTCAATTTACGTCGCTCCTATTTCAGATAGCGTATTGGGCTAAGCGGCATCTCAAAGCGCATGAAATGACGAGAGAAATGCACTATTAAACTTCTTGGGTATGGCGAACAGAGACCCGATTAGATCATTTTACATTAAGGTTAATATAAGTATTCAGGGAAATTCTATCACATTTGTTCAATTTACGTCGCTCCTATTTCAGATAGCGTATTGGGCTAAGCGTCATCTCAAAGCCCACGAAATGGCGAGTAAAATGCACTGTTAAACTTCTAGGGAAGGGCAAACAGAGACCCGATTAGATCATTTTATATTATGGTTAATATATGAATGCAGCGAAATTCTGTCACATTTGTTCAATTTACGTCGCTCCTATTTCAGATAGCGTATTTGGCTAAGCGGCATCTCAAAGCGCATGAAATGTCGAGTAAAACGCACTATTAAACTTCTAGGGTAGGTCAAACAGAGACCCTATTTGATCATTTTATATTATGGTTAATTTAAGAATTCAGCAAAATTCTGTCACATTTGTACAATTTACGTTGCTCCTAATTCAGATAGCGTACTGCGCTGGGCGGCATCTTAAAGCGCGTGGAATGGCGAGTAAAATGCACTATTATACTTCTATGATAGGGCAATCAGAGACCCGATTAGATCATTTTATAATTTGGTTATTACAAGAATTCAGCGAAATTCGATCACATTTGTTCAATTTACGTCGCTCCTATTTCAGACAGCGTATTGGGCTAAGCGGCATATCAAAGCGCAAGAAATGGCGAATAAAATGCACTATTAAACTTATAGGCTAGGCCGAACAGAGACCCGATTAGATCATTTTACATTATGGTTAATAAAAGAATTCAGCGAAATTCTATCACACTTGTTCAATTTACGTCTCTCCTATTTCAGATAGCGCAGTGTGCTAAGCGGCATCTCAATGCGCATGAAATGGCGAGTAAAATGCACTATTAAACTTCTAGGATAAGGCAAACAGAGACCCGATTAGATCATTTTACATCAAGGTTAATATAAGAATGCAGCGTAATTCTATCACATTTGTTCAACATACGTCGCTCCTATTTCCGATAGCGGACTGGGCTAGGCGGCATCTTAAAGCGCGTGGATGGGCTCCGAGTGAAATGCACTTCTAAACTTCTATGATAGGGCAATCAGAGTCCCGTTTAGATCATTTTATATTTTGTTTAATATAAGATTTCAGGGAATTTCTATCACATTTGTTCAATTTACGTCGCTCCTATTTCAGATAGCGTATTGGGCTAAGCGGCATCTCAAAGCGCATGAAATGACGAGAGAAATGCACTATTAAACTTCTTGGGTATGGCGAACAGAGACCCGATTAGATCATTTTACATTAAGGTTAATATAAGTATTCAGGGAAATTCTATCACATTTGTTCAATTTACGTCGCTCCTATTTCAGATAGCGTATTGGGCTAAGCGTCATCTCAAAGCCCACGAAATGGCGAGTAAAATGCACTGTTAAACTTCTAGGGAAGGGCAAACAGAGACCCGATTAGATCATTTTATATTATGGTTAATATATGAATGCAGCGAAATTCTGTCACATTTGTTCAATTTACGTCGCTCCTATTTCAGATAGCGTATTTGGCTAAGCGGCATCTCAAAGCGCATGAAATGTCGAGTAAAACGCACTATTAAACTTCTAGGGTAGGTCAAACAGAGACCCTATTTGATCATTTTATATTATGGTTAATTTAAGAATTCAGCAAAATTCTGTCACATTTGTACAATTTACGTTGCTCCTAATTCAGATAGCGTACTGCGCTGGGCGGCATCTTAAAGCGCGTGGAATGGCGAGTAAAATGCACTATTATACTTCTATGATAGGGCAATCAGAGACCCGATTAGATCATTTTATAATTTGGTTATTACAAGAATTCAGCGAAATTCGATCACATTTGTTCAATTTACGTCGCTCCTATTTCAGACAGCGTATTGGGCTAAGCGGCATATCAAAGCGCAAGAAATGGCGAATAAAATGCACTATTAAACTTATAGGCTAGGCCGAACAGAGACCCGATTAGATCATTTTACATTATGGTTAATAAAAGAATTCAGCGAAATTCTATCACACTTGTTCAATTTACGTCTCTCCTATTTCAGATAGCGCAGTGTGCTAAGCGGCATCTCAATGCGCATGAAATGGCGAGTAAAATGCACTATTAAACTTCTAGGATAAGGCAAACAGAGACCCGATTAGATCATTTTATATTACGGTTAATATAAGAATTCAGCGTAATTCTATCACATTTGTTCAACATACGTCGCTCCTATTTCCGATAGCGGACTGGGCTAGGCGGCATCTTAAAGCGCGTGGATGGGCTCCGAGTGAAATGCACTTCTAAACTTCTATGATAGGGCAATCAGAGTCCCGTTTAGATCATTTTATATTTTGTTTAATATAAGATTTCAGGGAATTTCTATCACATTTGTTCAATTTACGTCGCTCCTATTTCAGATAGCGTACTGGGCTAAGCGGCATCTCAAAGCGCATGAAATGACGAGAGAAATGCACTATTAAACTTCTTGGGTAGGGCGAACAGAGACCCGATTAGATCATTTTACATTAAGGTTAATATAAGTATTCAGGGAAATTCTATCACATTTGTTCAATTTACGTCGCTCCTATTTCAGATAGCGTATTGGGCTAAGCGTCATCTCAAAGCCCACGAAATGGCGAGTAAAATGCACTGTTAAACTTCTAGGGTAGGGCAAACAGAGACCCGATTAGATCATTTTATATTATGGTTAATATATGAATGCAGCGAAATTCTGTCACATTTGTTCAATTTACGTCGCTCCTATTTCAGATAGCGTATTTGGCTAAGCGGCATCTCAAAGCGCATGAAATGTCGAGTAAAACGCACTATTAAACTTCTAGGGTAGGTCAAACAGAGACCCTATTTGATCATTTTATATTATGGTTAATTTAAGAATTCAGCAAAATTCTGTCACATTTGTACAATTTACGTTGCTCCTAATTCAGATAGCGTACTGCGCTGGGCGGCATCTTAAAGCGCGTGGAATGGCGAGTAAAATGCACTATTATACTTCTATGATAGGGCAATCAGAGACCCGATTAGATCATTTTATAATTTGGTTATTACAAGAATTCAGCGAAATTCGATCACATTTGTTCAATTTACGTCGCTCCTATTTCAGACAGCGTATTGGGCTAAGCGGCATATCAAAGCGCAAGAAATGGCGAATAAAATGCACTATTAAACTTATAGGCTAGGCCGAACAGAGACCCGATTAGATCATTTTACATTATGGTTAATAAAAGAATTCAGCGAAATTCTATCACACTTGTTCAATTTACGTCGCTCCTATTTCAGATAGCGTATTGGGCTAAGCGTCATCTCAAAGCCCACGAAATGGCGAGTAAAATGCACTGTTAAACTTCTAGGGAAGGGCAAACAGAGACCCGATTAGATCATTTTATATTATGGTTAATATATGAATGCAGCGAAATTCTGTCACATTTGTTCAATTTACGTCGCTCCTATTTCAGATAGCGTATTTGGCTAAGCGGCATCTCAAAGCGCATGAAATGTCGAGTAAAACGCACTATTAAACTTCTAGGGTAGGTCAAACAGAGACCCTATTTGATCATTTTATATTATGGTTAATTTAAGAATTCAGCAAAATTCTGTCACATTTGTACAATTTACGTTGCTCCTAATTCAGATAGCGTACTGCGCTGGGCGGCATCTTAAAGCGCGTGGAATGGCGAGTAAAATGCACTATTATACTTCTATGATAGGGCAATCAGAGACCCGATTAGATCATTTTATAATTTGGTTATTACAAGAATTCAGCGAAATTCGATCACATTTGTTCAATTTACGTCGCTCCTATTTCAGACAGCGTATTGGGCTAAGCGGCATATCAAAGCGCAAGAAATGTCGAGTAAAACGCACTATTAAACTTATAGGCTAGGCCGAACAGAGACCCGATTAGATCATTTTACATTATGGTTAATAAAAGAATTCAGCGAAATTCTATCACACTTGTTCAATTTACGTCTCTCCTATTTCAGATAGCGCAGTGTGCTAAGCGGCATCTCAATGCGCATGAAATGGCGAGTAAAATGCACTATTAAACTTCTAGGATAAGGCAAACAGAGACCCGATTAGATCATTTTATATTACGGTTAATATAAGAATTCAGCGTAATTCTATCACATTTGTTCAACATACGTCGCTCCTATTTCCGATAGCGGACTGGGCTAGGCGGCATCTTAAAGCGCGTGGATGGGCTCCGAGTGAAATGCACTTCTAAACTTCTATGATAGGGCAATCAGAGTCCCGTTTAGATCATTTTATATTTTGTTTAATATAAGATTTCAGGGAATTTCTATCACATTTGTTCAATTTACGTCGCTCCTATTTCAGATAGCGTACTGGGCTAAGCGGCATCTCAAAGCGCATGAAATGACGAGAGAAATGCACTATTAAACTTCTTGGGTAGGGCGAACAGAGACCCGATTAGATCATTTTACATTAAGGTTAATATAAGTATTCAGGGAAATTCTATCACATTTGTTCAATTTACGTCGCTCCTATTTCAGATAGCGTATTGGGCTAAGCGTCATCTCAAAGCCCACGAAATGGCGAGTAAAATGCACTGTTAAACTTCTAGGGTAGGGCAAACAGAGACCCGATTAGATCATTTTATATTATGGTTAATATATGAATGCAGCGAAATTCTGTCACATTTGTTCAATTTACGTCGCTCCTATTTCAGATAGCGTATTTGGCTAAGCGGCATCTCAAAGCGCATGAAATGTCGAGTAAAACGCACTATTAAACTTCTAGGGTAGGTCAAACAGAGACCCTATTTGATCATTTTATATTATGGTTAATTTAAGAATTCAGCAAAATTCTGTCACATTTGTACAATTTACGTTGCTCCTAATTCAGATAGCGTACTGCGCTGGGCGGCATCTTAAAGCGCGTGGAATGGCGAGTAAAATGCACTATTATACTTCTATGATAGGGCAATCAGAGACCCGATTAGATCATTTTATAATTTGGTTATTACAAGAATTCAGCGAAATTCGATCACATTTGTTCAATTTACGTCGCTCCTATTTCAGACAGCGTATTGGGCTAAGCGGCATATCAAAGCGCAAGAAATGGCGAATAAAATGCACTATTAAACTTATAGGCTAGGCCGAACAGAGACCCGATTAGATCATTTTACATTATGGTTAATAAAAGAATTCAGCGAAATTCTATCACACTTGTTCAATTTACGTCTCTCCTATTTCAGATAGCGCAGTGTGCTAAGCGGCATCTCAATGCGCATGAAATGGCGAGTAAAATGCACTATTAAACTTCTAGGATAAGGCAAACAGAGACCCGATTAGATCATTTTATATTACGGTTAATATAAGAATTCAGCGTAATTCTATCACATTTGTTCAATTTACGTCGCTGATATTTCAGATAGCGTATTGGGCTAAGCGGCATCTCAAAGCGCAAGAAATGGCGAGTAAAATGCACTATTAAACTTCTAGAGTAGGGCAACCAGAGAGCCGATTAGATCATTTTATATTTTGGTTAATATAATAATTCAGCGTAATTCTATCACATTCGTTCAACTTACGTCGCTCCTATTTCAGATGGCGTATTGGGCTAAGCGGCATCTCAAAACGCATGAAATGACGAGTGAAAGGCACTATTAAACTTCTAGGGTAGGGCGTACAGAGACCCTATTAGATCATTTTACATTAAGGTTAATATAAGAATTCAGGGAAATTCTGTCACATTTTTTCAGTTTACGTCGTTCCTATTTCAGCTAGCGTACTGGGCTAGGTGGCATCTTAAAGCGCGAGGAATAGCGAGTAAAATGCACTGTTAAACTTCTATGATGGGGCGATCAGAGACCCGATTAGATCATTTTATATTTTGGATATTATAAGAATTCAGCGAAATTCTATCACATTTGTTCAATTTACGTCGGTCCTATTTCAGATAGCTTATTGGGCTAAGCGGCATCACAAAGCGCATGAAATGACGAGTGAAATGCACTATTAAACTTCTAGGGTAGGGCGAACAAAGACCCGATTAGATCATTTTACATTAATGTGTATATAAGAATTCAGGGAAATTCTATCACATTTGTTCAATTTACGTCGCTCCTATTTCAGATAGCGTATTGGGCTAAGCGGCATCTCAAAGCGCATGAAATGACGAGAGAAATTGACTATTAAACTTCTTGGGTATGGCGAACAGAGACCCGATTAGATCATTTTACATTAAGGTTAATATAAGTATTCAGGGAAATTCTATCACATTTGGTCAATTTACGTCGCTCCTATTTCAGATAGCGTATTGGGCTAAGCGGCATCTCAAAGCCCATGAAATGGCGAGTAAAATGCACTGTTAAACTTCTAGGGTAGGGCAAACAGAGACCCGATTAGATCATTTCATATTATGGTTTATTTAAGAATTCAGAAAAATTCTATCACATTTGTTCAATTTACGTCGCTCCTATTTCAGATAGCGTACTGGGCTAGGCGGAATCTTAAAGCGCGTGGATTGGCGAGTAAAATGCACTATTAAACTTCTATGATAGGGCAATCAGAGACCCGATTAGATCATTTTATATTTTGGTTAATATAAGAATTCAGCGAAATTCTATCACAATTGTTCAATTTACGTCGCTCCTATTTCAGATAGCGTACTGGGCTAGGCGGCATCTTAAAGAGCAAGAAATGGCGAGTAAAATGCACTATTAAACTTCTAGGGTAGGGCAAGCAGAGACCCGATAAGATCATTTTATATTATGGTTAATTTAAGAATTCAGCGAAACTCTATCATATTTGTTCAATTTACGTCGTTCCAATTTCAGATAGCGTATTGGGCTAAGCGGCATCACAATGCGCATGAAATGGCGAGTAAAATGCACTATTAAACTTCTAGGATAAGGCAAACAGAGACCCGATTAGATCATTTTATATTACGGTTAATATAAGAATTCAGCGTAATTCTATCACATTTGTTCAATTTACGTCGCTGATATTTCAGATAGCGTATTGGGCTAAGCGGCATCTCAAAGCGCAAGAAATGGCGAGTAAAATGCACTATTAAACTTCTAGGGTAGGGCAACCAGAGACCCGATTAGATCATTTTATATTACGGTTAATATAATAATTCAGCGTAATTCTATCACATTTGTTCAACTTACGTCGCTCCTATTTCAGATACCATATTGGGCTAAGCGGCATCTCAAACCGCATGAAATGACGAGTGAAATGCACTATTAAACTTCTAGGGTAGGGCGAACAGAGACCCGATTAGATCATTTTATATTATGGTTAAGTTAAGAATTCAGCGAAAATCTATCACATTTGTATAATTTACGTCGCTCCTATTTCAGATAGCGTACTGGGCTAAGCGGCTTCTCAAAGCGCATGAAATGGCGAGTAAAATGCGCTATTAAACTTCTAGGATAAGGCAAACAGAGACCCGATAAGATCATTTTATATTACGGTTAATATAAGAATGCAGCGTAATTCTATCACATTTGTTCAACTTACGTCGCTCCTATTTCAGATAACGTAGGGGGCTAGGCGGCATCTCAAAGCGCATGAAATGGCGAGTGAAATGCACTATTAGACTTCTATGGAAGGGCGAACAGAGACCCGATTAGATCATTTAACATTAAGGTTAATATAAGAATTCACGGAAATTCTATCACATTTGTTCAATTTACGTCGCTCCTATTTCAGATAGCGTATTGGGATTCGCGGCATCTCAAAGCGCATGAAATGGCGAATACAATGCACTATTGAACTTCTAGGCTAGGGCGAACAGAGACCCGATTAGATCATTTTACATTATGGCTAATAAAAGAATTCAGCGAAATTCTATCACATTTGCTCAACTTACGCCGCTCCTATTTCAGATAGCGTATTGGGCTAAGCGGCATCTCAAAGCGCATGAAATGGCGAGTAAAATGCACTATTAAACTTCTAGGGTAGGGCAAACAGAGACCCGATTAGATCATTTTATATTATGGTTAATTTAAGAATTCAGCGAAATTCTATCACATTTGTTCAATTTACGTCGCTCCTATTTCAGATGGCGTATCGGGCTATGCGGCATCTCGAAGCGCATGAAATGGCGAGTAAAATGCACTATTAAACTTCTAGGGTAGGGCAAACTGATACCCGATTAAATCATTTTATATTATGGTTAATTTAAGATGTCAGCAAAATTTTATCACATTTGTTCAATTTACGTCGCTCCTATTTCAGATAGCGTACTGGGCTAGGCGGCATCTTAAAGCGCGTGGAATGGCGAGTAGAATGCACTACTAAACTTCTATGATAGGGCAATCAGAGACCCGATTAGATCATTTTATATTTTGTTTAATATAAGATTTCAGGGAAATTCTATCACATTTGTTTAATTTACGTCGCTCCTATTTCAGATAGCGTATTGGGCTATGCGGCATCTCAAAGCGCATGAAATGGCGAGTAAAATGCACTGTTAAACTTCTAGAGTAGAGCAAACAGAGACCCGATTAGATCATTTTATATTACGGTTAATATAAGAATGCAGCGTAATTCTATCACATTTGTTCAAGTTACGTCGCTCCTAATTCTGATAGCGTACTGGGCTAGGCGGCATCTTAAAGCGCGTGGAATGGCGAGTAAAATGCACTACTATTCTTCTATGATAGGGCAATCAGAGACCCGATTAGATCATTTTATATTTTGTTTAATATAAGATTTCAGGGAAATTCTATCACATTTGTTTAATTTACGTCGCTCCTATTTCAGATAGCGTATTGGGCGAAGCGGCATCTCAAAGCGCATGAAATGGCGACTAAAATGCGCTATTAAACTTCTAGGGTAGGGCAATCAGTGACCCGATTATATCACTTTATATTATAGTTAATTAAAGAATTCAGCGAAATTCTATCACATTTGTTCAATTTACATCGCTCCTATTTCAGATAGCGTATTGGGCTAAGCGGAATCTCAAAGCGCATGAAATGACGAGTAAAATGCACTATTAAACTTCTAGGGTAGGGCAAACAGAGACCCGATTAGATCATTTTATATTTTGTTCAATATAAGATTTCAGGGACATTCTATCACATTTGTTCAATTTACGTCGCTCCTATTTCAGATAGCGTATTGGGCTTCGCGGCATCTCAAAGCGCATGCAATGGCGAATACAATGCACTATTGAACTTCTAGGCTAGGGCGAACAGAGACCCGATTAGATCATTTTACATAATGGTTAATAAAAGAATTCAGCGAAATTCTATCACATTTGTTCAACTTACGTCGCTCCTATTTCAGATAGCGTATTGGGCTAAGCGGCATCTCAAAGCGCATGAAATGGCGCGTAAAATGCACTGTTAAACTTCTAGGGTAGGGCAAACAGAGGCCCGATTAGATTATTTTATATTATGGTTAATTTAAGAATTCAGCGAAATTCTATCACATTCGTTCAATTTACGTCGCCCCTATTTCAGATAGCGTATTGGGCAAAGCGGCATCTTAAAGCGCGTGGAATGGCGAGTAAAATGCACTATTAAACTTCTAGGGTAGGGCAAACAGAGACCCGATTAGATCATTTTACATTATGGTTATAAAAGAATTCAGCGAATTTCTATCATGTTTGTTCAACTTACGTCGCTCCTATTTCAGATAACGTATTGGGCTAACCGGCATCTCGAAGGGCATGAAATGGCGAGTAAAATACACTATTAAACTTCTAGGGTAGGGCAAACAGAGACCCGATTAGATCATCTAATATTATGGTTAATTTAAGAATTCAGCAAAATTCTATCACATTTGTTCAATTTACGTCGCTCCTATTTCAGGTAGCGTACTGGGCTAGGCGGCAACTTAAAGCGCGTGGAATGGCGAGTAAAATGCACTATTAAACTTCTATGATAGGGCAATCAGTGACCCGATTAGATCATTTTATATTATAGTTAATTTAAGAATTCAGCGAAGTTCTATCACATTTGTTCAATTTAGGTCGCTCCTATTTCAGATAGCGTATTCGGCTAAGCGGCATCTCAAAGCGCACGAAATGGCGAATAAAATGCACTATTAAACTTCTCGGCTAGGGCGAACAGAGACCCGATTAGATCATTTTACATGTTGGTTAATAAAAGAATTCAGAGAAATTCTATCACATTTGTTCAATTTACGTCGCTCCTATTTCTGATACCATATTGGGCTAAGCGGCATCTCAAACCGCATGAAATGACGAGTGAAATGCACTATTAAACTTCTAGGGTAGGGCGAACAGAGACCCGATTAGATCATTTTATATTATGGTTAAGTTAAGAATTCAGCGAAAATCTATCAGATTTGTATAATTTACGTCGCTCCTATTTCAGATAGCGTACTGGGCTAAGCGGCTTCTCAAAGCGCATGAAATGGCGAGTAAAATGCGCAATTAAACTTCTAGGATAAGGCAAACAGAGACCCGATAAGATCATTTTATATTACGGTTAATATAAGAATGCAGCGTAATTCTATCACATTTGTTCAACTTACGTCGCTCCTATTTCGGTTAACGTAGGGGGCTAGGCGGCATCTCAAAGCGCATGAAATGGCGAGTGAAATGCACTATTAGACTTCTATGGAAGGGCGAACAGAGACCCGATTAGATCATTTAACATTAAGGTTAATATAAGAATTCACGGAAATTCTATCACATTTGTTCAATTTACGTCGCTCCTATTTCAGATAGCGTATTGGGATTCGCGGCATCTCAAAGCGCATGAAATGGCGAATACAATGCACTATTGAACTTCTAGGCTAGGGCGAACAGAGACCCGATTAGATCATTTTACATTATGGTTAATAAAAGAATTCAGCGAAATTCTATCACATTTGTTCAACTTACGCCGCTCCTATTTCAGATAGCGTATTGGGCTAAGCGGCATCTCAAAGCGCATGAAATGGCGAGTAAAATGCACTATTAAACTTCTAGGGTAGGGCAAACAGAGACCCGATTAGATCATTTTATATTATGGTTAATTTAAGAATTCAGCGAAATTCTATCACATTTGTTCAATTTACGTCGCTCCTATTTCAGATGGCGTATCGGGCTATGCGGCATCTCGAAGCGCATGAAATGGCGAGTATAATGCGCTATTAAACTTCTAGGATAAGGCAAACAGAGACCCGATTAGATCATTTTATGTTACGGTTAATATAAGAATTCGGCGTAATTCTATCACATTTGTTCAACTTACGTCGCTCCTATTTCAGATAGCGTACTGGGCTAGGCGGCATCTTAAAGCGTGTGGAATGGCGACTAAAATGCACTATTAAACTTCTAGGCTAGGGCGAACAGAGACCCGATTAGATCATTTTACATTTTGGTTAATAAAAGAATTCAGCGAGATTCTATCACATTTGTTGAATTTACGTCGCTCCTATTTCAGATACCATATTGGGCTAAGCGGCATCTCAAAGCGCATGAAATGACGAGTGAAATGCGCTATTAAACTTCTAGGATAAGGCAAACAGAGACCCGATTAGATCATTTTACATTAAGGTTAATGTAAGAATTCAGGGAAATTCTATCACATTTGTTAAATTTACGTCGCTCCTATTTCAGATAGCGTACTGGGCTAGGCGGCATCTTAAAGCGCGTGGAATGGCGAGTAAAATGCACTATTAAACTTCTAGGGTAGGGCAAACAGAGACCCGATTAGATCATTTTATATTATAGTTAATTTAAGAATTCAGCGAAATTCTATCACATTTGCTCAATTTACGTCGCTCCTATTTCAGGTAGCGTATTGGGCTAAGCGGCATCTCAAAGCGCATGAAATGGCGAGTAAAATGCACTATTAAACTTCTAAGGTAGGGCAAACAGAGACCCGATTAGATCATTTTATATTATGGTTAATTTAAGAATTCAGCAAAATTCTATCACATTTGTTCAATTTACGTCGCTCCTATTTCAGATAACGTATTGGGCTGAGCGGAATCTCAAAGCGCATTAAATGGCGAATAAAATGCACTATTAAACTTCTAGGGTAGGGCAAACAGAGACCCGATTAGATCATTTTACATTATGGTTAATAAAAGAATTCAGCAAAATTCTATCACATTTGTTCAATTTACGTCGCTCCTATTTCAGATAGCGTATTGGGCTAAGCGGAATCTCAAAGCGCATGAAATGGCGAGTAAAATGCACTATTAAACTTCTCGGGTAAAGCAAACAGAGACCCGATTAGATAATTTTATATTACGGTTAATATAAGAATACAGCGTAATTCTGTCACATTTGTTCAACCTACGTCGCTCCTATTTCAGATAGCGTATTGGGCGATGCGGCATCTCAAAGCGCATGAAATGACGAGTGAAGTGCACTATTAAACTTCTAGGGTAAGGGAAAGAGATACCCGATTAGATCATTTTACATTAAGGTTAATATAAGAATTCAGGGAAATTCTATCACATTTGTTCAACTTATGTCGCTCCTATTTCAGATAGCGTATTGGGCTAAGCGGCATCTCAAAGCGCATGAAATGGCGAGTAAAATGCACTATTAAACTTCTAGGGTAGGGCAAACAGAGACCCGATTAGATCATTTTATATTATGGTTAATTTAAGAATTCAGCAAAATTCTATCACATTTGTTCAATTCACATCGCTCCTATTTCAGATAGCGTATTGGGCTAAGCGGCATCTCAAAGCGCATGAAATGATGAGTAAAATGCACTATTAAATTTCTAGGGTAGGGCAAGCAGAGACCCGATTAGATCATTCTATATTATGGTTAATTTAAGAATTCAGCGAAATTCTATCACATTTGTCCAACCTACGTCGCTCCTATTTCAGATAGCGTATTGGGCTAAGCGGCATCTCAAAGCGCATGAAATGACGAGTGAAGTGCACTATTAAACTTCTAGGGTAGGGCGAACAGAGACCCGATTACATCATTTTACATAATGGTTAATAAAAGAATTCAGCGAAATTCTATCACATTTGTTCAATTTACGTCGCTCCTATTTCAGATAGCGTATTGGGCTAAGCGGCATCTCAAAGCGCATGAAATGTCGAGTAAAATGCGCTATTAAACTTCTAGGATAAGGCAAACAGCGACCCGATTAGATCATTTTATATTACGGTTAATATAAGAATTCAGCGAAATTCTATCACATTTGTTCAATTTACGTCGCTCCTATTTCAGATAGCGTATTGGGCTAAGCGGCATCTTAAAGCGCATGAAATGTCGAGTAAAATGCGCTATTAAACTTCTAGGATAAGGCAAACAGCGACCCGATTAGATCATTTTATGTTATGGTTAATTTAAGAATTCAGGGAAATTCTATCACATTTTTCAATTTACGTCGCTCCTACTTCAGATAGCGTATTGTGCTATGCGGCTTCTCAAATTGCATAAAATGGCGATTAAAATGCACTATTAAACTTCTAGGCTAGGGCAAACAAAGACCCGATTAGATCATTTTACATTATGGTTAATTTAAGAATTCAGCGAAATTCTATCACATTTGTTCAACTTACGTCGCTCCTATTTCAGATAGCGTATTGGGCTAAGCGGCATCTCAAAGCGCATGAAATTGTCGAATAAAATGCCCTATTAAACTTCTAGGTTAGAGCGAACAGACACCCGATTAGATCATTTTATATTACGGTTAATATAAGAATTCAGCGTAATTCTATCACATTTGTTCAACTTACGTCGCTCCTATTTGAGATAGCGTACGGGGCTAGGCGGCATCTTAGAGCGCGTGGACAGGCTAGTACAATGCACTACTAAACTTCTATGATAGGGCAATCAGAGACCCGATTAGATCATTTTATATTTTGCTCAATATAAGATTTCAGGGAAATTCTATCACATTTGTTCAATTTACGTCGCTCCTATTTCAGATGGCGTATCGGGCTATGCGGCATCTCGAAGCGCATGAAATGGCGAGTATAATGCACTATTAAACTTCTAGGATAAGGCAAACAGAGACCCGATTAGATCATTTTATGTTACGGTTAATATAAGAATTCGGCGTAATTCTATCACATTTGTTCAACTTACGTCGCTCCTATTTCAGATAGCGTACTGGGCTAGGCGGCATCTTAAAGCGTGTGGAATGGCGACTAAAATGCACTATTAAACTTCTAGGCTAGGGCGAACAGAGACCCGATTAGATCATTTTACATTTTGGTTAATAAAAGAATTCAGCGAGATTCTATCACATTTGTTCAATTTACGTCGCTCCTATTTCAGATACTATATTGGGCTAAGCGGCATCTCAAAGCGCATGAAATGACGAGTAAAACGCACTATTAAACTTCTAGGGTGAAGCAAACAGAGACCCGATTAGATCATTTTATATTACGGTTAATATAAGAATACCGCGTAATTCTATCACATTTGTTCAACCTACGTCGCTCCTATTTCAGATAGTGTATTGGGCTAAGCGACATCTCAAAGCGCATGAAATGACGAGTGAAGTGCACTATTAAACTTCTAGGGTAAGGGAAAGAGAGACCCGATTAGATCATTTTATATTACGGTTAATGTAAGAGTTAAGAGTAATTCTATCACATTTGTTCAATTTACGTCACTCCTATTTCAGATAGGCTACTGGGCTAGCCGGCATCTTAAAGCGCGTGGAATAGCGAGTGAAATGCACTATTAAACTTCTAGGGTAGGGCGAACAGAGACCCGATTAGATCATTTTACATTAAGGTTAATATAAGAATTCAGCGAAATTCTATCACATTTGTTCAATTTACGTCGCTCATATTTCAGATAGCGTATTGTGCTAAGCGGCATCTCAAAGCGCATGAAATGGCGAGTAAAATGCACTCCTAAACTTCTATGATAGGGCAATCAGAGACCCGATTAGATCATTTTATATTTTGTTTAATATAAGATTTCAGGGAAATTCTATCACATTTGTTCAGTTTACGTCACTCATATTTCAGATAGCGTATTGGGCTTAGCGGCATCTCAAAGCGCATGAAATGGCGAGTAAAATGCACTCCTAAACTTCTATGATAGGGCAATCAGAGACCCGATTAGATCATTTTATATTTTGTTTAATATAAGATTTCAGGGAAATTCTATCACATTTGTTCAATTTACGTCGCTCCTATTTCAGATAGCGTATAGGGCTAAGCAGCATTTCAAAGCGCATGAAATGGCGAGTAAAATGCACTATTAAAATTCTAGGATAAGCCAAACAGAGACCCGATTAGATCATTTTATATTTTGGTTAATATATGAATTCAGCGAAATTCTATCACATTTGTTCAACTTACGCCGCTCCTGCTTGAGATAGCGTACTGGACTAGGCGGCAACTTAAAGCGCGTGGAATGGCGAGTAAAATGCAGTACTAAACTTCTATGATAGGGCAATCGGAGACCCGGTTAGATCATTTTATATTTTGTTTAATATAAGATTTCAGGGAAATTCTATCACATTTGTTCAATTTACGTCGCTCCTATTTCAGATAGCGTATTGGGCTAAGCGGCATCTCAAAGCGCATGAAATGTCGAATAAAATGCACTATTAAACTTCTAGGCTAGGGCAAACAGAGACCCGATTAGATCATTTTACATTAAGGTTATTATAAGAATTCAGGGAAATTCTATCACATTTGTTCAATTTACGTCGCTCCTATTTCAGATAGCGTATTGGGCTAAGCGGCATCTCAAAGCGCATGAAATGGCGAGTAAAATGCACCATTAAACTTCTAGGGTAAGGCAAACAGGGACCCGATTACATCATTTTATATTACGGTTAATATAAGATTTCAGGGAAATTCTATCACATTTGTTCAATTTACGTCGCTCCTATGTCAGATAGCGTACTGGGCTAGGCGGCATCTTAAAGCGCGTGGAATGGTGAATAAAGTCCACTATTAAACTTCTAGGCTAGGGCGAACAGAGACCCGATTAGATCATTTTACATTATGGTTAATAAAAGAATTCAGCGAAATACTATCACATTCGTTCAATTTACGTCGCTCCTATTTCAGATAGCGTATTGGGCAAAGCGGCATCTCAAAGCGCATGAAATGGCGAGTAAAATGCACTGTTAAACTTCTAGAGTAGAGCAAACAGAGACCCGATTAGATCATTTTATATTACGGTTAATATAAGAATGCAGCGTAATTCTATCACATTTGTTCAAGTTACGTCGCTCCTAATTCTGATAGCGTACTGGGCTAGGCGGCATCTTAAAGCGCGTGGAATGGCGAGTAAAATGCACTACTATTCTTCTATGATAGGGCAATCAGAGACCCGATTAGATCATTTTATATTTTGTTTAATATAAGATTTCAGGGAAATTCTATCACATTTGTTTAATTTACGTCGCTCCTATTTCAGATAGCGTATTGGGCGAAGCGGCATCTCAAAGCGCATGAAATGGCGACTAAAATGCGCTATTAAACTTCTAGGGTAGGGCAATCAGTGACCCGATTAGATTATTTTATATTATGGTTAATTTAAGAATTCAGCGAAATTCTATCACATTCGTTCAATTTACGTCGCCCCTATTTCAGATAGCGTATTGGGCAAAGCGGCATCTTAAAGCGCGTGGAATGGCGAGTAAAATGCACTATTAAACTTCTAGGGTAGGGCAAACAGAGACCCGATTAGATCATTTTACATTATGGTTATAAAAGAATTCAGCGAATTTCTATCACGTTTGTTCAACTTACGTCGCTCCTATTTCAGATAACGTATTGGGCTAACCGGCATCTCGAAGGGCATGAAATGGCGAGTAAAATACACTATTAAACTTCTAGGGTAGGGCAAACAGAGACCCGATTAGATCATCTAATATTATGGTTAATTTAAGAATTCAGCAAAATTCTATCACATTTGTTCAATTTACGTCGCTCCTATTTCAGATAGCGTACTGGGCTAGGCGGCAACTTAAAGCGCGTGGAATGGCGAGTAAAATGCACTATTAAACTTCTATGATAGGGCAATCAGTGACCCGATTAGATCATTTTATATTATAGTTAATTTAAGAATTCAGCGAAGTTCTATCACATTTGTTCAATTTAGGTCGCTCCTATTTCAGATAGCGTATTCGGCTAAGCGGCATCTCAAAGCGCATGAAATGGCGAGTAAAATGCGCAATTAAACTTCTAGGATAAGGCAAACAGAGACCCGATAAGATCATTTTATATTACGGTTAATATAAGAATGCAGCGTAATTCTATCACATTTGTTCAACTTACGTCGCTCCTATTTCGGTTAACGTAGGGGGCTAGGCGGCATCTCAAAGCGCATGAAATGGCGAGTGAAATGCACTATTAGACTTCTATGGAAGGGCGAACAGAGACCCGATTAGATCATTTAACATTAAGGTTAATATAAGAATTCACGGAAATTCTATCACATTTGTTCAATTTACGTCGCTCCTATTTCAGATAGCGTATTGGGATTCGCGGCATCTCAAAGCGCATGAAATGGCGAATACAATGCACTATTGAACTTCTAGGCTAGGGCGAACAGAGACCCGATTAGATCATTTTACATTATGGTTAATAAAAGAATTCAGCGAAATTCTATCACATTTGTTCAACTTACGCCGCTCCTATTTCAGATAGCGTATTGGGCTAAGCGGCATCTCAAAGCGCATGAAATGGCGAGTAAAATGCACTATTAAACTTCTAGGGTAGGGCAAACAGAGACCCGATTAGATCATTTTATATTATGGTTAATTTAAGAATTCAGCGAAATTCTATCACATTTGTTCAATTTACGTCGCTCCTATTTCAGATGGCGTATCGGGCTATGCGGCATCTCGAAGCGCATGAAATGGCGAGTATAATGCGCTATTAAACTTCTAGGATAAGGCAAACAGAGACCCGATTAGATCATTTTATGTTACGGTTAGTATAAGAATTCGGCGTAATTCTATCACATTTGTTCAACTTACGTCGCTCCTATTTCAGATAGCGTACTGGGCTAGGCGGCATCTTAAAGCGTGTGGAATGGCGACTAAAATGCACTATTAAACTTCTAGGCTAGGGCGAACAGAGACCCGATTAGATCATTTTACATTTTGGTTAATAAAAGAATTCAGCGAGATTCTATCACATTTGTTGAATTTACGTCGCTCCTATTTCAGATACCATATTGGGCTAAGCGGCATCTCAAAGCGCATGAAATGACGAGTGAAATGCGCTATTAAACTTCTAGGATAAGGCAAACAGAGACCCGATTAGATCATTTTACATTAAGGTTAATGTAAGAATTCAGGGAAATTCTATCACATTTGTTAAATTTACGTCGCTCCTATTTCAGATAGCGTACTGGGCTAGGCGGCATCTTAAAGCGCGTGGAATGGCGAGTAAAATGCACTATTAAACTTCTAGGGTAGGGCAAACAGAGACCCGATTAGATCATTTTATATTATAGTTAATTTAAGAATTCAGCGAAATTCTATCACATTTGCTCAATTTACGTCGCTCCTATTTCAGGTAGCGTATTGGGCTAAGCGGCATCTCAAAGCGCATGAAATGGCGAGTAAAATGCACTATTAAACTTCTAGGGTAGGGCAAACAGAGACCCGATTAGATCATTTTATATTATGGTTAATTTAAGAATTCAGCAAAATTCTATCACATTTGTTCAATTTACGTCGCTCCTATTTCAGATAACGTATTGGGCTAAGCGGAATCTCAAAGCGCATTAAATGGCGAATAAAATGCACTATTAAACTTCTAGGGTAGGGCAAACAGAGACCCGATTAGATCATTTTACATTATGGTTAATAAAAGAATTCAGCAAAATTCTATCACATTTGTTCAATTTACGTCGCTCCTATTTCAGATAGCGTATTGGGCTAAGCGGAATCTCAAAGCGCATGAAATGGCGAGTAAAATGCACTATTAAACTTCTCGGGTAAAGCAAACAGAGACCCGATTAGATAATTTTATATTACGGTTAATATAAGAATACAGCGTAATTCTGTCACATTTGTTCAACCTACGTCGCTCCTATTTCAGATAGCGTATTGGGCGATGCGGCATCTCAAAGCGCATGAAATGACGAGTGAAGTGCACTATTAAACTTCTAGGGTAAGGGAAAGAGATACCCGATTAGATCATTTTACATTAAGGTTAATATAAGAATTCAGGGAAATTCTATCACATTTGTTCAACTTATGTCGCTCCTATTTCAGATAGCGTATTGGGCTAAGCGGCATCTCAAAGCGCATGAAATGGCGAGTAAAATGCACTATTAAACTTCTAGGGTAGGGCAAACAGAGACCCGATTAGATCATTTTATATTATGGTTAATTTAAGAATTCAGCAAAATTCTATCACATTTGTTCAATTCACATCGCTCCTATTTCAGATAGCGTATTGGGCTAAGCGGCATCTCAAAGCGCATGAAATGATGAGTAAAATGCACTATTAAATTTCTAGGGTAGGGCAAGCAGAGACCCGATTAGATCATTCTATATTATGGTTAATTTAAGAATTCAGCGAAATTCTATCACATTTGTCCAACCTACGTCGCTCCTATTTCAGATAGCGTATTGGGCTAAGCGGCATCTCAAAGCGCATGAAATGACGAGTGAAGTGCACTATTAAACTTCTAGGGTAGGGCGAACAGAGACCCGATTACATCATTTTACATAATGGTTAATAAAAGAATTCAGCGAAATTCTATCACATTTGTTCAATTTACGTCGCTCCTATTTCAGATAGCGTATTGGGCTAAGCGGCATCTCAAAGCGCATGAAATGTCGAGTAAAATGCGCTATTAAACTTCTAGGATAAGGCAAACAGCGACCCGATTAGATCATTTTATATTACGGTTAATATAAGAATTCAGCGAAATTCTATCACATTTGTTCAATTTACGTCGCTCCTATTTCAGATAGCGTATTGGGCTAAGCGGCATCTCAAAGCGCATGAAATGTCGAGTAAAATGCGCTATTAAACTTCTAGGATAAGGCAAACAGCGACCCGATTAGATCATTTTATGTTATGGTTAATTTAAGAATTCAGGGAAATTCTATCACATTTTTCAATTTACGTCGCTCCTACTTCAGATAGCGTATTGTGCTATGCGGCTTCTCAAATTGCATAAAATGGCGATTAAAATGCACTATTAAACTTCTAGGCTAGGGCAAACAAAGACCCGATTAGATCATTTTACATTATGGTTAATTTAAGAATTCAGCGAAATTCTATCACATTTGTTCAACTTACGTCGCTCCTATTTCAGATAGCGTATTGGGCTAAGCGGCATCTCAAAGCGCATGAAATTGTCGAATAAAATGCCCTATTAAACTTCTAGGTTAGAGCGAACAGACACCCGATTAGATCATTTTATATTACGGTTAATATAAGAATTCAGCGTAATTCTATCACATTTGTTCAACTTACGTCGCTCCTATTTGAGATAGCGTACGGGGCTAGGCGGCATCTTAGAGCGCGTGGACAGGCTAGTACAATGCACTACTAAACTTCTATGATAGGGCAATCAGAGACCCGATTAGATCATTTTATATTTTGCTCAATATAAGATTTCAGGGAAATTCTATCACATTTGTTCAATTTACGTCGCTCCTATTTCAGATGGCGTATCGGGCTATGCGGCATCTCGAAGCGCATGAAATGGCGAGTATAATGCACTATTAAACTTCTAGGATAAGGCAAACAGAGACCCGATTAGATCATTTTATGTTACGGTTAATATAAGAATTCGGCGTAATTCTATCACATTTGTTCAACTTACGTCGCTCCTATTTCAGATAGCGTACTGGGCTAGGCGGCATCTTAAAGCGTGTGGAATGGCGACTAAAATGCACTATTAAACTTCTAGGCTAGGGCGAACAGAGACCCGATCAGATCATTTTACATTTTGGTTAATAAAAGAATTCAGCGAGATTCTATCACATTTGTTCAATTTACGTCGCTCCTATTTCAGATACTATATTGGGCTAAGCGGCATCTCAAAGCGCATGAAATGACGAGTAAAACGCACTATTAAACTTCTAGGGTGAAGCAAACAGAGACCCGATTAGATCATTTTATATTACGGTTAATATAAGAATACCGCGTAATTCTATCACATTTGTTCAACCTACGTCGCTCCTATTTCAGATAGTGTATTGGGCTAAGCGGCATCTCAAAGCGCATGAAATGACGAGTGAAGTGCACTATTAAACTTCTAGGGTAAGGGAAAGAGAGACCCGATTAGATCATTTTATATTACGGTTAATGTAAGAGTTAAGAGTAATTCTATCACATTTGTTCAATTTACGTCACTCCTATTTCAGATAGGCTACTGGGCTAGCCGGCATCTTAAAGCGCGTGGAATAGCGAGTGAAATGCACTATTAAACTTCTAGGGTAGGGCGAACAGAGACCCGATTAGATCATTTTACATTAAGGTTAATATAAGAATTCAGCGAAATTCTATCACATTTGTTCAATTTACGTCGCTCATATTTCAGATAGCGTATTGTGCTAAGCGGCATCTCAAAGCGCATGAAATGGCGAGTAAAATGCACTCCTAAACTTCTATGATAGGGCAATCAGAGACCCGATTAGATCATTTTATATTTTGTTTAATATAAGATTTCAGGGAAATTCTATCACATTTGTTCAGTTTACGTCACTCATATTTCAGATAGCGTATTGGGCTTAGCGGCATCTCAAAGCGCATGAAATGGCGAGTGAAATGCACCGTTAGACTTCTAGGGTAGGGCGAACAGAGACCCGATTAGATCATTTTACATTAAGGTTAATATAAGAATTCACGGAAATTCTATCACATTTGTTCAATTTACGTCGCTCCTATTTCAGATAGCGTATAGGGCTAAGCAGCATTTCAAAGCGCATGAAATGGCGAGTAAAATGCACTATTAAAATTCTAGGATAAGCCAAACAGAGACCCGATTAGATCATTTTATATTTTGGTTAATATATGAATTCAGCGAAATTCTATCACATTTGTTCAACTTACGCCGCTCCTGCTTGAGATAGCGTACTGGACTAGGCGGCAACTTAAAGCGCGTGGAATGGCGAGTAAAATGCAGTACTAAACTTCTATGATAGGGCAATCGGAGACCCGGTTAGATCATTTTATATTTTGTTTAATATAAGATTTCAGGGAAATTCTATCACATTTGTTCAATTTACGTCGCTCCTATTTCAGATAGCGTATTGGGCTAAGCGGCATCTCAAAGCGCATGAAATGTCGAATAAAATGCACTATTAAACTTCTAGGCTAGGGCAAACAGAGACCCGATTAGATCATTTTACATTAAGGTTATTATAAGAATTCAGGGCAATTCTATCACATTTGTTCAATTTACGTCGCTCCTATTTCAGATAGCGTATTGGGCTAAGCGGCATCTCAAAGCGCATGAAATGGCGAGTAAAATGCACCATTAAACTTCTAGGGTAAGGCAAACAGGGACCCGATTACATCATTTTATATTACGGTTAATATAAGATTTCAGGGAAATTCTATCACATTTGTTCAATTTACGTCGCTCCTATGTCAGATAGCGTACTGGGCTAGGCGGCATCTTAAAGCGCGTGGAATGGTGAATAAAGTCCACTATTAAACTTCTAGGCTAGGGCGAACAGAGACCCGATTAGATCATTTTACATTATGGTTAATAAAAGAATTCAGCGAAATACTATCACATTCGTTCAATTTACGTCGCTCCTATTTCAGACAGCGTATTGGGCTAAGCGGCATATCAAAGCGCAAGAAATGGCGAATAAAATGCACTATTAAACTTATAGGCTAGGCCGAACAGAGACCCGATTAGATCATTTTACATTATGGTTAATAAAAGAATTCAGCGAAATTCTATCACACTTGTTCAATTTACGTCTCTCCTATTTCAGATAGCGCAGTGTGCTAAGCGGCATCTCAAAGCGCGTGGAATGACGAGTGAAATGCACTATTAAACTTCTAGGGTACGGGAAAGAGAGTCCCGATTAGATCATTTTATATTACGGTTAGTATAAGAATTCAGCAAAATATTGTTACATTTGTTCAATTTACGTTGCTCCTATTTCAGATAGCGTAGTGGGCTTGGCGGCATCTTAAAGCGCGTGGAATGGCGAGTGAAATGCACTATTAAACTTCTATGATAGGGCAATCAGAGACCCGATTAGATCATTTTATGTTTTGGTTAATATATGAATTGAGCGAAATTCTATCACATTTGTTCAACATACGCCGCTCCTGCTTGAGATAGCGTACTGGACTAGGCGGCATCTTAAAGCGCGTGGAATGGCGAGTAAAATGCAGTACTAAACTTCTATGATAGGGCAATCGGAGACCCGATTAGATCATTTTATATTTTGTTTAATATAAGATTTCAGGGAAATTGTATCACATTTGTTCAATTTACGTCGCTCCTATTTCAGATAGCGTATTGGGCTAAGCGGCATCTCAAAGCGCATGAAATGGCGAGTAAAATGCACTATTAAACTTCTAGGGTAGGGCAAACAGAGACCCGATTAGATCATTGTATATTATGGTTAATTTAAGAATTCAACGAAATTCTATCACATTTGTTCAATTTACGTCGCTCCTATTTCAGATAGCGTATTGGGCTAAGCGGCATCACAAAGCGCATGAAATGGCGAGTAAAATGCACTATTAAACTTCTCGGCTAGGGCGAACAGAGAGCCGATTAGATCATTTTACATTATGGTTAATAAAAGAATTCAGCGAAATTCTATCACATTTGTTCAATTTACGTCGCTCCTATTTCAGATAGCGTATTGGGCTAAGCGGCATCTCAAAGCGCATGAAATTACGAGTGAAATGCACTATTAAACTTCTAGGGTAGGGCAAACAGAGACCCGAGTAGCTCATTTTATATTATGGTTAATTTAAGGATTCAGCAAAATTCTGTCACATTTGTTCAATTTACGTTGCTCCTATTTCAGATAGCGTACTGGGCTGGGCGGCATCTTAAAGCGCGTGGAATGACGAGTAAAATGCACTATTAAACTTCTAGGGTAAAGCAAACAGAGACCCGATTAGATCATTTTATATTACGGATAATATAAGAATTCAGCGTAATTCTATCACATTTGGTCAACTTACGCCGCTCCTGCTTGAGATAGCGTACTGGACTAGGCGGCAACTTAAAGCGCGTGGAATGGCGAGTAAAATGCAGTACTAAACTTCTATGATAGGGCAATCAGAGACCCGATTAGATCATTTTATATTTTGTTTAATATAAGATTTCAGGGAAATTCTATCACATATGTTTAATTTACGTCTCTCATATTTCAGATAGCGTATTGAGCTAAGCGGCATCTCAAAGCGCATGAAATGGCGAATAAAATGCACTATTAAACTTCTAGGCTAGGGCGAACAGAGACCCGAGCAGATCATTTTACATTATGGTTAATAACAGAATTCAGCGTAATTCTATCACATTTGTTCAACATACGTCGCTCCTATTTCAGATAGCGTACTGGGCTAGGCGGCATCTTAAAGCGCGTGGATGGGTGAGTAAAATGCACTTCTAAATTTCTATGATAGGGCAATCAGAGTCCCGTTTAGATCATTTTATATTTTGTTTAATGTAAGATTTCAGGGAAATTCTATCACATTTGTTCAATTTACGTCGCTCCTATTTCAGACAGCTTATTGGGCTAAGAGGCATCTGAAAGCGCATGAAATGACGAGTGAAATGCACTATTAAATTTCTAGGATAAGGCAAACAGAGACCCGATTACATCATTTTATATTACGGTTAATATAAGAATTCAGCGTAATTCTATCACATTTGTTCAATTTACGTCGCTGATATTTCAGATAGCGTACTGGGCTAGGCGGAATCTTAAAGCGCGTGGATTGGCCTGTAAAATGCAATATTAAACTTCTATGATAGGGCAACCAGAGACCCGATTAGATCATTTTATATTTTGGTTAATATAAGAATTGAGCGAAATTCTATCACAATTGTTCTATTTACGTCGCTCCTATTTCAGATAGCGTATTGGGCTAAGCGGCATCTCAAAGCGCATGAAATGGCGAGTGAAATGCACTATTAAACTTCTAGGGTAGGGCGAACAGAGACCCGATTAGATCCTTTTACATTAAGGTTATTATACGTATTCAGGGAAATTCTATCACCTTTGTTCAATTTACGTCGCTCCTATTTCAGATAGCGTATTGGGCTTAGCGGCATCTCAAAGCGCATGAAATGGCGAGTGAAATGCACCGTTAGACTTCTAGGGTAGGGCGAACAGAGACCCGATTAGATCATTTTACATTAAGGTTAATATAAGAATTCACGGAAATTCTATCACATTTGTTCAATTTACGTCGCTCCTATTTCAGATAGCGTATAGGGCTAAGCAGCATTTCAAAGCGCATGAAATGGCGAGTAAAATGCACTATTAAAATTCTAGGATAAGCCAAACAGAGACCCGATTAGATCATTTTATATTTTGGTTAATATATGAATTCAGCGAAATTCTATCACATTTGTTCAACTTACGCCGCTCCTGCTTGAGATAGCGTACTGGACTAGGCGGCAACTTAAAGCGCGTGGAATGGCGAGTAAAATGCAGTACTAAACTTCTATGATAGGGCAATCGGAGACCCGGTTAGATCATTTTATATTTTGTTTAATATAAGATTTCAGGGAAATTCTATCACATTTGTTCAATTTACGTCGCTCCTATTTCAGATAGCGTATTGGGCTAAGCGGCATCTCAAAGCGCATGAAATGTCGAATAAAATGCACTATTAAACTTCTAGGCTAGGGCAAACAGAGACCCGATTAGATCATTTTACATTAAGGTTATTATAAGAATTCAGGGCAATTCTATCACATTTGTTCAATTTACGTCGCTCCTATTTCAGATAGCGTATTGGGCTAAGCGGCATCTCAAAGCGCATGAAATGGCGAGTAAAATGCACCATTAAACTTCTAGGGTAAGGCAAACAGGGACCCGATTACATCATTTTATATTACGGTTAATATAAGATTTCAGGGAAATTCTATCACATTTGTTCAATTTACGTCGCTCCTATGTCAGATAGCGTACTGGGCTAGGCGGCATCTTAAAGCGCGTGGAATGGTGAATAAAGTCCACTATTAAACTTCTAGGCTAGGGCGAACAGAGACCCGATTAGATCATTTTACATTATGGTTAATAAAAGAATTCAGCGAAATACTATCACATTCGTTCAATTTACGTCGCTCCTATTTCAGATAGCGTATTGGGCAAAGCGGCATCTCAAAGCGCATGAAATGGCGAGTACGATGCACTATTAAACTTCTAGGGTAGGGCAAACAGAGACCCGATTAGATCATTTTATATTATGGTTAATATATGAATGCAGCGAAATTCTGTCAAATTTGTTCAATTTACGTCGCTCCTATTTCAGATAGCGTATTTGGCTAAGCGGCATCTCAAAGCGCATGAAATGTCGAGTAAAACGCACTATTAAACTTCTAGGGTAGGTCAAACAGAGACCCTATTTGATCATTTTATATTATGGTTAATTTAAGAATTCAGCAAAATTCTGTCACATTTGTACAATTTACGTTGCTCCTAATTCAGATAGCGTACTGCGCTGGGCGGCATCTTAAAGCGCGTGGAATGGCGAGTAAAATGCACTATTATACTTCTATGATAGGGCAATCAGAGACCCGATTAGGTCATTTTATAATTTGGTTATTACAAGAATTCAGCGAAATTCGATCACATTTGTTCAATTTACGTCGCTCCTATTTCAGACAGCGTATTGGGCTAAGCGGCATATCAAAGCGCAAGAAATGGCGAATAAAATGCACTATTAAACTTATAGGCTAGGCCGAACAGAGACCCGATTAGATCATTTTACATTATGGTTAATAAAAGAATTCAGCGAAATTCTATCACACTTGTTCAATTTACGTCTCTCCTATTTCAGATAGCGCAGTGTGCTAAGCGGCATCTCAAAGCGCGTGGAATGACGAGTGAAATGCACTATTAAACTTCTAGGGTACGGGAAAGAGAGTCCCGATTAGATCATTTTATATTACGGTTAGTATAAGAATTCAGCAAAATATTGTTACATTTGTTCAATTTACGTTGCTCCTATTTCAGATAGCGTAGTGGGCTTGGCGGCATCTTAAAGCGCGTGGAATGGCGAGTGAAATGCACTATTAAACTTCTATGATAGGGCAATCAGAGACCCGATTAGATCATTTTATGTTTTGGTTAATATATGAATTGAGCGAAATTCTATCACATTTGTTCAACATACGCCGCTCCTGCTTGAGATAGCGTACTGGACTAGGCGGCATCTTAAAGCGCGTGGAATGGCGAGTAAAATGCAGTACTAAACTTCTATGATAGGGCAATCGGAGACCCGATTAGATCATTTTATATTTTGTTTAATATAAGATTTCAGGGAAATTGTATCACATTTGTTCAATTTACGTCGCTCCTATTTCAGATAGCGTATTGGGCTAAGCGGCATCTCAAAGCGCATGAAATGGCGAGTAAAATGCACTATTAAACTTCTAGGGTAGGGCAAACAGAGACCCGATTAGATCATTGTATATTATGGTTAATTTAAGAATTCAACGAAATTCTATCACATTTGTTCAATTTACGTCGCTCCTATTTCAGATAGCGTATTGGGCTAAGCGGCATCACAAAGCGCATGAAATGGCGAGTAAAATGCACTATTAAACTTCTCGGCTAGGGCGAACAGAGAGCCGATTAGATCATTTTACATTATGGTTAATAAAAGAATTCAGCGAAATTCTATCACATTTGTTCAATTTACGTCGCTCCTATTTCAGATAGCGTATTGGGCTAAGCGGCATCTCAAAGCGCATGAAATTACGAGTGAAATGCACTATTAAACTTCTAGGGTAGGGCAAACAGAGACCCGAGTAGCTCATTTTATATTATGGTTAATTTAAGGATTCAGCAAAATTCTGTCACATTTGTTCAATTTACGTTGCTCCTATTTCAGATAGCGTACTGGGCTGGGCGGCATCTTAAAGCGCGTGGAATGACGAGTAAAATGCACTATTAAACTTCTAGGGTAAAGCAAACAGAGACCCGATTAGATCATTTTATATTACGGATAATATAAGAATTCAGCGTAATTCTATCACATTTGGTCAACTTACGCCGCTCCTGCTTGAGATAGCGTACTGGACTAGGCGGCAACTTAAAGCGCGTGGAATGGCGAGTAAAATGCAGTACTAAACTTCTATGATAGGGCAATCAGAGACCCGATTAGATCATTTTATATTTTGTTTAATATAAGATTTCAGGGAAATTCTATCACATATGTTTAATTTACGTCTCTCATATTTCAGATAGCGTATTGAGCTAAGCGGCATCTCAAAGCGCATGAAATGGCGAATAAAATGCACTATTAAACTTCTAGGCTAGGGCGAACAGAGACCCGAGCAGATCATTTTACATTATGGTTAATAACAGAATTCAGCGTAATTCTATCACATTTGTTCAACATACGTCGCTCCTATTTCAGATAGCGTACTGGGCTAGGCGGCATCTTAAAGCGCGTGGATGGGTGAGTAAAATGCACTTCTAAATTTCTATGATAGGGCAATCAGAGTCCCGTTTAGATCATTTTATATTTTGTTTAATGTAAGATTTCAGGGAAATTCTATCACATTTGTTCAATTTACGTCGCTCCTATTTCAGACAGCTTATTGGGCTAAGAGGCATCTGAAAGCGCATGAAATGACGAGTGAAATGCACTATTAAATTTCTAGGATAAGGCAAACAGAGACCCGATTACATCATTTAATATTACGGTTAATATAAGAATTCAGCGTAATTCTATCACATTTGTTCAATTTACGTCGCTGATATTTCAGATAGCGTACTGGGCTAGGCGGAATCTTAAAGCGCGTGGATTGGCCTGTAAAATGCAATATTAAACTTCTATGATAGGGCAACCAGAGACCCGATTAGATCATTTTATATTTTGGTTAATATAAGAATTGAGCGAAATTCTATCACAATTGTTCTATTTACGTCGCTCCTATTTCAGATAGCGTATTGGGCTAAGCGGCATCTCAAAGCGCATGAAATGGCGAGTGAAATGCACTATTAAACTTCTAGGGTAGGGCGAACAGAGACCCGATTAGATCCTTTTACATTAAGGTTATTATACGTATTCAGGGAAATTCTATCACCTTTGTTCAATTTACGTCGCTCCTATTTCAGATAGCGTATTGGGCTAAGCGGCATCTCAAAGCGCATGAAATGGCGAGTAAAATGCACTGTTAAACTTCTAGGGTATGGCAAACAGAGACTCGATTAGATCATTTCACATTATGGTTTATTTAAGAATTCAGAAAAATTCTATCACATTTGTACAATTTACGTCGCTCCTATTTCAGATAGCGTATTGGGCTAAGCGTCATCTCAAAGCCCACGAAATGGCGAGTAAAATGCACTGTTAAACTTCTAGGGTAGGGCAAACAGAGACCCGATTAGATCATTTTATATTTTCGTTAATATAAGAATTGAGCGAAATTCTATCACAATTGTTCTATTTACGTCGCTCCTATTTCAGATAGCGTATTGGGATAAGCGGCATCTCAAAGCGCATGAAATGACGAGAGAAATGCACTATTAAACTTCTTGGGTATGGCGAACAGAGACCCGATTAGATCATTTTACATTAAGGTTAATATAAGTATTCAGGGAAATTCTATCACATTTGTTCAATTTACGTCGCTCCTATTTCAGATAGCGTATTGGGCTAAGCGTCATCTCAAAGCCCACGAAATGGCGAGTAAAATGCACTGTTAAACTTCTAGGGTAGGGCAAACAGAGACCCGATTAGATCATTTTGTATTATGGTTAATTTAAGAATTCAGCCAAATTCTATCACATTTGTTCAATTCACGTCGCTCCTATTTCAGATAGCGTACTGTGCTAGGCGGAATCTTAAAGCGCGTGGATTGGCGAGTAAAATGCACTATTAAACTTCTATGATAGGGCAACCAGAGACCCGATTAGATCATTTTATATTTTCGTTAATATAAGAATTGAGCGAAATTCTATCACAATTGTTCTATTTACGTCGCTCCTATTTCAGATAGCGTATTGGGATAAGCGGCATCTCAAAGCGCATGAAATGGACAGTAAAATGCACTATCAAACTTCTCGGCTAGGGCGAACAGAGAGCCGATTAGATCATTTTACATTATGGTTAAGAAAAGAATTCAGCAAAATTCTATCACATTTGTTCAACTTACGTCGCTCCTATTTCAGATAGCTTATTGGGCTAAGAGGAATCTCAAAGCGCATGAAATGACGAGTGAAATGCACTATTAAACTTCTAGGATAGGGCAATCAGAGACCCGATTAGATCATTTTATATTTTCGTTAATATAAGAATTCAGCGAAATTCTATCACAATTGTTCTATTTACGTCGCTCCTATTTCAGATAGCGTATTGGGCTAAGCGGCATCTCAAAGCGCATGAAATGGCGAGTGAAATGAACTATTAAACTTCTAGGGTAGGGCGAACAGAGACCCGATTAGATCATTTTACATCAAGGTTAATATAAGAATTCAGCGTAATTCTATCACATTTGTTCAACATACGTCGCTCCTATTTCCGATAGCGGACTGGGCTAGGCGGCATCTTAAAGCGCGTGGATGGGCGAGTGAAATGCACTTCTAAACTTCTATGATAGGGCAATCAGAGTCCCGTTTAGATTATTTTATATTACGGTTAATATAATAATTGAGCGTAATTCTATCACGTTTGTTCAACTTACGTCGCTCATATTTCAGATAGCGTACTGGGCTAGGCGGCATCTTAAAGCGCGTGGAAGGGCGAGTCAAATGCACTACTAAACTTCTATGATAGGGCAATCAGAGAGCCGATTAGATCATTTTATATTTTGGTTAATATAAGAATTCAGCGAAATTCTATCACATTTGTTCAATTTACGTCGCTCCTATTTCAGGTGGCGTATTGGGCTAAGCGGCATCTCAAAACGCATGAAATGACGAGTGAAAGGCACTATTAAACTTCTAGGGTAGGGCGTACAGAGACCCTATTAGATCATTTTACATTAAGGTTAATATAAGAATTCAGGGAAATTCTGTCACATTTTTTCAGTTTACGTCGTTCCTATTTCAGCTAGCGTACTGGGCTAGGTGGCATCTTAAAGCGCGAGGAATAGCGAGTAAAATGCACTGTTAAACTTCTATGATGGGGCGATCAGAGACCCGATTAGATCATTTTATATTTTGGTTATTATAAGAATTCAGCGAAATTCTATCACATTTGTTCAATTTACGTCGGTCCTATTTCAGATAGCTTATTGGGCTAAGCGGCATCACAAAGCGCATGAAATGACGAGTGAAATGCACTATTAAACTTCTAGGGTAGGGCGAACAAAGACCCGATTAGATCATTTTACATTAATGTGTATATAAGAATTCAGGGAAATTCTATCACATTTGTTCAATTTACGTCGCTCCTATTTCAGATAGCGTATTGGGCTAAGCGGCATCTCAAAGCGCATGAAATGACGAGAGAAATTGACTATTAAACTTCTTGGGTATGGCGAACAGAGACCCGATTAGATCATTTTACATTAAGGTTAATATAAGTATTCAGGGAAATTCTATCACATTTGTTCAATTTACGTCGCTCCTATTTCAGATAGCGTATTGGGCTAAGCGGCATCTCAAAGCCCATGAAATGGCGAGTAAAATGCACTGTTAAACTTCTAGGGTAGGGCAAACAGAGACCCGATTAGATCATTTCATATTATGGTTTATTTAAGAATTCAGAAAAATTCTATCACATTTGTTCAATTTACGTCGCTCCTATTTCAGATAGCGTACTGGGCTAGGCGGAATCTTAAAGCGCGTGGATTGGCGAGTAAAATGCACTATTAAACTTCTATGATAGGGCAATCAGAGACCCGATTAGATCATTTTATATTTTGGTTAATATAAGAATTCAGCGAAATTCTATCACAATTGTTCAATTTACGTCGCTCCTATTTCAGATAGCGTACTGGGCTAGGCGGCATCTTAAAGAGCAAGAAATGGCGAGTAAAATGCACTATTAAACTTCTAGGGTAGGGCAAGCAGAGACCCGATAAGATCATTTTATATTATGTTTAATTTAAGAATTCAGCGAAACTCTATCATATTTGTTCAATTTACGTCGTTCCAATTTCAGATAGCGTATTGGGCTAAGCGGCATCACAATGCGCATGAAATGGCGAGTAAAATGCACTATTAAACTTCTAGGATAAGGCAAACAGAGACCCGATTAGATCATTTTATATTACGGTTAATATAAGAATTCAGCGTAATTCTATCACATTTGTTCAATTTACGTCGCTGATATTTCAGATAGCGTATTGGGCTAAGCGGCATCTCAAAGCGCAAGAAATGGCGAGTAAAATGCACTATTAAACTTCTAGGGTAGGGCAACCAGAGACCCGATTAGATCATTTTATATTACGGTTAATATAATAATTCAGCGTAATTCTATCACATTTGTTCAACTTACGTCGCTCCAATTTCAGATAGCGTATTGGGCTAAGCGGCATCTCAAAGCGCAAGAAATGGCGAGTAAAATGCACTATTAAACTTCTAGGGTAGGGCAAGCAGAGACCCGATAAGATCATTTTATATTATGGTTAATTTAAGAATTCAGCGAAACTCTATCATATTTGTTCAATTTACGTCGTTCCAATTTCAGATAGCGTATTGGGCTAAACGGCATCTCAATGCGCATGAAATGGCGAGTAAAATGCACTATTAAACTTCTAGGGTAGGGCGAACAGAGACCCGATCAGATCATTTTACATTATCGTTAATAAAAGAATTCAGCGAAATTGTATCACATTTGTTCAACTTACCTCGCTCCTATTTCAGATAGCGTATTGGGCTAAGCGGCATCTCAAAGCGCATGCAATGGCGAGTGAAATGTACTATTAGACTTCTATGGTAGGGCGAACAGAGACCCGATTAGATCATTTTACATTAAGGTTAATATAAGAATTCACGGAAATTCTATCACATTTGTTCAATTTATGTCGCTCCTATTTCAGATAGCGTACTGGGCTGGGCGGCATCTTAAAGCGCGTGGAATGGCGACTAAAATGCACTATTAAACTTCTAGGGTAGGGCAAACAGAGACCCGATTAGATCATTTTATATTATGGTTAATTTAAGAATTCAGCGAAATTCTATCACACTTGTTCAATTTACGTCGCTCCTAATTCAGATAGTCTATTAGGCTAAGCGGCATTTCAAAGCGCATGAAATGGCGAGTAAAATGCACTATTAAACTTCTAGGATAAGGCAAACAGAGACCCGATTAGATCATTTTATATTGCGGTTAATATAAGAATTCGGCGTAATTCTATCACATTTGTTCAACTTACGTCGCTCCTATTTCAGATACCGTACTGGGCTAGGCGGCATCATAAAGCGCGTGGAATGGCGGGTAAAATGCTCTACTAAACTTCTATGATAGGGCAATCAGAGACCCGATTAGATCATTTTATATTTTGTTTAATATAAGATTTCAGGGAAATTCTATCGCATTTGTTCAATTTACGTCGCTCCTATTTCAGATAGCGTATTCGGATATGCGACATATCAAAGCGCATGAAATGGCGAATAAAATGCACTCTTAAACTTCTAGGCTAGGCCGAACAGAGACCCGATCAGATCATTTTACATTATGGTTAATAAAAGAATTCAGCGAAATTCTATCACATTTGTTCAACTTACGTCGCTCCTATTTCAGATAGCGTATTGGGCTAAGCGGCATCTCAAAGCGCATGAAATGGCGAGTAAAATGCACTATTAGATTTCTATGGTAGGGCGTACAGAGACCCGATTAGATCATTTTATATTATGGTTAATTTAAGAATTCAGCAAAATTCTATCACATTTGTTCAATTTACGTCGCTCCTATTTCAGATACCGTACTGGGCTCGGCGGCATCTTAAAGCGCGTGGAATGGCGAGTGAAATGCACTGTTAGACTTCTATGGTAGGGCGAACAGAGACCCGACTAGATCATTTTACATTAAGGTTAATATAAGAATTCAGGGAAATTCTATCACATTTGTTCAATTTACGTCGCTGCCATTTGAGATAGCGTATTGGGCGAAGCGGCATCTCAAAGCGCATGAAATGGCGACTAAAATGCACTATTAAACTTCTAGGGTAGGGCAAACAGAGACCCGATTAGATCATTTTATATTATGGTTAATTTAAGAATTCAGCAAAATTTTATCACATTTGTTCAATTTACGTCGCTCCTATTTCAGATAGCGTATTGGGCTTAGCGGCATCTCAAAGCGCATGAAATGGCGAGTAAAATGCACTATTAAACTTCTAGGGTAGGGCAAACAGAGACCCGATTAGATCATTTTATATTATGGTTAATTTAAAAATTCAGCGAAATTCTATTACATTTGTTGAATTTACGTCGTTCCTATTTCAGATAGCGTACTGGGCTATGAGGCATCTTAAAGCGCGTGGAATGGCGAGTAAAATGCACTATTAACCTTCAATGATAGGGCAATCAGAGACCAGATTAGTTCATTTTATATTATGGTTAATTTAAGAATTCAGCGAAGCTCTATCACATTTGTTCAATTTACGTCGCTCCTACTTCAGATAGCGTACTGGGCTAGGCGGCATCTTAAAGCGCGTGGAAGGGCGAGTCAAATGCACTACTAAACCTCTATGATAGGGCAATCAGAGAGCCGATTAGATCATTTTATATTTTGGTTAATATAAGAATTCAGCGAAATTCTATCACATTTGTTCAATTTACGTCGCTCCTATTTCAGATGGCGTATTGGGCTAAGCGGCATCTCAAAACGCATGAAATGACGAGTGAAAGGCACTATTAAACTTCTAGGGTAGGGCGTACAGAGACCCTATTAGATCATTTTACATTAAGGTTAATATAAGAATTCAGGGAAATTCTGTCACATTTTTTCAGTTTACGTCGTTCCTATTTCAGCTAGCGTACTGGGCTAGGTGGCATCTTAAAGCGCGAGGAATAGCGAGTAAAATGCACTGTTAAACTTCTATGATGGGGCGATCAGAGACCCGATTAGATCATTTTATATTTTGGTTATTATAAGAATTCAGCGAAATTCTATCACATTTGTTCAATTTACGTCGGTCCTATTTCAGATAGCTTATTGGGCTAAGCGGCATCACAAAGCGCATGAAATGACGAGTGAAATGCACTATTAAACTTCTAGGGTAGGGCGAACAAAGACCCGATTAGATCATTTTACATTAATGTGTATATAAGAATTCAGGGAAATTCTATCACATTTGTTCAATTTACGTCGCTCCTATTTCAGATAGCGTATTGGGCTAAGCGGCATCTCAAAGCGCATGAAATGACGAGAGAAATTGACTATTAAACTTCTTGGGTATGGCGAACAGAGACCCGATTAGATCATTTTACATTAAGGTTAATATAAGTATTCAGGGAAATTCTATCACATTTGTTCAATTTACGTCGCTCCTATTTCAGATAGCGTATTGGGCTAAGCGGCATCTCAAAGCCCATGAAATGGCGAGTAAAATGCACTGTTAAACTTCTAGGGTAGGGCAAACAGAGACCCGATTAGATCATTTCATATTATGGTTTATTTAAGAATTCAGAAAAATTCTATCACATTTGTTCAATTTACGTCGCTCCTATTTCAGATAGCGTACTGGGCTAGGCGGAATCTTAAAGCGCGTGGATTGGCGAGTAAAATGCACTATTAAACTTCTATGATAGGGCAATCAGAGACCCGATTAGATCATTTTATATTTTGGTTAATATAAGAATTCAGCGAAATTCTATCACAATTGTTCAATTTACGTCGCTCCTATTTCAGATAGCGTACTGGGCTAGGCGGCATCTTAAAGAGCAAGAAATGGCGAGTAAAATGCACTATTAAACTTCTAGGGTAGGGCAAGCAGAGACCCGATAAGATCATTTTATATTATGGTTAATTTAAGAATTCAGCGAAACTCTATCATATTTGTTCAATTTACGTCGTTCCAATTTCAGATAGCGTATTGGGCTATGCGGCATCAAAATGCGCATGAAATGGCGAGTAAAATGCACTATTAAACTTCTAGGATAAGGCAAACAGAGACCCGATTAGATCATTTTATATTACGGTTAATATAAGAATTCAGCGTAATTCTATCACATTTGTTCAATTTACGTCGCTGATATTTCAGATAGCGTATTGGGCTAAGCGGCATCTCAAAGCGCAAGAAATGGCGAGTAAAATGCACTATTAAACTTCTAGGGTAGGGCAACCAGAGACCCGATTAGATCATTTTATATTACGGTTAATATAATAATTCAGCGTAATTCTATCACATTTGTTCAACTTACGTCGCTCCAATTTCAGATAGCGTATTGGGCTAAGCGGCATCTCAAAGCGCAAGAAATGGCGAGTAAAATGCACTATTAAACTTCTAGGGTAGGGCAAGCAGAGACCCGATAAGATCATTTTATATTATGGTTAATTTAAGAATTCAGCGAAGCTCTATCATATTTGTTCAATTTACGTCGTTCCAATTTCAGATAGCGTATTGGGCTAAACGGCATCTCAATGCGCATGAAATGGCGAGTAAAATGCACTATTAAACTTCTAGGCTAGGGCGAACAGAGACCCGATCAGATCATTTTACATTATCGTTAATAAAAGAATTCAGCGAAATTGTATCACATTTGTTCAACTTACCTCGCTCCTATTTCAGATAGCGTATTGGGCTAAGCGGCATCTCAAAGCGCATGCAATGGCGAGTGAAATGTACTATTAGACTTCTATGGTAGGGCGAACAGAGACCCGATTAGATCATTTTACATTAAGGTTAATATAAGAATTCACGGAAATTCTATCACATTTGTTCAATTTATGTCGCTCCTATTTCAGATAGCGTACTGGGCTGGGCGGCATCTTAAAGCGCGTGGAATGGCGACTAAAATGCACTATTAAACTTCTAGGGTAGGGCAAACAGAGACCCGATTAGATCATTTTATATTATGGTTAATTTAAGAATTCAGCGAAATTCTATCACACTTGTTCAATTTACGTCGCTCCTAATTCAGATAGTCTATTAGGCTAAGCGGCATTTCAAAGCGCATGAAATGGCGAGTAAAATGCACTATTAAACTTCTAGGATAAGGCAAACAGAGACCCGATTAGATCATTTTATATTACGGTTAATATAAGAATTCGGCGTAATTCTATCACATTTGTTCAATTTACGTCGCTCCTATTTCAGATACCGTACTGGGCTAGGCGGCATCATAAAGCGCGTGGAATGGCGGGTAAAATGCTCTACTAAACTTCTATGATAGGGCAATCAGAGACCCGATTAGATCATTTTATATTTTGTTTAATATAAGATTTCAGGGAAATTCTATCGCATTTGTTCAATTTACGTCGCTCCTATTTCAGATAGCGTATTCGGATATGCGACATATCAAAGCGCATGAAATGGCGAATAAAATGCACTCTTAAACTTCTAGGCTAGGCCGAACAGAGACCCGATCAGATCATTTTACATTATGGTTAATAAAAGAATTCAGCGAAATTCTATCACATTTGTTCAACTTACGTCGCTCCTATTTCAGATAGCGTATTGGGCTAAGCGGCATCTCAAAGCGCATGAAATGGCGAGTAAAATGCACTATTAGATTTCTATGGTAGGGCGTACAGAGACCCGATTAGATCATTTTATATTATGGTTAATTTAAGAATTCAGCAAAATTCTATCACATTTGTTCAATTTACGTCGCTCCTATTTCAGATACCGTACTGGGCTCGGCGGCATCTTAAAGCGCGTGGAATGGCGAGTGAAATGCACTGTTAGACTTCTATGGTAGGGCGAACAGAGACCCGACTAGATCATTTTACATTAAGGTTAATATAAGAATTCAGGGAAATTCTATCACATTTGTTCAATTTACGTCGCTGCCATTTGAGATAGCGTATTGGGCGAAGCGGCATCTCAAAGCGCATGAAATGGCGACTAAAATGCACTATTAAACTTCTAGGGTAGGGCAAGCAGAGACCCGATTAGATCATTTTATATTATGGTTAATTTAAGATTTCAGCAAAATTCTATCACATTTGTTCAATTTACGTCGCTCCTATTTCAGATAGCGAACTGGGTTCGGCCGCATCTTAAAGCGCGTGGAATGGCGAGTGAAATGCACTATTAGACTTCTATGGTAGGGCGAACAGAGACCCGACTAGATCATTTTACATTAAGGTTAATATAAGAATTCAGGTAAATTCTATCACATTTGTTCAATTTACGTCGCTCCCATTCCAGATAGCGTATTGGTCTATGCGGCACCTTATAGCACATGAAATGGCGAGTAAAATGCACTATTAAACTTCTATGATAGGGCAAACAGAGACCCGATTATATCATTTTATATTTCGGTTAATATAAGAATTCAGCGTAATTCTATCACATTTGTTCAACTTACGTCGCTCCTATTTCAGGTAGCGTACTGGGCTAGGCGGCATCTTAAAGCGCGTGGAATGGCGAGTAAAATGCACTACTAAACTTCTATGATAGGGCAATCAGAGACCCGATTAGATCATTTTATATTTTGTTTAATATAAGATTTCAGGGAAATTCTATCATATTTGTTCAATTTACGTCGCTCCTATTTCAGATAGCGTATTGGGCTAAGCGGCATCTCAAAGCGCATGAAATGGCGACTAAAATGCACTATTAAACTTCTAGGCTAGGTCGAACAGAGACCCGATTAGATCATTTTACATTATGGTTAATAAAAGAATTCAGCGAAATTCTATCACATTTGCTCAACTTACGTCGCTCCTATTTCAGATAGCGTATTGGGCTAAGCGGCATCTCAGAGCGCATGAAATGGCGAGTAAAATGCACTATATAACTTCTAGGGTAGGGCAAACAGAGACCCGATTACATCATTTTATATTATGGTTAATTTAAGAATTCAGCAAAATTCTATCACATTTGTTCAATTTACGTCGCTCCTATTTCAGATAGCGTATTCGGCAAAGCGGCATCTCAAAGCGCATGAAATGGCGCATAAAATGCACTATTAAACTTCTAGGGTAGGGCAAACAGAGACCCGATTAGATCATTTTATATTATGGTTAATTTAAGAATTCAGCAAAATTTTATCACATTTGTTCAATTTACGTCGCTCCTATTTCAGATAGCGTATTGGGCTTAGCGGCATCTCAAAGCGCATGAAATGGCGAGTAAAATGCACTATTAAACTTCTAGGGTAGGGCAAACAGAGACCCGATTAGATCATTTTATATTATGGTTAATTTAAAAATTCAGCGAAATTCTATTACATTTGTTGAATTTACGTCGTTCCTATTTCAGATAGCGTACTGGGCTATGAGGCATCTTAAAGCGCGTGGAATGGCGAGTAAAA